>JANZLB010000004.1:55427260-55438554 GCA_026167865.1 Notarius quadriscutis | reverse complement strand
AGGAAACCCACGCAGACACGGGGAGAACATGCAAACTCCACACAGAAAGGCCCTCGCCGGCTGCTGGGCTCGAACCCGGAACCTTCTTGCTGTGAGGCGACAGCGCTAACCACTACACCACTGTGCAAAAGAAGAGATTTTAGGGAACAGAAATGATCTGAGTGATACAAGTCTGTTTTTCTCTCATCAGTTACCCAGTGAGGAAGAGGCAGAGGCGGGGCCTCAGGTGAGTACTGATGCTCCGCCCCCTTACAGCAGCATCACAGCAGACAATGCAGGTATGGAATTCTCTTCATGTTCCAGTTTTTAGTTTGGAGATCTGTTGAACTGTTTATCTGTTTATATACAGTGAGGTCCAAAAGTCTGAGTGTTAAAGGGAATATTTCTGTTTTATATTCTTTTCTAATATGACAAAGGATAAAATTTATATCCGTAACAACGAGTGAAAATTAGAATCTTAGACGTGTGTGTGTTTGTGTGTATACATTTTTGAATTTCATAAAATCAGGTGTGTTCTCCTTTTTGCTGTGTTGAATATTATTGAAAAAAATTTTTTTTTCAAAATTGCAACTTTTTTTTTTAAGTTTCCATGTTTAAAAAAAAAAAAGCTAAACCCCCATCCCTGGTTCTCAGTGGTGTTTTAAAGATTTGGAGCTCACTATAATGAAATTATCTGATTTTCAGACTATTGTAACTTGTGTATCTATTTAATAAAGGGAAATTAAAATTCAAAACTTTTTACTTGAACATAATGAGTCAAATATTAAAAGCAATAGAAGTTAAAAGTATGGTTAGTAATTATAGGATGTTCATTCAAAGCCTTTTTTCTTTTTTTTTTTAAGCATATTTTGATTACAAAGGTGATGCTGCTTTCCCCAAACCTCCATCTTACAATGTGGCCACGTCGCTGCCGTCGTATGACGAGGCTGAGAGAAGCAAAGCAGAAACTTCTGTTCCTCTGGTGACGGGACGAGTGAGTATCTCACACCTCTGATCCAGAACCACACCGTACTGTAACGTGACTCCGACTGGGCGATACAGCGCTGTAACGTCGACGTCACGATGAGTTACGTTGCGGTACTCGGGTTCTGTTTCTGTGCATCTCATTAGCATGAGGATCTGAAGAGCGAGAGGTTTAATGTTTGAAGGATTAACTTCTTGTCAAGGTCACAGCGAGGTCTTCAAAATGAAGGTTTTTCTTGAGCAACTTCCTTCCTGTTTGAAGTCGATATTATAAAGAACTTGTTAGTGTTGAGGTCGACTTGTTTAATTAATAACCTGATTAGAGACGGCAGAGTTGATGTTAAAATTTTGTCCTGAATCTTTAAAACATTTTAACAATTTTATGGAACTCATTTTCTCTCCCTTTTCAGTCCTAATATTTTTGTACATTAAAGATTCAAACTCCGTTATTCAGGTGTTTTTAAACTTGGGGAAATGACTGTTTTGCTTGATGTTTCTTTTGTAATTTAAACGTTGTGGTTCATTTCATGTATCATAGAAATGTTTTGGAGAATCATGATGTGATTTGTTTTTGTCGTATCGTCCAGTCTGAACTCTAAGATGTTGCTGTGCCAGTTTCAGCAAACAGTTTTTGTTATTTTTATTTATTGGTTAAATGACACATTTTAATTTATTTAAATTCTTTCCCCCCCCATTTGCTGACGGTTCTTTGTTTCTTTGCCACACTGCTTGCGCCCAGCTCAGGGAACGCCTGGACACTTTTGATGATGTAACTCGAGCCCTGGAGGTATAGTAACAGTGTTAGTGTTTTGAGGTATAAGATAAGAGCCTTTTATTATCCCACAAGGGGGAAATTTACGTTGTTACAGCAGCAAAATATAGAAAGAGAAAAAGATAAGGCAGTGAAGGAGTAGTGCAAAAGTACTAAGTATACAAAAAGGTTGTGTGTGTTTTTTATTTAAAAAAAAAAAATTCGAACGACATCGAGGACGTCCCAAACTCCATTTCAAGGATGTCTGCAAAGATAGCATGAAGAACCTTCAGATAAACCCCAACACTTGGGAGAAAATAGCCACCGACAGACGCAGATGGAGGGCAGCAATCCACAAGGGAGCCTCAGAATGCGAGAGACAGCAGCGCAGTGACCACGAGGCAAAGCGACAGCGCAGAAAAGGCAGCGCGTCGTCACCCTCCACGCCCGATGGACCGATCTTCCCCTGCCACAAATGCAATCATCTGTGCCTCTCCAACATCGGCAGAATCAGTCATGAATGTGCTTGTCGTGCATCCGCAAGCAGCTGCTAAGACCGTCTACAAAGACGCAAGAGCCAAAGAAGAGATAAAAAGCAATAAACTACAAATTCAAAGTTAACAAATTTTGCATAAATTAACAGGTTTGCAGATATACAGTTAACATGTGTATCACACAGGTGGTATTGCACAAGAGCCATTTTATCAGTGTGTAGCGAGCAGTTCACTGTAAAGTACTGATACTAATAGTCCGTGAACACAGCATGCATTCAGAGGGGTCTCTGTGGATGTAGAAGTGATTTGGACGTTGTGAGTGGTGCCTGGTGCTGTGTCTGGTGAGGTGCCGGTTGTCCGGTTTCGCAGCAGTAGGGAGGAAGGAGCTCCCGTGAAACTGTACGACCAGCACCTCACCAAGCACAGCATCACACACCACTCACAATAATGAACAATACTGCTGGGTACCAGTGGTGCCCATCTTTGAGGGCTTTTATGGTCCAAAGAGAGAGAACTTTAACCCAGATGTAGTGGTGTAATAAACTTTTACACTTTCTCCAGCAGCAGTGGAGCCCACTGTAATCTCTCCAGATAAAGCAGATCAGGGTTCAGGTTTGTGCCCTCGCCAGACTCTCGTCCATTTGAACATTCATGCAGTTATCTAATCAGCCCATCATGGAGCAACATCTCAGTGACTCTGAACGTGACCTGATTTTCAGTTTGAGTATTTCAGGCCCTGAAAACTTCAGGTTTCTGAGCATCAGTTCTGTTGGAAAGATGAAGATTATAAAAATGTCATCTGGTCTTTTTATCTAATGTGCGTCCGTGTCCAGTGTAGACTCGGCTTCCTGTTCCTGGCTGACGCGAGAGGAACCCGATGTGGCCTTGTGCTGTTGTAGTTGACTTGTGTGAAATGCTTTTCTGCTTATCATGGTTGTACAGAGTGATGATTTGCGTTTGTGTAACTCTCCTGTCAGCTCTGCTCCTTAATCTCTGACTCTGATCAACACGGCGTTTCGGTTCGCAGAACTGACTCACAGGATTATTATTATTGTTATTGTTTTGGGTTTTGTTTTCTGCACCATTCTGTGTAACTCTAAAGACTGTTGTGTGAAAATCCCAGATCAGCAGCTTCTGAAAAACTCAAACCCACAGCCAGGCCACAGTCACTGATGTTTTGGAAGTAAATCTGGTACACGTTCTCTTGGACTGAAGTGATGTACAAAGTACCAGGTTCTGTTTACAAAGGCCTTTTTTTTTTTTTTTTTCTTTTTTTGGTGTAAAAAAACCCCCCTTTTTTACAAAACATGCCGTATGTGTGCGATTGTGTGAAGTTCACTGGCCCAAGCCATAAAGACAGAACAGACACCTGCTTTACTACAATATTCACTTTCTGTTTATGTGGAAAAAGATGGACTTCTTTTGGTTTATAGCCGTCTCTAATGCTTTTTGCAGGATGATGACTTTGTGGCCAGAGATGATTTTGAGGATGCAGACCAGCTGCGAATTGGCAACGACGGTGTTTTCATGCTGACTTTCTTTAGTAAGTCGTCTTCTCTAAACTTTATTTATTTTATTTTTAAACCCCAAATGGACTGGTGTCCCATCCGGGGTGACTTGTGCTGCGTCCCCGCCCAGTGTTCCTGGGATTAGATTCTGACGTGAGCCTGACCAGGTTGGCGCTCTTACTGAAGGGGACTGAATGACAGACAGTTCAGATGTGCAGAACCTGCGTATAGAAAACATCTACAGTAATCATCGGCTTATTAATTATGCCAACTGAGACAAATCTGGAATTTTTCTGGCTGGTAAGAAAATGGCATTGGGAAAAAAACCCAAGCTAGCAATTTCACCAGACTTTATACCAATATTTCTTCTTTAAATTTGAAGCCAAATTAATTTTGGTTTGTTTGTTGGAGCATGCCGTCCTGTATGAAATGTAAAAACACTGGCTTAAAGACAGTTATCAGTTGTACAAAGTTTGATTTGACACTGATGTGAATTGGATCAACTGCCTTCGAACAAAACTTATTAACGGAGAGTGAGTGCAGCTGGAGAAGAGAAATATCACCTGAGATGATAAAGTACTTAATCTGAACATAAACCTGATCTCGGATCTCTTCGACTTTGGTGTACTTGGTATCTGTTGGAAACGTTTCGCGTACAGGATGTTGGTGTGTGGGGTTTTTATTTATTTATTTTTATATATTTATATTTTATATAAATTGTCTGTCATTCAGCTCTCCAGCACATGTGATTTAAACTCGAATGAAATTTGCTATCATGACTTTCCAGCATTTTATGCTATTTCAGGAATATCTTGTAGATGTGCTTTAGGTTTGACTGACTTTTTTTTTTTTTTTTTTTTTTTTCTTCCTCCTTCTCCCTGCCCTCCTCAGTGGCTTTCCTCTTCAACTGGATCGGTTTCTTCCTGTCTTTCTGCCTGACCACCTCAGCAGCGGGTCGTTATGGCGCCATCTCCGGTTTCGGCCTGTCCCTCATTAAGTGGATCCTGATCGTGAGAGTACGTGTCTTCCTGCAAATATCTCCTTCCTCATGTCCATGTGATTTTAGCCCTTCCATAAGATTTACATAATTCTCTGATTTCTGTCCTTTTAAAATCCTGTTCTTTGGTTTGTGTGTTTTCAGTTTTCTACGTATTTCACCGGCTACTTCCACGGTCAGTACTGGCTGTGGTGGGTGTTCCTGGTGCTCGGTGAGAACGCTCATCTTCTGTTGTTTGATGTGGGCAGTAAATGAATTTCAGAAAATCAAGTCTGTATATCATAACTATTCTTCAAAATTTCACTTGTGCTCTTGTAGTAGCGTTTTACAGAGCTTATTCAGTCAGGTGACTTATCTTCCAATATAGCGACCGCTGGCCGGCCGGATCGGACATAATAACATTAGTGACTGTGTTCAAAGCTTCTTATGCAAATCTGTGCATCATTTTTCCATGAATTAATTCAAAATAGATGAAAAATGGTAAATGTATTCACAAAAGTGGGCCTTGGTCCTACAGACCCTTTTTCAGTCTCTGCAGCAATTGACTTTAGACAGGAGGCGTTGATGTCAAATTCCTGATCTGATATAAGAACTGAAGTACCAGCGGTTTAAAAACCTGGATATTGTCAGCGATCTGGCGTTAACACAACCTGCTGAACATGTGGTGTTAAAATACTGCGGTCACATTGTTTTATAAACACACAATACGATAGCACATGAGCGATATTGGAAGCATTGTGTATCGTATAAATGTGAAGTGTGTGCGCGTGCGTGCTTCGTGCCTCTGACTTTATCACAACCAAACCTGGTAATTTTAATGAGACAGATTAAACACTAACCAGATATAAAGTGTATGCTGCAAATTCTACTACACACTGATGGTTCCCATGTCCTGTTATCAGGCTCCGAGATCACATGTTTAACAGCCGATATCCGTTTATTCCGGCGTTCAGGATCTTTAGGAAATCTATAAAATGACAGCTGGGGATTTAAAATTTATTTTTTTTAATTTTGTCTATCTAAATGCTGAACAACTGACTTATTGTGAATTTCAGCCGCACTAATAGTATTGGACAGGTCTGTGTGCTCGTTTGTTTTACATCTAAAATGGTGGTTTTGACCTGGGGTAATGACATGCGTGTGACATCACGTGAATAGGGTCCATACCACAGCACTGATGAATGCTCAGATCTGGTCAGAAAGTAGTTGATTTTTATATCTAATGGTAATACTGGCTATAAAGTTTTTTATTATTAATGCACTCCTTCTAATATTGTTTCCATAGTAACGGCTCATTCACTAAGATGTGTATAGCAGATGTTCCAGATAAAGGCATTAAAAATGTGTAAATGTTGATAAGGTGACGCTTTCTGGATCTGAAGCTGTAGCACACAAGTTGTTGGCAAGTGGTTGTGGTATAAGACGAGTAGACTGCGGTGGGATGTGCTGTAGAGCGAAAACGATCAACTCCACAGTGGTGTGACGCAGTGAGCGAAGTCGAGTGTGTAGTAATACAGATACCGTAATGAGTGTTTGTGCGTTTCAGGTTTTCTGCTCTTCCTCCGAGGCTTCATCAACTACGCCAAGATCCGCAGGATGGCCGACTCTTTCTCGACTCTCCCAAGTACCAGAGTCCTTTTCATCTATTAAAACTTCATGTTCTTAAGCTTCTGTAAGGGTAATCACATTTAATTGTAAATACCAAAATAAGCATTTAGAAGTTAATGATGATGATGATTGTAGATGTTTGTCTTCCTGCAGCAGCTTGTTGGAAACTGAGAATGAATTTCTGGCCTCCATGGAGCCGAGGGACCATGACAGATTTAAAGAAAAAAAACAAAACCCCCTACATACATAATGTACCGAAGAGAAGTTACATGTTTATTTCAGGATGATGGATGAGTGATTAATCAAATCGGGGGAAAATAATAAAAGGCACATGATGGACAGCGTGATGCACTTTCTGTTTCTCAATGTAAACTTATGCTGATGTCTCTGAAACTGCAGGAGTGTTTAGTGATTTTAAGGTTAAACGCTTTTTGCATTCTTGGATTTCTAAATGAATGCCATGTGATGATCTGCTCTGTAGTAACGGCATGCACTGCGCCCTGGTGGCCCATAGGGGGCAGCCTCGCTTATAGTTTTCTTTAGTGTTGATCATTTCCCCTCCTCCTTGTCATGACGTTGGACGCAGAGGCAGCCAGTGGCTGCTCTTCATTCACAAACAGCTTGTCTCTTTTTGTGAATGGTGTTGGGTGAATTTAATTTAAAGCAACATTTTCTCTCTCTGACATGAAATTAATTAAAATTTCCCTCTTTTTATTAGAGTTGTCACCTGTGATGTGGTCAGGCAGTATGCTTTTATTGTGTGTGTTTATTTTTAAACATGGGAAGCCCCATAAAATAAGTCAGTGTTTTGTACATGTTGTACGTCACACCATGTGGAATTAAACTATAACTCAAAATAAATATTTATCCCTTTATATTTTGCCCCATATTGTCGTCCATAAAATGGATAATTAAATAAAATATTTTCAAAGCCCCTTTCAGTCATGACCCTGTTCCTAGGTCTTCTGTTCTTTTCTTGTATGATATGAAGGAGTGCAAGTCCCTTTTCTTCTGCACTGAACCCAACCCTGTTCATCCTGTTCTTCTCAATTGGAGGAGCCCAAGCCATCTCATTCCGTGCGATTATTCTTTCCTGGGTAATTGAGTCCTCCTTTGATTAGGTGAATACACCCCCATTCAGGACGCAGCCATACTAGGGGTCTGTTTCATCTCCTGTGGTTTAATTGTGCATGTTTTTTTTTTTTTTTTCCTTCCTCCCCTCTCTTCCCTTTTTTGTTTTGCTGTGACTTGTCTGCTCTTGCTGAGGGTATCATCCATGGAGCAGGAAGTGGCTCTCTTTTGTACTCTTTGTTTTCCCAACCAGTTTTGCGGACAGCCTTGGAATGCAGATGGATGCACACATGTATACGCCTGTAAATAAGATATTTGCTGTGAGACACAACTTGTGTTCGTTTTCATGGCTGGATTTGGGATGGAGCCATCAGGGCTACTGAAAAATACCTGGAGCAGAACTGGGAATTCTGTTCTGCACGTTTGTGATGTGCTGAGTCCTACAGTTTGTCCCTCACAGCAAAGTTTTTTAGTTTGGCCCATTTATAGATCATTTTATTCCAGGCACTAAGGTTTGGTGCCGAACTTTAGGACTGTTCCCAAACCCAGGAAATGTAGGTAAGTAGATCATATTGATATTTTAAAGTGAGGTAGGGCAGTAAAAGGCCTCACATCTCCAGTGTCCTGGGTTCAGTCCTCAGGTCCAGTTGCTGCCCCTGTGGGTTTCATCTCCATATTCTGGTTTCAATCACGCAGGCATGTGGACAGGCCTAACCCTAACTTTAAATTGCCACTGTGTGTGCGTGCCATGCCATGCCATGCTGCCATCCCATCCAGGCTACATCCTCTCTTTGCACTCGGTGCACTTTCTTTAGTCCATGAAGTCATTTTAAATAAAAATGAAAAATCTACAATTTCAAAATCTAACCAAGGCATCAAGAGATATTGTTAGTGTAATATGTAAAACAAAAAAAACCTCATTGGAACATTGACATTCACTGTCGTTCTGATCTAATCAGAAGAGGCCAAAAGTATCAGTAGGAGCCGGGAGCAATCAGTTAATAAGATGTCGATTTCCTTATTTAATTATTCTGTATAATTTTGCTTGGTTTGTATTAATAATACTGATTAAACTATTAAAGCACATAACTCTTGAGGTGTTTAACCTTTGACGGGTAGTGTACTCAATAATTTGTTGTGATTAAGCTTTTTGTATGTAATCAGGATGAGGATTATAATCTGGGCTTTAGTTGTTTGTATCTTAAAATTAAGGAGTATGTTCAGTTAATCAGATATTTTTGTCTAATGTACAGTGATTCTCATTACACAGACCTTCTTCTGGACATCTGTTCCACTTTTGTTTTCTTCTGCTCAGATCTAGAACTGAATCTGAGCTTTGTTTCTGTCTTATTATGCAAGACCTTGTTTTCGACATTTCATTCAAGTCACATGTTGTTCAAGCAAAAAGGCGAGTTTGACCTGATTCTTCACTGGGGCACGGAGTGGCCATGCATTCAGGAATGGGATCAGGAATATCGGCTCTTTTAGTTCAGCCTTTGAGCAGCCTGAAGCTCAAACACACCACATGGATTATTATTAATGTTTATGAAGGTGTTAAGGTTGAAACCTGATTAGAGTTTCCTTAACTATGGAATGCGTCACAGATCTTCAGCTTGGATTCCATGAGCTGTGAGATTGGAAGCCGTCACTTCCTTTCCTGTTGTCTTTCTGGGTGAAGAGCACTTAATGTTTAATAACTGCTCACACACCCATGGCTCCTTAACCCTAAAGAATCGCACACGCCCACCACAAGCTGAAGAATTCTCCAGAATCCTGTGAGCCAATATTAAGAAAATCCTGGCATTAGAATGGCTGTGATACAGGAAGTGAGGATGGGGAAGGTGTGTGGTTGTCTTGAGGAAGGGGGGAGTTTGGGTGACACTTCCAGTCGTATGACTCATACAGCTCCTCTTTTTCCTTCCCCTGTCCTTGAACATTTCCGTGTGTCTGTACTTGGGGGTGGGGTGGGGTGGGGGGGTTGACGCTGACTCTTTGCTGATAAGGTCAGTTGAACGGTGGGAGGATTCTGGCTGGATGGTTACCGTGGTGAGGGCGGGCCGTATCCAGTGACGAGCGCCCGGTGACTCATCCTCGGAATGCTGCTGATGGTGATGGGATGGAGGATACTCAGAAACCAGCATTTTTCCAATCCTTTCTTTCATCTTTCAGCCACTCTTTTGTTTTATTCTGTCCATCTTTGTTTTTGTAATATAAAATTTTGTCTTGTCGGCATCTTTAGTCCATCTTTTGCACAATGTTTTAAAACAGAGCTGTGTGGTCTTGGGATGGAGGAGTGAATCAGATGTGTTGGTGTCACATACAAGAAAGAAGAAATAATAATAATAAAGATTCTCATCTTGCTTCTCATTCATCTTTCCATGAATGGATGATGAGCATCACGAATGGTGGTTAGTCTGGCTCAGGATTGGCTGCTCAGGACTTGCCACACACACACCAGGCAAGAGCAGAGAGACGTCATGCTACGTTTCCGCAGTGCATCAAGGGAATCGGCCTGCCTCTGACTCATACTAGACAGAGAGAGAGAGAGAGAAGGAGAGAGAGATGAGGGGAGTAAAGATGGGAAGTGGGGAGAGAAGAGGCCCTAGTCTTCACCCCCCCCCAAAAAAAAGAAAAAAAAATCAGTGATGTAATACAGGTAACTTATTCGTCATGGCCCACCCCCGCTCTCCTACTTCTACCTGATTGGCTGACCAAACCTATGAATGGACGGCACTGTTCCCTATAGAAAAGGGAAGAGGAGGGAGGGAGTCTCTCGTTGGTGTGGGTTAGAGCGACGTCATTTGCTCATTGAGGAAAAGTGAGAGCAACATCTACTGCTCCCTTGGCAGCTGATCTCACTCTAAGTCACACACGTAGGCAGTGTTTATCACTCTTAAGTTGTTTTTGTGTGTGTGTTGGTCCTTCCTTTCTCCCAGAGAAGGAGAGCTCCAGTGGATAACAATGTGTGTGAACTGGTTTAGTCATGAATGAGCAAGTGGGGCTGAATAAGAAGCTGTCCATGTGTCAGTGTAGTCAGTGCTCTGGGAAAGGCAGAAGAGTGTATGAGTCAAAATGATTAATATATCCTGTGTGTGTGAGAGAGAGAGAGAGAGAGAGAATATACAAGGATGAATTAATGTAGAATGTTACATTTGGGAATTAAATAATTGATATTACAGTCAGGATGTCAACAGGATGCACTGGTTATGCTTCCTGTGTGTGTGTGTGTGTGTGTGTGTGGCCTTCTATTTGCATATGCATGTCGGTGAAAAATTTTCATCATGACTGATTTGTTGTATTACATGTGTGTAAGTACAGTGAGAGTGTGAGAGCCGGTGCGAGGCTGGAGGAATGTGTTTGCGTGTGCAAACCCTGGCTCGCTCTGCCTTGATCCTGAATGACTCAGTGCTGCAGTACTCTGTGGGAGGAGCTAAGGTTCTATCCCCAACTGCCAGCCCTGCTAAATGTTCTCACAAGCATGATTTTCTCTCTCTCTCTCTCACACACACACACACACACACACACACACACACACTACACATGGAGTCATTTATTCAGTCTCATCTCAGGAACCTCTTCACCATCCCTCAATCACATGAGATATAATTCACTTGCCACTGTCACTATGCATGAGTGGACTGTTTGAAAGTAAAGTTCATAACCGACAATCGTTTTATTACAATCTAAAAATCAAATGAAGTGGAGATAAATTAATTGATTGACATTTTCAGAATGATCTGTGATCGATTGCAGTCCCAGTAAACATACATTCACTTGATTTTATAATAGTACAATATGCGGACAGGCGGCACAGTGGTGTAGTGATTAGCGCTGTTGCCTCACAGCAAGAAGGTCCGGGTTCGAGCCCCGTGGCCGGCGAGGGCCTTTCTGTGCGGAGTTTG
>JANZLB010000004.1:55407400-55419702 GCA_026167865.1 Notarius quadriscutis | reverse complement strand
AGTACAGCCTATGTATTTAATTTCCGCACATGAAGTAGAGCTAATTGCACAGACATGGCGGTGGAGGTTGTAGCATAATTAGCTCAGGCTGTTAGTGGGAATCATTAGTGCGTTCAAGAACTCGTTAAACTTCTGCACTTTATTGGGAATTCGCCTTAAAGGAGTTTCCATGTGAAAACACACACACACACACACACACACTGTATAGCGGGTCGGATATATAGCGGTACAGGAGGATCTACATCATGTAATTTGTAAACACAACCGCTTTAAAAATACTTAGATCATTCTCCTGCGTCTGTCTATCTATCTATCTATCTATCTATCTATAGACTACTGCAATTGAGACTTTTTAGAAAATGAAAAGTCGGGAATAATTTTATACTTTTTAAAATTACATCATATATAATTGTGTGTGTGTGTGTGTGTGTGTGTGTGTGTATTCCCACCTTGTTTAATTACATTTTGTTTATTCACACACACACACGCACACACACACACAGAGGGGGCTGCAAAAGTAGGTATACGGTAAGGATTATTCCAGTTTTATCAGTATAATAATAGTGGTGCTAAGTTTCATTTTGTGCGATTATTTTGTTTTTCATTACTCTATACCTACTTTTGCAGCCCCCTCTGTGTGTGTATGTGTGTGCATATGAACAAAATGTAATTAAACCAGGTGGGAATGAAGTTTGCGATAAAAATGGGGGGAGGCGGGAATCAGTCTGTTGAAGAAGTTCAAACTATTTTTATTTTAATTGTAATTTGTCTTTTTCTTTACATTTTCACTCCATTGCCATTACTGTGGAAAGTAGCTTGAAATGAATTGGGCCTGGGCTAGTTTCCTAATCATGTTATGGACAGAGTGTTCAATACTGAACCCTTGGTTGATGTGTGTGTGTGTGTGTGTGTGTGTGTGTGTGTGTGTGTGTGTATGTATATATAAAATGTTATATATTATATATTCATTCTGATAAGGTTTATGAGTCATTTATATAATATATTAGTTTATTCACTTGTTTCCAGAAATGGTGTGTGTGTGTGTGTGTGTGTGTGTGTGTGTGTGTGTGTGTGTGTGTGTGTGTAATTGTATCCAGCGCGCATCTGCCGCAAAACGCGCTCACTGATAACATCATCAACCTCATTTATGGACAATAATTTCGATATGATCAGATCAGATCACGTGGTACACTGTTATAGTGTTTACATTTGTGATGTATTCAAATTGTGAAGGTTTAAAATAAAGCAAAATTTTAAAAAGAAATTTATATATATACTGCCGCACAAAATATGTATAATGTGAAAGCATTATTTAAACTGAAATGCTGCTCCAGAGAGGCAGTGGGCGTGCTGTGTGCAGTGTTGCGCTCTGACTGTGATATAAAACACTAATGCACGGTCGAGTTTGCGTGATCTTAATCTGTGCACGTGCTAATGTGGGGAAGCGCTGCGCTCAGTGCTAATCAGCGCGGCGGGCCCTGGGAGCGCGCTGGGAAGAGGAGGGAGGGAGGGAGGGAGGGAGCCTCGCGTGCAGCTTCAGGATCAACAGCTCCGTGTGAGCAGAGTTCACATTTGCACACCCACCCACCCACCCGCACCGACACACAGCGCACCCCGGGACCCTGCAGCCGCACCGGCGGCCTTCATCACACGGGATTTGGGCAAAGCTGTTTTGCGACAATGTCTATTATTAAAATAAACAAAAAGCGATAGATAGATAGATAGATAGATAGATAGATAGATAGATAGATAGATAGATAGATCTGTGCACACTGCCTGGCTTGTTTGGGGCGCGCTCTTCAGGCTGCACTTACTCTCCGGTTGCGCCGTGTCGCTTCCGCTGGTCAGACCCGGAGACTCCAGCATGGTCCTGCCCGTCTCCGCCACGCTCTCATCCGCCTGCGCGCCCACCATTTCCCCTGCTTCTTCCAGATCCAACAGGTGACTCACTGAGAAGTTCTTTTTGGCCTGCAGGTTGTCCACGTTGGCTGTGATGGGGCTCTCCAGTCTGCTGGGCACCGCCACGGCTCGTCTGTCCATTACATGCGCATAGCTAGAAGTCATGACGCAAACAGGCTAAAGAAGAAAAAAGCACAGAGCAACAAGAGCAGCGCACCAAACCGTCCCCAGTTGCATAGGCGATCGGATTATATAAGAACACGTGTCTCCAAAAGGTTTTTTTTTTTTTTTACTTTAAACGTGGTCACGGATCCAGAGGTGGTACGTTTAGTACGTTGAACTGTCAATTCCGTGGAGAAAACAAACAAACAAACAAACAAACAAACCTCCGCTGTTTGGAGGCGCCTGAGTCCGCGTTTGCGCACAGATACAAGTTCACCACGAAGCGCTTTTGCTCCGATCCTGTCGTAGTTTCCTTAGAGAGAGAGAGAGAGAGAGAGAGAGAGAGACCCGAAAGCTTTCACTCCACGTCGCTGTTAGCGCGCGTGCTTGAGACTGAGTGCAGTTTACCGGAATGCCGCTGCCTAAGCACATGCGCGCACTCGTAAAAGCGGGCTGGACCGTGAGCGCGAGGAGGCTGGACACACTGCTGCCTCATCGAACCTCGGCGTCCAGGCACTACACCCACTGCCCTTCCTCTTCCCTCCCTCCCTCCCTCTCTCCTTCCCTCCCTCCTTCTGTGCGCACATACGCACACGCAGGAGAAGGGAACGCAGCTCGTGGCACTTCAAACGGTAGTACACGCGCAAAAAAAAAAAAAAAAGACCCTCGGGAAAGAAGATCGGCCTAATAGGTTCTCATAATTACGTGGCAAAAAAAAAAAAGGTTTTGTGATGTGTCTGAGGTTGTCCAGACCCCCGGTGTCTGCGCTTCTGTCCCCTGAACGCCACCGAATAGATTCAGGAAACACCAAAAATGCGCGCGTCAAATAAGTGGAATAAAAGGCAAACCCGAAGACGCAGAGACTATAAAATGACGGGCTCTATCAGGGGGCGGGGTTATGAAGTCATGTGTCGATAATGTAAGGCTACTTAGAGCAAGGGATTCCCAAATTAGTGAAGTATGTGACTAATGAGCAGCTTCAAGAGCATGTGTGAGACCAGGGAAATCTCCTCAAGTCGGTTTTACTGCACCTTCAGCAATAATCTCAGAAGACATAACCTGATGACTCCAGGATGTATATAGATTCAAAGGCAAAGCGATTTTTCCTCATTTATCAGTGATAACAGGTAGAAGACCAAATAACAGAAGCCTGAACATCTTTTGTTTTCGACCAGACTCAGCGCTGTTGTTTGTCTGTGTGCTGAATGTTTCAGATACCGGAGACAGAGATGGAAGTGAATGAACAGTGTGTTCTGGACACCTGGTTGTGCGCCTACGGTGCGCTTTAATGGACGCCGTCTATAGGCTTCTCATTGCCCCAGATATCACTTTAGCTTTCCAACTCCAAGCCCCCAGATCCAGGGGGGAAAGAACACTTGATGCCATCAAAGGCAGAGGGATTGAAACCAGATGTGCCGCTCTCGTTCTTTCCGTGTATTTAATTAAGCCGCCGGTGGGACAGAGTGCACTCTTTTTTCATCATTAGTTTTCCCTCCACATTCCTGCTCCTGCCTCCGCTTTAAGCTCGCTGCCATCAGCTCTGCCAGCTCAATCCTCACTAGAAACTTTAAATCAATTCTGCCCCACTACCTTTATATAATGCGCATATAGCTCCTGTAAGGTGATGCTTAATAATATGTAGCCCATAATATTATTATAGTTATTGCGTCACTGTATGAACATGGGAACTAATGACACAATGGTGAACACCAGCTGAACATTAGGCTACTGGGCCAGGATTCATTTTAAATAATGGAACAAGCAAAACTGTGTTCAAAATAAAATCCATCTATCTATCTATCTATCTATCTATCTATCTATCTATCTATCTATCTATCTATCTATTATTATTATTATTATTATTATTATTATTATTATTATTATTATTTTAAATGTTCAGTCAAACACTTAGGCAATAACATTTTACATAATATTTGGGCTAATCTCATTACAGGCTGCAAGACCTTGTATTCTAAGAAGCTATGCACTTCCAATGTGCAGACAAATTTTATATCGCTTTATTTTTTTCCCTTACAAACATTCTTCTAAATGGTCCGCAGCTTGCTCTTGCAGAATCCATTGTTTCATTCTTGGGAAAAATTACACAGTTCATTGGAGGGGGCAGGAGATTTCCTCTAATCTGGCATGCAGAACATTCCCAATTTCCCACACTCAAATGAGACCTTTCCGCTGGACTCGTCTCAGCTCCGGACGAGATCTCATGGCTCTTTCACAGACACACTGTATTAGTCTCGTAGCCTAAAAAGCACACGTGTGGTGGAAATAGAAATAAATACTGTACATATTTGTCTTGGTTTCTCCTAGTTATTTAACTTTTATCCAGGCATTGAAAGAAACTTTTTTAAGCTTTTGTGTTCTTATGAAATCTTTTCAGAACCAAAGGAAGATCAGTGTTGGAAAAATACATAGAGAAGCTTGCCTTAAACCTTAACAGTCAACACAATAAGCTTATCTAACAGGCTAAACTCTTCCTATTTGCTATTAAGCTACTACTAATGTATCTCCAACATCTTCATGTTCCATCAAGGTTCATCAACTTCTCTGAAGTTTAAACATTTCTCAGAACAGAGCAGTCTCATTGCCATTGGCCTTGGCAAGGGCAGTGGGAGATAAATGCCTGCTCTCAGATTCTCTCTGCTGTGAAACCAGCCATGGCGTTGTTGTTTTGTGCCTCTTCTTCATGCCTTGGTCGTCACACACTGGTGAGGATGGATGGAATGTGGAAGAATGGAAAGCTATGATGATGGAGGTGCTGGTGGTTCTTTGTGAAGAACAACCCTCTGTTCCTTTTTGTCTAAGGCTGGGTGCAAAAAGTTATTCCTGACTACATTTCAATGTTGCAGTTGATCTGAGGGTACTATTATGTCACTGTATTGAACATAAAGCTGGCAATTTCTTATTCATGAAAATCAACATGGTTTTGGCTCTGCAGAGAATTCAGGGGATAGAGCAGGAAAAGTAAAGCTAAGTTTAACTGTCGCAGTTGTTTCAGAAGCGCTTGAGAGATGTTAAAGTAAGCGACAATATAAAATGGAGGCCCTAAATATCATTCTCATCTCTTTCCAATCCACAAGGTGTAAAGCGAATGACTGTAATGTGGAATTTTGGATAGATAGATAGAGAACAGCTTCCTCCCTTGAGTGAAGTAACTCAATCCCTGAATGAGGCCTCTGTCTGTGACTGTCCATCTCTCTCTCTCTCTCTCTCTCTCTCTCTCTCTCTCTCTCTCCCCTCTACATATCCTTCTTCGAATGCGTCCCCTAATGCTTATTCAATGGAGGCCCAGCATTTTAGCCCACAGTTCAACCCACGGCACTTAATTAACTTTTCCTGTGTGATGGGAGGGCAGCAGATCCAGGATCAGTGGTCATGGTGCTGATTGATGGTCACACTAGATGTGGAAATTCTCCTCTTCAGGCGATGTGTTTAAGTAGAAAAGGGAGGGCATGAATGTCACAGTTTGACTCTTGGCATGCTCTTTGATGTGTATTCAACAATATTTTTACTTCAGGTTAGGGCAGGCCCCAGACACAGTCTGTAAGGTTTCTCGGGACCCATGCATATACAAAATCTCTCCCTCCCACCCTCTCAGCTACCCACACCACTTATAACCCACTTGTTCAGATGGTAAATATGCAGTACCGGAAGCCCAGGAACACTCTATCAGTGTGCTATCTCAGCTCCTGTTTGCTCTGCTTGCCTTTATCTGTCACATGAGGGCTGTGCAGCCACATAAACATCGCCCTGGGATAGAGCCAGCTGCCACATGAATGGAGCTGCATTGTCCCTTCACTGAACCCCCCCCCCCAACAACTTACATAATAGACTATATAAAGTTAAAATAAAGTTCATATTTACTGGATATCGATACACAACCTTTCTATCAGGTTCTCATTAATACTGCCTGATGGTTGACAGTGTCCCACACCATCAAAAGCTAATGAAATGAAGGTATCACTGATTGTGGAATACTTAACGAGCATGAACCAGGCAACTTGTTTCAGCTGGATCATATGGATTTCAGGGCAACATAGATCCTCTCCTTCCCAAGCTCCAATCAAAAACAGACCTCCATAGAATTACATTATGAGGTGAATAAACAAAATGTTTCTTAGGACCAAAGACCACTTGGCCTACCGTGCTGACTGAGTGCAGTGATAACATCGTACAGGAACGGGACTCTCTGCTCTGGTTGTCAACAGAAAACTAGAGGACATGGGGTTTCAAGAAATGCAAAGAAGGGAGGGGGCGGCTATAACGAGCTCAGACCTCGCTTGTTTGCTTGTGAATGACAAGGGCCCCGACATAACCATCAGTAAATAAAATGTGGCTGTAAAATTAACTACAAGACAGGTCCAACAGGAATCCCTAGCGGCACTTCCTGCCTTTCAGAGGCCATAAACAAGGCTTAAACAAGCCAAGCTGGCTCCAGCTCATATCCCACGGCAACGGGCCAGGGTCACGGTGGCCTCTGCTGCCGGCTAGCTCCACTGGAGGCCTGGACACAGTGACGACATGGAAGAAACCCCCACAATTGCATGGAGTCTGTTTATGTTTAGCCATTAAATGGAATGCCAAGGATTTGCCAAGAGAACTTTAATACGCACTGGTATCGAGCGTTGTGATTTGCTTTTTGATTTTACTTGGCTGATTGATTTTAGGATGAGAAATCATGTGCAGAGTACTGAAGAAAAAATTGGAAGGCTGTCATTATTTCATACTTTTAATCATCATTGTGGACTATAGTATGAATTTACTAGCAATGCATTTTATGCATTTTGTTAATATTGTTAATATAAACACAATAATATAAATAATAATACTGTGCAGATATGTTACTGTTAAGACAAGGATCTCATCATGAGACATGTAGGCTTTGGTGGAGGTGATTGTAAAACAATTTCCATTAAGCCATAAAAGCCATTTCTTGCTCTCTACCTTTTGCCTGTGTGTAATGGTACTGCCCTCAGTAGGAAATGCCACTTGAGTTTCCCTTGGGAACACATGAACTCTGAGAAGGGCAACAACATGCTTTTTTGCCTGTCTGGAGACAGACGGTTAGTGGAGGAGGATGTGAGGAAGGCTGGGGGTGTGCAGTTGATTAGAGTTTGACCTGGAGTCTCTTCCAGCTAAAGTCTGCTGCACACTACGTGATTTTAGTGACCGTTTCCTGGTCGCCAGCTAATTTTGGGGCTCGGCGACTATGTCTGGCTGCAATGGCTTGTCTAGTGTGAACACTGTCTGTTCAGTCTGTGAGCAAACACTGAGGGTCTAATATTTTCAAGCATGTTTGATTTTCTTGGTGATGGATCGTGCAAGAACAGCACTGAGATACAGCCAATGAGAGTTTGAGAGGAAATCAGATTAATCTGCTATGACGTGCAGCAGATCCCTGAATTCGGTTTATCATCCAACTCTTTGTGCAGGAGATCGAAGGCAAAATTTAAGCTCAATAATAAAGCCAAATTATTTGGGATGTCAAACCCAAACGGTTGTTAGGAATGACAAAAAAACAAACATGACATGATTTCTGACAACGCACAAAATAAAAATGACGCATATTTTTGCCACTATACCTCCAGTATATCATCTGCCAGTGTCTGCTCCAACAATCCTATCTCGACGTTTTAATCTCGTATCTATTTGTTCTGGTTTCCATATAAAGTAGTGATAAAGTCTCTAAGCCAAATGATAGACTTGTTTATTTATTAGATTTATTTTCATGAAAAAGCAGGATTTGGGGATCTGGTATGCTTCTTTGGAATTAAAGATGGTGTCACCTGTGAGTGATTGTGTCGTGCACACACTGCTACACCCACCACACAGCTAATAGAAAGTGATAAAATTCATATAGTGTGCGCTCGGCTTAACTAACACTAACTACCCTGACCTCTACCCCAGCTCCGTTCTTCCAGGACACTGCAAGGGCTGTAGTTTGGAGTCACACCAACCAACCAACGAACCCACCAACCGACCCCAGTGCATGCTCCTGATGGCAGACAGAGATATGTTTAAGCAATAGATGTATTACATTATTGCGCCTCATAGCAAATCGAATTTCCACAAAGCTGTTCCCAAGTTGTGTATATGTGGAAGCATCTGGAATATTAATGCTCTTTTGAAACTATTTCCTGGCAGTTGTTTCTTAGTGACCACTATATTTCTTTCTTTTTTTTTTTACTCACAGTTCTACTCACAGTTTGCGATAATGACTCTGACTGAATGGTACACAATCTTGCTGAAGTGAAAAAAGTCCATCTGTACCCCCACCCCTTGCAGTTGTTTTCCCAAACACCGGATTTTCATTTGGTACTTGGGAGGGAGCAGTGCTGACAGTATTTATAGCTTGGTGTTCTAACCAAAATTATCAGTGTACCACAAAATAACTTCCTCAGTCCTGGCCACAAAATAACAGGATGCCTTCAATTGTGCATATTTATTAATTTTAGCAAGGGATTGCTAGTTTTATAAATAGCCATGCTCCTGCAGCAGTCCTCCAAAGTTCGCTGTATAAACTTTCTTTCTCTTTTTTCTTTCTTTTCCCTAAATTGACATGGCTGGAAAGTAAGCGGCTGACTGATGACTAACATTGTCGTCCTTTTAGTGGGTCCTACTGCTGTTGTCTGGCCTCTAATAAATTTCTCCTCCACAAGGTTGGAGGTCAAAGGTCTTCTACTTGTACAGTCCTGCTATGACTGTCTGTACCATACGACTGTCAAATATGGACTTTAAAAGAAAAGTCAATGGTCAATGCATCTGCCATCAATATAGTACCTAATAAATTTGATCAACTAGAACAAAACCAGAACATTCCTCCATTAATGTAATCATGAAGCACAGTTCCAGGTTGTATTTGTGTTAATACGGTATACTTTTAATATTATTAATACTGTATCTCTCGGAGGTGATTTGCTTTTGACTGGTGGTATCTATGTATTTATTTTGTGGTATTCATTATATTTTCATAGTGTATACTCCTTCCACCTTCTGTGGAGCTCCACACAGGGATTCCAGCTCAATAAATCTCAGAGAAGACGTTTCAGCAGCACAGACATGAATGTGTCCACGCCACGTAAATGGAATAAATACTTGGTGAAGATGTTACCATCTGTGTAGCAGACTGAGCACCAGAGACATCAGGCCACTTTATTTACTGGATAAGGAGTATAGAGTGAGATTATTTAGAGTTTGATTCCATAAATTGACATATTTTCTTCTGAAACAGAAAGTCAAAGTGATATTCTGTGCTTGAATGGCTTAGTGTTTGAGATACACCACACCTCGCACAATCTAAACAAACATGACAGTACTTCAGCAAGTAAGCTAAATATGGAAAACACAGAAGAGATTAATGAAAGCCTTTTTCTCATTCATCTTACTTATAAAACTATAATATATCCAAAAATCTAAAAAATACAATGGTTCACCATTTGTTTACTGACTGGAAGAGCTGAACTGGTCCACTGCCATTTACAACAATAAACCAGCACTTAAGAGTGCTTTCCATCAAGGTTTGTGAGTTGAAGCCTGACGATGACTCTTATGGATAAAGGCCATGAAAATTGGTCCTCTAAGGAGAAAGAACACTGAAGGCAGGAGGGCCTGTCGGCGTACTGTGGAAAAAAGGAGCAGCAACATCAAGAATATACTTTATGTCCTGAGAAAATGCCAGTGAACAAGGCGAGCTCATGTTCAAACTCATATAATGTGTTTTACCCAGACAGTGGACTCCAAAATTCTGAGAGCACTCGTGAAAATGCTTCTCTTTGGAATTATTTTTCAATCTAATACAAAAGTTTTCATACCCTGGCTGATAACACATAATCCCCCAGATCCTGGAAAGATAGTGACTTAACCTCACAGGATGCTCATCATCATGACACATGTACACATCATGGCCCCCTGAAGGAACTGGAACAGCAAGGCCAATTGTTTTGTTTTTGCGATACACTAAAGACATTTGGTTTTGAGATCTAGAGATGAATATGAGACAATAGGTGAGAATTTCAGCTTTCATTTCCTGATATTTACATCTAGATGTTAAACAAATTAGAACATGGCACCTTTAGTTTGAACCCATCCATTTTCAAGTGATCACAAATATTGGAATATGTGACTAACAGGTGTTTCTTGTTGCCCAGATGTGTCCTGTTAGATTGATTGTTTCAACAGTTAATATCTCTGAATTATTACTCTTGGTTTGAGCCCTGGGTTTCAACTGTGAAGACTGCATTTTTTGTTAAAAAAGATAAACCAACATGAAGACCAGAGACCTGTCTACATGAGAAAAACAAGCCATTTAGAAGCTGAGAAAAGAGGTGAAATTGAGTCATTGCTCAAACATTGGGCATAGCCAACACAACAATTTGGAATGTCCTGAAAAAAAGAAGAAGAAGAAGAAGAAGAAACCACTGGTGTACTTACAACCAGACATGGAACAAGTCGGCCAAGGAAAACAACAACAGTTGATGACAGAAAGATTGTGAGAGCTGTGAAGAAAAACCCCTAAACAACAGTCAGTGACATCATCAACAACCTCCACAGGGCAGGGGTGAAGGTATCACAATCCACCGGTCAAAGAAGACTTCGAGAGCAGAAACTTAGAGACCGTACCACAAGATGCAAACCTCTCATCAGCAGTAAGAATTCGAAGGCCAGATTGGAATTCACAAAGAAATAGAGATGAGCCACAAACGTTCTGGAACAGAGTTTTATGGACTGATGAGACCAAGATTAACCTCTACCAAAGTGTGGAGAAGGAAAGGATCTGCTCATGGTCCAAAATATACAACTCATCGGTCAAGCATGGTGGAGGTAGTGTCATGGCTTGGATTTGAATGACTGCTTCTGGAACAGTTCACTAATTCAATTTGTAGCGAGATTCAGGTGTGGGTGGAGCACAGAAGCACGGCAGGCGGCTGTTTGCGTTGAAGAGGGGTTTTATTTTTACTGCTTTTCAGCATAGGGCTCCAAAAAACTCTCACTCTCTCACACACACGCACACACATACAGGCTGTCAACGAGCCCTTGGCGCCAACCTCCCCTTCTCGCTCTCCTTTTATCGGGCGCGGTCACTGAAGGAGACACACAAACACATGTTAATTGACAACAGGTGTAGTGACACGACCACTCGCCTTCCCTGACTCAGCCCTCCATTCACAGACTGACGCTCGGCCATGCCCCCGCTGCCACATTCAGTATCATGACAAGCTGCATTTTTGTTTTGTTTTTTTGTCTGATTAACTTCCAGAGAGATAATGTGTGTGTTACGATCAAAACCACTTAAGTCCAATATTATATTGGGCAGCATGGTGGTGCAGTGGTTAGCACTGTTGCCTCACAGCAAGAAGGAACTGGGTTCGAGACCAGTGGCCAACAGGGGCCTTTTTGTGTGGAGTTTGCATGTTCTCCCCGTGTCTGTGTGAGTTTCCTCTGGGTGCTCCGGTTTCCCCAACAGTCCAAAGACATGCACGTTAGGTTAACATGGGGTGCCCTTAGGCTGAGGTGTCCTTGACTGAGGAACCTAACCCCCAACTGCTCCCCAGGCACTGTAGCATGGCTGCCCACTGTTCTGGGTATGTACTGTATGTGTGTGTGCTCACGTGGGTGTGCATATGCATGTTCACTGCTTCAGATGGGTTAAATTTTACAAGTGTACATGTGATTAATAATGTTGTTCTTCTTCAATATTAGGAACCTAAAATTGATTTTATTTCAAAAATTAGGGTCATATGCCTTTTCAATGATTATATAACATTGATTATGGAGATTAAAATATTGAATTAGTGTGTCATTAATGTGTCTTGCAAAACATCGCTTTTGCAGCTTTACGATTGTTAACATTAAATAAGTCAATGTTATCATAAATGTTAATGCAGCACTGACGAACAAACCACAAGTCATCTTAGATTGCTAGCATGTGGGAATTGTGACACTGATATCATCCTATTCGGTGATATCGACAGTCATTGCACATTCCCATTATTAGGGTGACTTTCCAAGAAATTATGCATGGGCTTTACTGTGAGTAAGTATATTTGAACACTATATAATGTATTCTGGGCGGCATGGTGGTTTAGTGGTTAGCACTGTCGCCTCACAGCAAGAAGATTCTGGGTTCGAGCCCCGTGGCCGACGGGGGCTTTTCTGTGTGGAGTTTGCATGTTCTCCCCGTGTCTGCGTGGGTTTCCTCTGGGTGCTCCAGTTTCCCCCACAGTCCA
>JANZLB010000004.1:55384992-55398372 GCA_026167865.1 Notarius quadriscutis | reverse complement strand
CATGAAATTTCAAATGAGCCAATATTTGGCATGAAATTTCAAAATGTCTCACTTTTGACATTTGATATGTTGTCTATATTCTATTGTGAATACAATATCAGTTTTTGAGATTTGTAAATTATTACATTCCGTTTTAATTTACAATTTGTACTTTGTCCAAACTTTTTGGGAATCGGGGTTGTAATACAAACAGTAATGGTATTTTCTTCATAAGGTAGTAAAAAGCAGTGAAACCTGGTCACTGAAGTAAAGACAAACACATGAACATATCACCTGATGTGGAAGCATGGAAGAGGATCAGTGAATATAATAACATTTCTGATGAACTCGTGGTAGTATTCGGCATCTAAGTAGTGTTTTAATTTATTTACTGTTGCATAAAACTGTAGTTCTGGCTCGTCCACTCCTGCTGAGATGGTACATTTAATATGCCTGGTTCCTGCCATGTAGAACATGCACTGAAATACATGATTCAGAAGAATGAAAGATAATTTTGAGCTGCACTGCCAAATCCTCAGCCATAAAGTTTCCTGCTGCTCCAGAGTTCCTGCTGCGTAGAGAAGAGACAGAGAGATGCAGTAACAAGAAACAGGAAATATTCGATAGCATTAGATTAAAAAAGTCCGAGCCACCCCAGGGGATGATGTGGAGGACTTCCGGAGTGTGGGACTTGATTGAGTATTTAATGAACGCTGTTTGGAGAGTGTAAAGGTTTCGTCTCTGTGTGATGGCTCAGTCTGTAATTCTTCCCTTTGTGATTTTACATTACAGGGTCCACGTTGTGGCTCCTATCAAGAATGCTAGAAGATGTGAACGTGCATAAGTGAAGGGCAAAGTAAGCGTCAGTCCTTGATGTGCCCTTGAGTAACTTCACACCACTTTCCTTCCTGCCAGGAGAAAAAGATCTCGGAAATAAAGGAAGTTGTTTCTTCACTGCCTTGTTCCTGGCCAGCTGTGTTTCTAATTCCTTTCTGATGTGTAGAGAGATTTACAGCAGCTATTTTGGAAGCATTTGAACTCTGGTGTGTCATCATACCTGTCAGGTAGGTGAGTTTAATTGGCCAGGTCTGTAGGCCTGAGAAGTGCCATAGCGGCCAGTAGAGAAAGAAATTCAATGTTTTTCTCCCTTTTTTTAATGAAGTGAATTTACAGCATCCTAAAGCATCCACAATTCAGCTTCCACCTTAAAATAAGTTCTTACAACTCTTAAAAAAACCCCACCTGATATTAAATGACAACATCCTCCATTTGCTAGATCAAATCCATTATCTGAACATGTGCTTCAATGGAAGAGATGACACCTGAAGAAAATCTGATACTTTATACAAAGAACATGATCAATATCACACATTTGCTTCAATTTAAAAAGAAACCAAGAAATTGTGCAGGATACAGAATACTGAATAAACTGAAAATTCTAAAACTTTCTGTTTATGTCTAATTTTACACAAAACCAAATTCCCAGATGTTCAATATGATCTCAGACTTTTGTACGACACTGTAAACGTTCTCCTCCAAGCAGAATGTGTGTCTCTGCTTTCTGCTAAATGAGTTTTTAATTTTGATCTAGTTAACCTACGACCTGCCTCTTCTTCACCATTGAAAAGAAAAAAAAAAAACATCCTGGATAAATATTTGAGCAGGCAGTGTGAGCGCGTACAGCCCCAGCTCCCTTAGAGGCCCTTCCTGGCCTGTGTCAGCCAAGATTAATGTAGATTCACTAATGCACTGGGGTGGGAGGCACACACACGTACACACACTCCTCCAGAGTAGAGAGTTATCTAAGATATGCTTTTCTCTTCTGTGTGTGTGTGTGTGTTGATAGGATGTTAAATTTCCTTTTAAAAGAGTCAGTGATGGTCTGAAGACACCACATGCATTTAAGAAAACTCTGACATAATGAAAGACAGACACTTGTTTGAGGAAGGAAGAAACACAGGGTAAAGAAAGGAGTCGGATCTGATGGTAATGGAAATTCCTTCACAGGTTTCATGGATAGGTGCCTTCAAAATGGCTTCCACAAACTGCTTCTTGGATGCTTTCTGTGGAATTGATTAGTCTAGACAAACGAATAGAGAGTGACAGTGTGGTCAGTAATGAGTGTAACAGCGCCCTTTTCTCGTTATATAATTAGAGCTGTGCAATGCCACAGTGGGCCATTTTGCACATAATCAAACACTGGTCCTGTAAAGCTGTATTATTTGGCTGCAGTGTCTTGTAGAGGTCCCTGGGAATAACAGTCAGCCATTGTGCAGCAAGATGAAGACTAAAGAGTGTAAGAAAGGCTTGCTGTGGGCCTGGCATGGCTGGAGGAAAGGGCTCGAGCCACTGTTACTCGCATTGGACAGAGGTGCCTTTGTCTGGTGGCTGCCACCGCCTAGCAGGTGCTTTCTAACGTCCCCCCTTCTTCCTTTCCATGCTCCAGAAGACTTTAGTGTCCTGCCCCCCTGAGGGGTAAATGGGTTGGAGGGTAGATACCAGTGATGGAATTCCGGCTCTTTTCATTTGGCTCAGCTCACCAATAAGAGACGATTCTTTCGGCTCTTGAGTGACTCTGAAGTTTGCTATGTAATGACTGGTGGCTGTTCTTCTTCACCTAACTATGGCTAAAACTGTACACTGAAACCTTTCTGTCCCCAAAATCAGCAAGGTAAAGAAAAACACACTGTTATACTACAATAATCCACATGACGAGTGGATTATTTTCGTCCACAGCCCATTCCAAACTGTGTTATTCTGCTTATACCACAGCAACTTTCTAACGATTACAATGAACAATTTATTAATGAACAACAAATTACATTTTTTAACTGTTCAAGGTGACATTTAATGTTCTGGAACATTAAGTGAACATTAAGAGACAAGTTAGTTAATGAAGGACACCAGTTGTCCCCCCAGTAGTCCCCCCACAAGCCTTCCTTTTCTCTCTCTCTGAAGTTACTGTAATAAGACAAAAACAGTGCCGTTTGTCATGTTACTGAGAAACTCGTCTGTCCTGAAGCTTGTTTTTTTTTTTCCCCCCATATTGGTTAATTTACTGACTGTTACAAAGCGCTGACACTGGAGACTCCTTCCATAAATGTAAAATATAAAACACTTTTTAAAATCTGTTTGTTGTTAGTCTTGGATTATGTGAAGCGCCCACGGAACGAGCCCCTGTGAATGAACTGTTGCTATAGAAACACGAACGCAAATCCTCTTTGAGTTTAAGTTTTATATGCTAGTAAAAACTTCGGTTTCGTAAAGCAGTGAAATTTGTCTTTTAGTGCGAGTCGCTTCAGCAGTGGAGGGGAGTAGATCGGGGAAGTGGTTAGTGGTTAAGGCTTTGAGCTTCAAATCAGAAGGTTGTGAATTCAAATCCCAGCACTGTCAGGTTTCCACGGTTGGGTTCCTTTAGGGCAAGACCTTTAACCTTCGACTGTTCAGCTGTGTCCTGCCTCAGCTGTACGTCACTTTGGATAAAAGTGTTGGTTTTGGACACAGTAGATTACTGTAAATATTTACTGTAAACTCTGCTGCCAGTGATTTACTGTAGATTTTATAGTAATTTTTAAAATAATTGTAGCATTGACCATCGAGTGAGGTGGAACAAAGCTGGTTAGAAAGAAGAGGGGAAAAAAAACGTGAGAAGAGAGAGAGGGAGAGATTAACACTCTAATCCAATATCCGATGCTCCTGGCTGGCTGAGTTAGTGTTGAGTGAAGCCTGTTGTAAGCAGAGCTCTGTGACCCTCCACATCCTTACAGTGAAACGTCCATAACAGATAGGATTTAAACTGGGTCGATACTTCCAGCCAACAGTTCTGTCCCAACAAGCCCCCTACATCAACCCCAAGCCCGGGGTCAACTCTGTTGTGTTCCTGGGAAGATCAGCCTGATTGCAAAATGTTTATTTACAGTCATCTGTTTGAGTTCCAACTGATGTAAGTCCAACAGTCTGTATTGAAATGGGTGAACTTTATTGGTTCTTGTATTCTGTATTAATAAATCCTTGCATGTTTGACCTCAACGCCATTATTTCAGAAAGTCTCTGGAGTGCTTCAGTGCGAGTTTTGTTCATGGAGTCATCTTACTAAACCTGTGAAGCCTTTTTCATTTAAAAGATTGAGTAAAAACCACGCTGTGCTGCTCACTGAAACAGTGTCTTTAGTGTGAACTGTGAAAATGTTTAGATGTTCAGCAATACAGACGGAACTAAATTCAACCTCACATGACCAGATCTATTCTGGGTAATAATCTATAGCCAGAGTGTGGCATGACAAAAATCTCTTAATGCCAAGGTGGGAAAAAACGATCTCCACTTTCACCACACTAGTCCAGAAGTCTCGACACCACCACGGCTTCTAGTGCAAGCTCTCTTAAAAAATAAAATATTAACCTTCACTAGATTTATTTCTGTTCACTGTTACAGAGTAAAAAATAACAATGCATTTAAACCCAGAAGACTGTAAGCCAATTAAAAGCCATTATCATTCAAATTAATTTTACGCCATTTTGATTGGCTGAGCGAACTGCAAATAACTGCCTACAAATAACGCTCCGCTCGTGCGCAGTTACGTCGCACTTTTGTCAACGTGGTTTGCTTCCCTAAATTGACAGACAATGAGTTGGCTTCTTTAACTGAAAACATGTCTTGCAAACTTTATAATCAGTATTTCAAAAAAAGAATAGTTTGAATGATAAAACAATTATTGAACTCAGTTTTCACAAAATATCGTGATTTGTTAGCGTCTGCTTTCAGCATCGCAAATAATTGCTTTCTCGCCACTAACAAATCATGATATTTTGTTCAACCTCGTCCAAAAATTGCTTCGTATGTGCAAATTTTAAATAACTACAATTCTGAGAGTCAATCAAAATAAAACCTGCAGAAAGTCAACGCTTCAGACATCAAATCAGACCCAATTTATCAGTTTTAAACACTTCAGTGTGATAGCAATCTGCAAATTATATTACACAAACCTAAACATCAGCATTTCACGGCTTAACATCCAACCTGTAGAAACAAGTAAGCTGAGTGAGCTAGCCTACTAGCTAACCAGGTATTTTGATGTTTTACAGTACGAAAGCTCTGTTTTAAACTTAAAATGTCACTTCAAAATTCTGTACTGATCGTCCGTTGTGTTAAATTTATCTCCAGCCTTCAGGTAACACTCAGGATAATGTGTAAGTGGTGTTTTTTTGCTACAGCGCTAACTAGCTAACACATTTAGCAACTTACTGAAACCCAACAGGATGTGACTGTTAGCTGGACAGCTAATGTAAACTACCTTTCTGTGTGGACTGCTGATAATGGAGGTGGTGTTCACTTCAGCTCACTGTGTTTACATCATTATTCAGAAACTGTGCTCCTCAGATAGAGAACCTTTCCAGATGGAGACATTTTTAAAATCAAATAATTACTCAAGTGTAAATACTAATATATGTTCACTACTTTTACTTTTGCTCATCTCAGTGTGTTTTTTATTCTTTACACCACTGAAATTGATGCAGTTGATGTTGTAGAAACACAAATGTATTCGAACTTGACAGTCCCTCGGACTTTATCTTGCCGTATCTCATATATTGTGTCAGGAATCAGGAAGCCGACGTATGGCTCAGAGGATGTTTGTAAAACCAAGACTGAGCACGCCTGCTGTTTACTCAAATGTGCTAATCCATAGTTCCGTTTGCTCGAAGTCAAAGTTCAGCTTTCTTATCGCTGTTGTAGCTGTGTTCCTGCAGCCGAACCGTCGTTCTTTCCTTGTTAGGGGTTACAGGGACAGAACAAATCACCAGTTCTCTCTATAAGCCATGATAGATGATAATTACAGGACTTTCATCTCATCACATGGACTCTGGGTTTGTCTATTAGAGGACAGCTTATCTATCTACTTGTCATTTCTCCTCGTATTCTTTTTAAGAGTTGCAGAAAAGCCCGTTTGTGACCATGAAGGAGACTCGCGCAATCGACTCACTATTATCTGCAGAGCTGAGTGCATTCGGGGGAAAAGCTCTGTCCCATTCATTTCCTATGAATTGGTTCCTGTTGTATAAAAGCATGTTTCCTGTTGCACTGATCTGGAGCCTTTCCGGGTGATTTGTGCTGTTTCCTGGTTGAAGATGACGAAATCTGAAACCTGCAGAAATCAGCTTCCATTAACAGTGTTTACACCACATTCTACTCGCTTTGTTTATACAGTATTTATACTTCGTGTTCAAGACATGCACCAGTCTGATAATATTTGATCCATTTTCCACATCACAGATGATCAGAGTTTTGTTTCGTAAACATATTAAACACTTGGTGAGGAGTATTAGCCAATACCAGGCCCAAGCACGGTTTGATCAATCTGTTGTGTTTGCTGAGATTCAAACTAAACCTGATACACAATACCAAGGTTAGAGCGTGGACATAAATACAGTAGTTTACATGCCATGCTTGCATCATTGTTATTTTTCTTAATTCTTACTTAAAAATCCACGCATAATGCACATTCTGTATAATGTACAACACAACACCTCTCTGTACCTGTATCTCTTTAGCACTCCACTGATCCATACCTACATTTCAATTTCTGCTGCTTTCCACTTCACTGTTTTGTTCTGTTTGAGAATTTAAATTGAACTCGATGTAGAAATGTTGGCATTGTCAGCATGTGTGTGAATTCTGACAGTTCCTCAGCCTCAGCTACATCCCTCGAGAGATGTTTTTAAGCCTGCTCACACAGTTGTGATTCCTGTGCCTGCCCAGGATACGTTCCAAATGAGTCGGTTCCATTTCACAAAGTACTACAAAAACAAACTATGAGCCTAATTCAGACCACTATGACCTGGATCAGGTAGATACGACGTAGGAGAGATACTCTGTGCCACATGTTCATGTTAATAAACGCAGTTTTTGTTTGCCCAGTGTGCTTCGGGTCTGATCACTCGCTCATCCAATCTCACGATGGTGCAGTGTTTTGCTGTGTACTTACTCTGGGATCATGGTCCAAATGCACACCAAGTTTAATGTGATGTAAGGATAATAAGAATAATGTATTTGTATTCTGTAACATTTTTAGTATCCATCCATCCACCCTGAAGCAGGATTGTAATGTAGTGCTGCAGTAGTCTGACCCCAACACCATCGAGAGGCATTTCTGCAGTTCTAACACATGTACAGTGGCACTTCATGCTAACATTTTCCCCGTGCCCTGTGGAAGTGTAGCACGACATAAATGACCCATTTCCTCTTGCCCAGGCAGCTATTTGTGGACTTCCTGTGCACTTTTCAGACTTGGTGCTCTCGTTTCCATCACATCTGGCTTAGATCTTGTTGACTGAAATGTTGTCTTTCTCGTTCTTTTCAAAAATAACTAGCGCTATAGCAGTATTGTTCAAGTTATTTTAACCAGGGGACTGGAAAAACAAAACGGCTTCAGGAATCTTGGGACTGAAATACTAATGCAGTGTACGGTATACCTCCGAATCGTTGCAGTTTTACAAATTAGATGATTGTAATAATGTCGTTGTTGTTATTGTTGTTGCAGATGACATTCTGTTTTATTCTATTTTTGTTCTTCAGACATCAATAACTTCACGTTTGACAGAATCTTCTGTGTTTAGCATTGATGCTTTGCAGTTTACTTTAAAGGGGCCGGCTCACCCTTCCCAGAAGCCTCTGCGATAAGTAATGAATTGCCATTTTCAATGCTGTTGTTCTTCCACAACAATCCATAACCATATTGTGAGATCCTCAGCCATAGGTCATAAACTGCAGCATGAAATCAAAGATATTTTCTCATGTGAATGAAGAAAAAGTTTGAGATGGGTTTCAAAGGGATCACTAACAGTGAATTTGTGGAGGTTTTGCTGCACACAGTATAAACAAAAGCAATGAACTGGATTCTGGGAAGAGGTGAGACGGCCCTTTAAGGTATTAATAAACTATTGAACTTCTTGTTATCTGGTTGTGTAATAGATTAACAGTAGGGATTTTGGAAGGCAGTCAAACTCGTGATGACAGAATGATGTGTGTATCAGGAATCAAGAGTTAACTGGGAACAGAAAAAAATTTAACTTTAAACTTTAAATTAATCAAATTACTTTAAAATGGATTGATGTTCTTAAACTCGTAGTGAGTCTCAAATGTAATAATTGGCTTTTTCTATACTGTGGATTTCACACAACGTGGAAAACTGAAAAACAAAAATACTTCGATAACCTTGTGCCGGGTGTACTGCTGTAGTACATCTGCCAAGGTTTTGGTGTATACTGTAGGTTGTATTTCCTGCTACTTAAACCAAGCTACCTCTGACCAGTTGTGGACCAGTCGTCCAGTGCCAACCCTTTATAAGTACAAATGTTTGCCTGATATGATTTCATCTTGTGACAGCGACAGCATGATGAGAACACTAATGAAAGGAAGACTGGAAAAACAATTTGTAGATCCATCCATCCATCACCTGTAGCCACTTATCCTGTTCTACAGGGTCACAGGCAGGCTGGAGCCTATCCCAGCTGACTATGGGCAAGAGGCGGGGTTCACCCTGAACAAATCACCAGGTCATCACAGGGCCGACACAGAGACAAACAACCTTTTGCACCTACAGTCAATTTAGAGCCACCAATTATCCTAACCTGCATGTCTTTGAGGTAAACCGGAGCACCCAGAGGAAACCCACACAGACACGGGGAGAACATGCAAACGCCACACAGAAAGGCCCTCGCCGGCCGCTGGGCTCGAACCCAGAACCTTCTTGCTGTGAGGCGACAGTGCTAACCACTTCACCACCATGCCGCCCACAATTTGTAGAATTTCTCTAAAATCATTTGAAATAGATTCCACTTGCAGTAATAGTGAACATGTTGAAGTTCTGGACTTGTTTGTGTATGAAGTTAAGAAGGGAAGAGGCAGTGGAAGGACAGGGGGTAAGGACTGGCTGAGTGAATTGCAGATGTCCTCCATGTGAGCTCACCGCATTTATGAAATGTCGTTGTGGTTGTGTCAGCCTGTGCACTAGAGAAACCATTTGGCTTTTGACAATGAGCACTGCAGGAATGCACTGCCGCTGAGGCCAAGTAGGCGTGACGTGCCTGTGATATTGGAAGCCAAGTTCAGCTGGCTCTGGCTCCTCCAGCACCTCGGGGTACTCAGCCGAGGGGCTGTTTTTCACACAGCCTGGAGATGATAAGCAAGCCCTGTGTGTGTGTTTCCTGTTTGAGTATGTGTGTTTGGCATTCATTGTCTATATCCTGAAGACGTTGTTTGAAGATTTCTAATAGGGATAACAGTGTAAAGGCCTGTAACCTTGAATCGTTAAGCCAGTGTCTGTGCAGCTCTCGGATAACAAATTCCACTGTCGTCAAAAAACTTCTTGTAGTTTTGTAATTCTGGAGCAGGGTGAGTGCAGGATATTTCATCATGTGATAGTGACAGGGAAGAATCTTTCCATTAGAAAATGACATATTTATGTGCGTGAATAAAAGTGCTCCTGTAAATCGGCCCTGCTTTGCCTTTTTTTACAACCGGCTGCATTTGGAGCACTGCGAATTCATTCGGGCCGGGTGTGAGCACAGAGTCGTCCTGTGATATAGACCGGCAGTAAACTGTGATAAGGAGTGCTTTTCCAGAGCTGTGCCATAGAGGGGAAATGATGCAAGACAGTAGTCCCTTTGTTTAAAAAGTTGGCCGTTTGGGTGCATGCCATGGGCTTGAGAGAACAGAGAAGTTGAGCTGGTTTACTCGAAAACCTCTGGCCAACTGTCAAGTCTGTCTTCTGGGCCTCTGTGTTTCTGTCTCTTATTCTATGTCTTTTTTAACATGTTGTTATTATATATTTTAAATTAATATGCTTTGTTATAGCTAAGAGATGTCCATGTTTCTACTCAAGCTTGGGGTTTTTGAAAAGATTTTAACTTCCTTTCGGGAGCAGGAGGAAAAGCTTTCTCAATACTGCAGGACAAATGTCAAGATAGCATTTCCAAAAGCCATGCACTTGCTGTCTCCACATCCCAGTGTGTGTGTGCGCACACACACACACACGCACACACACACACACACGCAGTCCAGTTCTTGAACAAGCTAGCTGTCCAAATCCCCTTAGCCTCACAAATCATTTAGTTGCACTTGTGTTTGTCTCTCTGGTGCATTGCATTCATATTCAAGACAGTTGGAGAGAAGGAACAAGAAGGAGGGGGAGAGAGGGAGAGGAAAAGAAGGAGGGAAGGAGGAGGAGGAGGAGGAGATGAGTACAGCACCAGATGTGCTCAGGAGTTTTGCAATATGTCATCTGTGAGAGGACGTTTTCTTGAACCAAGGCAACATGGATGAGTTCACTTCGGAAATGCGATGGCTGGCCGAGCTTTCCACGCAGTCCAAATTGTACAAAATGGCTGCCCACATGACTTGGTTAGGCCCGGTGCCAGATGCAGGAGTAAAATTTCACATTTTCTACATACGGTACTAATTGTTCTGAATCAGATCACATTAGAAATGCGCTAAAGAATGCAGTCAAAAAGCAATCAGACATTTATTTTACTTAATCTGTACATATTTTTTTAATCTGAGATGTTACATGGTGTTTGGTTGGTTTAAGGCATCCTATATTTAAAATAAAAAAAAATCTTGAAATATGACACAGTAGAAGTGTCCTGAGAACAAATATGATTGTATATGATTGTAAAGAATGTATAGTTGGAACAGAAATGTGCTTCTGTCTGCAGAAACGTGAAAACAGCAGATTGCAGCCAGATTGGGGTTAATGACCGTGTTTTCATTCTGCTTCTACTCGGATAAAGTAGAGAAATATAATTAATGTCTCTTTAATGCCCAATCAAATGCATTTTTAGTTTGAAATTTGCCAAGAGTCCGTATAATCTGAACCACCGAGCTGTATTTTCCTTTCCTGTGAGTGAGTCTCTGATATGTACAAAAAAGTGTGTGATGTTGACACGCTGTGTTTTAATGAATGCATGCGAGGCAGGCAAATATTTCAGGACAACAGGTTCGGCAGGAGACAGGGTGTGTGTGTGTGTGTGTGTGTAAAACAGCCTCAGGCATTGACAAGCACTGCTGTTGAATAACGAGGACTCTCTCTATTGTGAGGATGTTGAGCAGAAGAGCAGAGGGGGCGGAGCTATGGAAGTCAGGTGCAAGAGGGAATGACAAAGGTGGCTTACACGCCAGTGTTCTCGAGTGAGAAAAATACAAGAGAACAAAAGGTAGAAGCGTCTCACTGGTTCCAGTGTAATAAGCTTCTGGCAAGTCAGATGTGATTTAATCCTCAGTTGTGGAAATCCAGGAAAAGACTGAATCATATCTACAAAACCAAAAAAAATCCCCAAAAAACAATCTACACCAACATCCTGGGATCTGAAGGCCTTAACACACCGAAGGCCAGTGTTCATGGGTCCACCATTGTAAAGACAGACTAGCGCAAATTAGGATTCTTTCAGGGCAGCAGAGCGGAATCTATTTGGCAGAACAGAACAGAGCCGAGTCGAGCTGAAGTGTTTTGTTATAACGTTGAAGGAAATTATTTTTATGAGCATCATAAGATATTGAAAAGGTTTTTTTTCTCGGTTCAGAATTACTACCCTGATGAGATGTTGTGGAAGGACCAAAATGAGACTGTCTCCAACATTTCTTATTTGTTATGACAGATAAAGCAGTTCTACATGGAGGAGTGCGCCAAAATCTGTTCATAAAACCTACTAGAGGAACATTCTGCTCTGAGACGAGGAAATAATCAACAACCATGTTTATTTATCACATTGGAAAATTTGGGGGTTATGTACTGGTCAAGTGAACATGTCTATAAGATAAAAACTTGATTATTATTTCTATTTCTAGATTAAAAACTCAAACCCTGATGTAAATTCCCTGTACTGATTTGTTTTGAGGCTGTAGCTCTGTTCACTCCACACACAGACACCCTCCTGTTTATTTCATTCCAAATCTGAACATGAATAACAAGGTACATATTTGTCCTTTTGTTGTATCCTACAGCCATCATTCATTCATTCATTCATTCATTCATCTTCAGTAAGACCTTTATCCTTGTCAGGGTCACAGTGGATCCAGAGTTTATCTTGGGAACACTGGATACGAGGCCACAATGCCAGTCCATCTCAGAACTGTATGAGTACAATTTCTTGGTAAAATCAGCCGCTGTGTCAGATAAAATCCTAAAGAGTGATGCCTTTTATTGGGAAAATTCTCTTGTGAAAAATCTGAAATATTATTATAGTGCAGTAGAATTTTTTATTTCCTTTGGTCTGCCCACATCCCGAATTCAATAAAAAGTCATGTTTAGGAGGAACCTAAAATCCAGATGTAGCAAAGTTATGTTTTATATAATTAAGATTACAGCATTGCTCACCAGAATTCTAGGTTTGTGCTTGAAGCTCATGACCACACAGACACAGAGAGGAAGGAAAGTGACCGCGTAAACACAGAGGGGAAGTCTGCACTAACTAACTGGATTGTAGGCTTCTTCCTCAACTGAGGGCACTTAAAATATTGATCAGCCAAAAGAGCCACTTGTTTTAGTTCTGAAGCTTTTTTACCGACTGAGAAAAGCTCCATCATGTTGGACTAATTATAAACAGACCAAGAAGTTTTAGTGGTTAGAACTTCAAGCTGCAAAAACATTGTCAATTTGCTAAGAACCATCTGGTTGTATTCTACGATGTTTTCTTGGACTCTATAGCTGTAACTGATTATTGAAATGTAATATATCACACACTATATTGGACTGTTTAAAAAAAATCTTGGAGCGTTTAAAGATAATTATACTCTGCTAACATCTGTGTGTAATGGAGCACAAAGAAAAGACGCCACAACGTTTTATATTTAACAATATATATTTTTCCATTTCAGTTGTACATTCTGTTTTTGACATAAGCTTTTATTCACACACAAAAGTAGGCATCTAAATAAATACTATATAAAATAGAACTTCAAAATAAATATATCTATAAAGGGACTTTTTAATATGTGGGAGATTTTTTTCTTTTATGCCATGTTTAAAACAAAACAAAAAGCACATTGCTCTTTTATTAACAGTAAGAATGCAAAAGCAAAAGAAATGCAGAGAATACAAGCCCAGATGGGAAGGAAGGTGGTTTAATTGGGGGGAAAAAAAACAATTGTTGGAAAACACTAGTGGCCAAGAAAGTGTACCTCAAAAAAAAGAAAGAAAAATAAAACAACATTAAAAATTAAAATAAAATAAAATATAGTCACAGCATCCTTAACACGTCTACTTGGTGTTGTGGAACGGAAGATCATTTCTATAAAGGTCAAATTACATTGCAGCAATGCAAACAGGTTGTGTGTGTGTGTGTGTGTGTGTGTGTGTGTGTGTGTGTGTGTGTGTGTGTGTGTGTTTGGGAAGGGGGGGGGGGGTGTAAA
>JANZLB010000004.1:55290992-55302389 GCA_026167865.1 Notarius quadriscutis | reverse complement strand
CTGGGATAGGCTCCAGCTTGCCTGCGACCCTGTAGAACAGGATAAAGCGGCTACAGATAATGAGATGAGATGAAAAATGCGTGAAGAATATCTAATGAAGTTTTAGTAGCCTTTCGGGTGTTCAACGTGTCTTTCTCTTTCCTGGCGAGAAAACTTTCTCATTGAATATTCGATTCAGATCCGAAGTATGACATCATGTTGTCTTGACAACCGTGCAATATCGTAAACCATATTCAATGCTCATTCTTCATTGGGTAGAGTGACGTAATACATGTAGGATAAGCGATATGCTAACAATATTGCATGCTATCAAACTAAATGAATGAAATGCGCTAGAACGGAATAGAACACGTTTTTATTCCATCGCAAAAGTGTCCTGTATGCATAATTTATTCTATTCTACTTATTATATCCATCTTTATTCTATTATATATTATTCCTTTTTTAACTTAACTTACATTTATCTATATTTTACACTGCCAGAAATAGGGGTATAGTAGGAGTCCATTTCTGTTCCCCCAAGCTACCATCTACACTAATGTATCCCCCAGGGTTCATTTTTGGACTTCAAGGTAACTATGTGTTCCTTTTTAGGGTCAAAAAGCTACATATACAGTATAGTCCCAATCAGTATATAAAGGGCACAAATAAGTACCTTAGAGAGTGTAAGCCATTGTACCTCTAAAGTTACAATAATGTATTTTGTTTTCTGAGTGTGTACTCTGTACTTGAGCTGCTGCACCAGCTGAATTTCCCCTCATGGAATAAAGATGGAGATGAATAAAGGAAGATCTTATCTGATCTTAAATCTTGTAGAAAGTGTTCCTTGAAGAGTGGAGGCTGTTAAAACTGCAAAGGGGAGGGCAAAGTTATATCACTGCCCATGGATTTAGAATGGGATGTCCAACAAGCTCATACAAATGTAACAGTCATGTGTCCACATAGTTTTGGCCATATTTTTTGGATGGAAACAAGGCAAATGGAATGGAATGAGTATGTGAGTGGTGAGAAGAGGAGAGAAGTTCCCATGTCCTTCTGTAACCTAAGCTGACAAACAGTGATGCCACTGAACCAGAATTTTCATCACTGAATGTGCACTGAAATGTAATCATGTTGGACAGGTGTGCAGGTGCTGGAGTACTGAGGTACTGAAACAGGAACAATAGCTGTTAAGAGCAGAAGTGAGGACTTGAGCTGAGTCTCAAAATGTTGGTGCTTTGGAAGCAGGAGTATCATACTGTATATAGTGTATAACCTACTAGCAGGTATACTGGCTATTTAGCTTTTTTAATTATATATTTATATTCAAAGCAAATTTCTGTCTATCAAAACGCTAACAGCAGCAGCCCACTGATTCACTGTGTTCACTTTAGTACTGTATTAAAACTGATAAATCAACACAATTCACATCCTGGTACCTTCTATCACACAGCCTTATTGGTTATGTTACATTGGTCAGTAAATGTGTATTTTTATTTATTCTATCCACATTCACTGGATATGAGCAAGTGCATGTTCTGATTGGCTACTCTACTACTAGGATATCAACTTATATACCGTGAGTAGAGAAAAACAAAATGGCGGTGTATGTTGCTGAACCAACCAAGGATGAAATAAAAACTTGACTCGAAAACAAAACCCCAAAAATTGTTATGAAGTATTTCAAAGAAACAGAAATAGCTAAAATAATGTGTTTGTTTTTTCCTCCCCTAGTATCTCCTGTTCCACACTCCAGCCCAGTCGGTGGCAGTAATGCACCTTTAAGTTGGATTGCCAACCACCAAAAAACCCTAAAGAAGAAGAAAACCCCAAAAAATCTGAAAAAAAGCAACAAAATATGAAATAAAAATATTTGATGGTAAGAACGTATCTTTTTATTTTTCAAGAATTATTATTATTATTATTATTATTATTATTATTATTATTATTATAACATTTTTCACAAATTGCTAATGTCATTTCACTGGTTTGTTTACATTCTAAGCGGAAATGATTTTGTTGGACATTTTGTATAAAGTTTTTATTTATTGAATTTGCAAAAAATAAAAATAAATATAGCCACTAGCTGTGATAAAGGGCCCTTGCACTCAGTGCTATGATGTCTTCTAGTGTCACCCAAGGCAAATACCCTAAGAATAATAAACTTTGCCCTATTTTCATGACTGCACAAAATTTCCTGAGTTTTCGAATATTTCCAAGGTGTCAAATCTGTATTTTTGAACTAGGGGGCGCTATGTAGTTAATGAAGCCCACCTAGACTGATTTACCATATCAACTCTCAAATTATATCAGAGGACAAATGCATGTGCAAAGTTCCATGAGTTTTTAGCCATGGTGAGCCCCTCAGAACAACACGGGAAAGTCTAAAAATCCCACATTCTATCCAGCATGGCTGACTTCCTGTTGGGCGGAGTCAAATACAACCAAGTGAACTTTGTCCTGTATTGATCACACCAAATCTTGTGCCCATCCAAGCGACTTCATCTCAACCATAGCTTGTTCTCGGGGGCGCTGTAGAGCTCCAGGACCACGCCTAGTCCCTTGCTCACTGTAACTTTCTATGATTTTATGATCAGTGTGGCAAAATTCTTGAGTTTTCAAGCATCGCAAGTGCCTCAAAAACGAGTTGGTGCGTAGAGGGGGAAAAATCAATAAATAAAAATAAAAAACATGCCTAAAACAATAGGGCTTTGCACCTCGGGGCTCGGCCCTAATAAGACAATGAAAAATATGACCTGATGAGCCTTTTAAATTGATTTAGAGACATAGTTGATTTAATATTTGCTGGAAATGAATTAAGTATTGAACCCGATTTTCTAAAAGTTCATTCACTGAGCGTAAGCTGAGGTTTTGGTGAATGCAAGTCAGATTTATGTCGAGTGTTATAACTCTGAATACTTGAGTTCCTCGTGAAATAATCACTCAAATATTTAGGAACTAAATTATGAAGTCATTTAAATACGAGCAAACACTTATGAATTTTTCTGTTTGTCTCTAAATCAGTCCAGTTTAAAACTTCTGTAGCATCTTTAGAGGCGTCTCATCTGGTGATGATGAGCAGCTCGATTTTGTAGTCTCTGTAAGTTCATGCAACTTTCAGCGGATAAATGACCCCATGCACTGTCAGTGTGGTTTAGAGCCGGTTTGATTATAGTACGGCAAACACATTTTTCAGCTTTGAAAGAAATACAAGAAGGGAGAAATATGTGCTTGTGTACATACGTGTGTGTGTGTGTGTGTGTTTCAGGCCTGGAGTGATGATAACCATGCAGGCTCTGTCAGAAGAGGACCGCAGGTTGTGGATGGAGGCGATGGACGGGAGAGAGCCGGTCCGTTCATTTATCTTTCTGTTCCTCAGCTTCAGTGTCATGTGACGTGTCAAACAACATCATTTATTTGTTTATACATAAATTTATGCCCCTGCGTGGTGTAATTCCTGAACCAGAAGGTGTTTTTAGCAGCTCTGACAGTCGTTCTGTCTGTAACGTCAGTCACAGGTTTATATTAAAGCACTCGTTCTAAAATGTTGTCGTTTCTGCTGTTACAGCTCGTTCTCAGGGACGTTTACAGCTAACGCTCCGTCTGTTTAATGAACAACAGTCAGAGATAAAGCTGTCACTTTATGTTTCTGACATTTTCAGGACAGAGTTTACGTTCTTTGCGGTTTCTGCTTTTTTATCGCAAATTAACTTCTAGAGAGAGGGAAAAAAGAGAGCCAGGCTGGAAAGGGAACGACTGTTTATAGCTGCTATAATGTAAGTGAGAGCAGGAACTGACTCGTCTCGTGATTGTAGACGTTCCACAGCATTAAATGTAGCTAAAAACAGTTTAAAATAAAAACATGTAATGTGTCATTCATTAATAATTATGTAATTATAATCGTTAGGAAAATCTCTGATACAAGAAGCATAACACTTTAGATTGGATTATGTTATATGAAAATAATCCATTTCAGATCAGACTGCATCACACCATCATCCTGACCGCATTCCTTACCGTACATGGACCACTCCAGAAGTATTGGCACCCTTCTTGAAAATGAAATACAGAAAAAAATTGATATCATTTCACAATCTAATAACTTTGCCAATTCTTTTTCAGTTGACTTCAAATTTATTTTCATATAACATAATCCAATCTAAAGTGTTATTATTCTTGTATCAGATATTTTCGTAACGATTATAATTATTAATGAATGAATTCGAACAGGAAGCTTTTCAGGCAGGAACACTCACCTCCTCCAGTCTCGGCACGCTTTACACAATCTTCTCTGCACTTTATATCTTAAAATGATTCTAGATCTAACTACAGACCTAAACCAACTTTGAAGGACCCATAAAAGATGAAACGGTCTGACCTGAGACACGCACCGATCTGCTGCCCGCCAGCTGAACCTCCGGCTGTGATCCTTGTGTGTTTGAAGGATTTCTTTAGAGACTGCACGTTTACACTGATGGATAACTTTATTATATGTTGTACTTCGGCTTATTTGTGATGGACGTGGTCCTTTAATAAGCTCTGTGCACAGCTGCAGGGTTTGCTTGATGTCGCGTTGTTGCTGTGATTGTGTTTACAGAAGGTTTCTGTGAATGTAAAAGTCTGTCCTGTTGCAGGTGTACAACTTGAATCGAGACAGCCAGAACGAAGCCAGTAAGTTTTATAGAAATAAAACTCTTGATTCACCTTCCATTACAGCTGGATGTTTTTTGCAAACAAACACACAGCTCACTTTTGTGCAAATGCAGACGCTAATAACCTGTAAAACCTATCGACACTTCTCTGTCTGTTCTTCTGATGTTTCTTGTCTCACCTCAGTGGCGCAGCTCGACGTGATCGGCTTCAACGTCATCAAGAAGTTCATCTACGCCGTAGAGACGAGAGGTATGACTTCTTCATGTCCTCGCTCTTGTGTTCTGCTCCAGCGTTAGTCACATTATAAATACATTACGATTATTCTAGTTCAAAAAAACCACATTACATCATTCAGCCTTATTTCATATGCACTGTACTTAAAATATCTGTAACCCAAGTGCTTAATTTCACCAGAGTATCTTTCAGATCTGTGTTCATTAGCTCTGTGTTTATTAATTTAATTAATGATGTGTGTGTTTGTATCTAATGCCGTGTCTTGACCTGATCAGGTATCGATGAGCAGGGATTGTACAGAATCGTCGGAGTCAACTCAAGAGTCCAGAAGCTGCTGAGTCTCGCCATGGGTAAGACGCCACTGACCAGTGATCAGCTATTAGCCGAGTGTCCAGCCGGAAAAAGCTGAGGAGCAAAACATCATCAGTGTGATCCCTCATTCCCTCTTTGTTTATCAAGCGGGATAAAGTGAGAGTCGGACAACAATCAGATTTTAATTCTTCTTCTTCATGACACAAAAAGTCAGTGTTGTGGTGTTTTGTTTTGTAAATCACAGTCTTAAACATCTGAGAAAAGATTCACGGCTGTAATCGCTGTTAAACATGAAGTACTCCTACAAGATGGAGGTGGAAATGAACAAAAGGTTCTCACCAAAACAAACCCATATCTCCCCTCCTGGTCTGCAGAACCCCCCTCGAGTGCCATGTTCCAGGGTGAGATTCTACGCTGCCCGGCTGGAAGGAGTCACACACTCTGATAAATCATTGCTCCGCCTTTAGCTTTGATTACGGCGCGCATGGCATTGTTTCAGCAACCTTATAACCTTATGCAATGTCACGTTTATTTACATCCAGTTAATCCAATTGAAAAATTGCATTAATTTTTCTGAGATCTCGTCTTGAAGAGTGGAACCACTGTGTAAAATCTTCTCCAGCATTCCACAGACTCTCAGTGGGGGTTAAGGTCAGGATTCCGTGGTGTGTAAATGATTCCTCGTGCTCCCTGAACCACTCTCTCACTCTCTGAGCCCTAATTTTATTCCATCAGGGAATGAAACCCCACTGGTGTGACCCTGCTCATTCAGTACATTCAGGTCGTCAGCTGACTTCATTTTATTCCCCATAACGCTGCGGAGTCTCGACCTGACCGACGGAACCAACCCCAGATCATCACACCGCCTCCAGAGGCTTCTACAGCGGACACTGTGCATGATGGGGCGGAGCTTCATGAGCTTCCCTTCTTACCCTGACACGCCCATCACTCAGGAACAGGGTCAGTCTGGACTCATCAGACCACATGACCTTTCCCCATCGCTCCAGAGTCCAGTCTTTATGCTCCCGAGCAAACTGAAGCCTTTTCTCCTGATCAGTCTCACTAACGAGTGGGTTTCTCACAGACACACAGCGGTTTAGTCCCGACGCTGTGAGTTCTCATCCCACTGTGAGGGGAAATGATCTTAATTTCACTGTTAAACACAGCTGTGAGTTCTACTAAGACTTCCAGTATATAGGGCAGACTGTTATTGGAGCCTAGCTCTGTAGTGCGACCCCCACCATTTTTTATTTTAATTATTATTATGTGTTTGTTTATTGTATCTGAGGTGGAAGCTTAATAAAATAAAAAAAAAAAAATTCAGTGATCTCTGATCGCGCTCAGTCAGGATCTTTTTCCAACCACATTTCTCCTGTGAAGTTGTCGGTTCCTCTCGATCCTTCCAGGGTTTAAGAATGTGTTGGTCAGTTCTGAACCCAATTCCAGTCAGTTCAGCTCAGATCTCCTGAGTTGTTTTCTTCGCTTGATGCAGGACAGGAATTTGACCTTCTGAAACACAGCAACGTCTTTTACACAACTGTGGAATAAATCTTCTGACATGTTTGTGTAAGGGATGAGAAGCGACTCACTGCATCAGTTCGAGTTAAAGAACTGTTGCAGCTGAAACTCATTAATAACTGCAGTAATTATCCAATCAAAGGCTCTTACGGATTGGCTTATTTAAATCCAAACAGCAGCATTTTATTTTATTTATTTGTGTATTTATTTATTTTCTGACTGGGTAATGTACGATGACATTTTAAAAATACATATTTCTTTCATGGATGACTAAAATAAATTTAAATTAAAATGTTTAGGGATGTTTTAGAAAGACAATACAGTTACTTCCAAAAACATTAACATGTTGAAGGAAATGTAAATAATTTGTACATTTGTATGAGTATAATTACAATGATGTCACCTGTGTATATTTTAGACAATTATTTCTGTCCACGGTTTTATATAAAAAATGTTTTATGGATTTATTTGAATAAATATACTGTTATTTAAATTGTAATATATTTTTGTTAAAGAGCAGGGCAGTCATTCATGTCTATTAATCTCTTATTAATAATCTATTAATATTGTATCTGTGTTTGAGTGAAAACTGTTGCTTTTTTGTTGATTAAGTTGTGCATCATTTTTTCCACTTATTTGTGTTCTTTGTTTTAAGGGGGCCAATACTTCTGTAGCTGACGCTAAATAACAGTGTGATTCTTTCAGCTGTGTTTTACTAATATCCTCAAGTGAAGCATGTGAGTCTCTCTCTCTCTCTCTCCCCCTCTCTCTGACTGTCTCTCTGTCTGTCTCACCATATCACTCTGTCATATCATGGAACGATGTGATGGAGTGATGTGATGTAGTGATGGATTGGACTGATATGATGGAGTGATGTGATGGAGTGACGTGACGGAGTGATGTGACAGAGTGACGTGATGGAGTGATGTGATGGAGTGACATGATGGATTGACTTGACAGAGTGATGTGACAGAGTGATATGTCAGAGTGATGTGATGGAGTGATGTGACGGAGTGATGTGACGGAGTGACGTGATGGATTGATGTGATGGAGTGACATGACGGAGTGACGTGATGGATAGATGTGACGGAGTGACGTGACGGAGTGACGTGACGGAGTGATGTGACGGAGAGAGTCCAGAGCCGCGCGACCTGAGCTGACAGGAAGTCTACAGTCACTCAGATTACCACTCTGTACAACTGCAGTGAGCTGAAAAGCATCTCAGAACCCACAGCCCTGAGGTGGATGAGCTCCATGAGCAGAAGACCACATCGGTTTACGCTCCTGTCAGCGCAGAACAGGAATCTGAGGACACAGTGGACACAGAGTCACTTAAACTGGACACATGAGGACTGAAGAAAGACCCGGACGAACATTTCAAGAAATAATCCACTTAACGTTATCATTTAACAGCAATTTAATCAACGTTATAAACGCTAGCGAGATCATAAACTGAGGTTTCGACGTCACTGACATCATCATCAGAGTAAAATAAACAGTGTTGAAGGTGATGAAGAGTCAGTTCAAGTTTTTATAACGTCATAACTACTGACTTTATCACTCTGTTGTTAAACACCTGAAGACTGAGCCTGGCCTCCTGGACCTTCCTGATTTGAGCGATCAATCTGTTATTGGATGAAAACGCACTGGGAAGCCGCTGGACTGTCTGATTCACGAGATGCTGCTCATCCAAGCAAAAAAGCCAAAATTAAACATCCAGTCTGACTCCGTACGTGCCGAGGCTTTTACTGATGCGCTGTCTTGGGACTTTATAAAAACTGACTCTTAATCACCTTCAACACTGTTTATTTTACTCTGATGATGATGTCAGTGACGTCCGTCAAAGCATCCGTTTATAATAAGGCTAGTTTTTGTTATGAAGTGTGATAAAAGTGAACAATTTCATCAAACGTGCACTGAGCAGAAACTCGGACCAAAACATCCAACTCTGACCCTTTTGGCTCTCCACAACTCTGTGAGCACTTCTGACCCTTTTTATGTCCCACTTTCCTTATTTGGTCATTGTTTCCTGTCCTCATTGTCTTTGTTGGCGTCACGTGTGTCTTATTTCACACCATTTTATTTAAGATCTTCAGTTCAGGCCGGGGTTTTTCTTTCTTTCTTTCTCCCTCCTGCTGTTTGTGTGTCTGATCTCAGACCTGAGTTTCTACTGATTTAGTTCATGAACAGTCAGTGGTGGGGCCGTTGACTGGGTCGTGAGTCGGACCGGGCCGCGTGGGGCTCTGAGCAGAAGCTGAAGGTACCATCTGTTAAAGCTGCAGGCTGTTTTAGTCCAAACACACAAACTGGGTTAATGATGTGATGAGCAGAGAGGAAGAGAAAAATATTACAAACACAAGCCCCTGGGAGCAGTGCGAGGACGAGGAGTCGGCACGCTTACGGAAAACGAGTAAAAATGAACATGGAAATGAAAGCAACGTTTATATTTTAGCACAAAGTTTTTAACGTAAAGTTCAACCTGATTTATTAACAAAGCAATGACAGTGTTCGCATTGTTTCACAGACCAGCAGTTTCCTTTTAGTGTTTTTTTGTTTATTTCTGTTTTATTGATTTTATAAAATCCTATTAAGTATAATTATGAATAATTACTGAAATCGCCCTGATGGTTTCTGTTGCATGTGCCGTAATTTGTGTCTAATGGTTTTATTGGTTTCTAAAAGTTCACGTCCTGGTTCTTGATCCAGTTACAGATCCCTGTATTTACGCAGCGGCTCAATAATTTTACTGTCTGGATAACGAAGAATGCTGGAGCAGAGACATTAAGCAGATTAATTAACTCCCCGTTAATCCTCAGATTACCATTAGACTCCTGTAAGACATCTTTAAATGCCAAGAGAACAAAACACCATCCGGATGCTCCATCAGGCCCGGTGACTCTCTTTTCGTGTGTGCGAGAGGAAAGAGGTCGTTCAAGGTCACGTGTGAGTGTTTGGGGCTTTTATGTAAAGCAGGTCACATGCAGGCTTCTGACTCGAGGCAGTTTGAGGAAAAGGAATGAGACTGTGGAGTGAAATGACTCCTACAGCCTCGTTTACATAACCGAGCCCTCAGCCGCGCTCTCCTGCCTCGGTTCTGGTTTCTTCATCGTTCTCGACATTTAAACCGATTACTGAAGACACACTGTGTTTAAAAGCGAGCCAGTCGGCGTTTTCACAAACAACTGTACACGACCTCCGTTTCACAAACATCAATAATGTAATGTTATATTTTATTATAAAATAATGATAGGGTGTGTGTGTGTGTGTGTGTGTGTGTGAGAGAAATTGAATGTTAAATTTTTAAAAAGTTTAATTTGTAAACACCTGCAGCTATAAACGGGGGTTTAAAGGAATGAATCTGAGCGATAGGATGGAAATCTCCATCAGTCTCAGGTCAAGACCTTCCAAGACTGAACAGCCGCAAGTCACATGACCACCAATTCACACAAACTCCGCCCTCTTCCACATGAATAACCTCAATTTATTCTCAGTTGGACAAAGGGCGTGTGCGCACACGAAGACACGGAGAAAAACACTGACGTGAAACACGTTTCCTGCTACTATAGAGCAAGACACGCCCCTGGGGGTGGGGCTGATAACCTTCTAGTGAGCATTTAATTGGATGAACACAAGATGAGTACAGGTTGAGTCATCAAAAGGTTTTAGTCTTTTTTTTTTTAAAGAAGTGATTAAGTATAAAATTATACTGAGAATATCTAAAACTAATTTTTAAAAATACAATTTTGTTTAAATTTTCTTGTAGATGAACCATCACGTTTTTCACTAATTGGACTTCAGTTCCAGGACGGAGGAAGTGAGCTCCTCGATCCGTCCAAATCTGTGGGGGTTTTATGTAACTCGGGTCAGGGTCAGGACTCTGGTCTGTATTTTCCAACAAATCTATACTTATTTTCGTCGATAAATTCTAAAATGGAGCTGCATGCTTCTTTTTCTCCTTCCAAAATGTGGGGGATGTAAACATTTTTTGCTCTGGGCAGTAATATTGTGCTTTATTTTAGTGTTGGTGTAAGAGCAGAATTTAAACTTGGACACACACTCTGAGGGGGTGATGAGACTTGGAGCTGTCGGAGCGATGCGTTTTATTTTTATCCATTTTAATGCGGAACGAGGCCGAAATAATCAGAATAACTTCCTATAATGAGTGCAGTGTGGCTTTATCGCTCCGGTGGGGTTTAGATTCGGGGTTCAGAGCTGTGTGTGTGTGTGTGTGTGTGTGTTAAATGAATTCATTAATTTTTTAATCCCTATCTGTCGCTGTGTGGGTTGTAGAGGAGATGAATGTCATGTGTTTGTCGTCGTGGGAGGCGTGCTGGGCCCTGAGAGCTGCAGCGCTTTTGCCGTTAATGTGTGTGACGAGATCAGACTTCAGTTTCAGGGTGTGAGCATGTGGAGCTTCACGAGACGAGAACCTCGTCCACACGAGTCGTGTCATCAGGGTGGCTTGTAACCAGTGATGGTCTTCATTCCACTCCACACCTCTCTCATGTTGTTCTGTTGGAGTTTCCACTCCGAGTCTCTTCACCAGAGGTACGCTTCTTACCATGCATCCTTCACTCAGGTGCAGTATACAGTATGTCTATAGGAATCATAGTGTATAAAATCCCTTCATTTTGCTTTTACTTAAGTTATTGAACTTTATTTAAATTTATTTTATTTTTATTTATTCTTTTTTAAGGACTA
>JANZLB010000004.1:54903805-54922634 GCA_026167865.1 Notarius quadriscutis | reverse complement strand
CTGACTACGGGCGAAAGGCGGGGTACACCCTGGACAAGTCGCCAGGTCATCACAGGGCTGACACATAGACACAGACATATTCAGCATTATAAAAGCACAATAATTATCATGATACAGCATTTGTGTGATCCACTCAGATTCTTAGCAGCATGTAACCGAACGAAACCTCAAACCCTGTGTGTTAGAATGGAGCAAATTTAAAGGTCATAGGCAAGGGTCAGAGGTGGAACGTAGAATATCAACTTTATTTTCTAGAAGAACGACCCGAAAAGCAAATTCAATCTTCCTGGTGTCTAATTTGCACCCTAAAATTGAGTAAAACAGTTAAAACATACTGTTTTGCGCAAGGTCCGAAGGTTTGTTTACATCTCTTTCACGTGCACTTTCATCACCAGGGGGCCGTCGTCATGACGTCATTCAAGGCAAACAGACCGGGAGCAGCTCTGTGTTTACTTGCGAACCGAGCACAAGTGTACAAACTTTGGTCGTGAGAGGCTGTGTAAAATGTCTGAGAGCAATTTTGAAGTAGAAACTCTCCAAATTGAATATCGAGAGGTGGAGACCGTATATGTATGAACCTATGGCCGTTGCGAAGCCATAGTGGATATAGGTAACGATTACTTGACATTGTGCCGGTAGGCCACGTTAGCCTGCCATCCGCGGTATTTCCCAGTGTCAGTATATCAGGCCTGACATCTCCTCTCATCCGGTCTATCAATGATTACTTTTTTCAACTCCCGAGCATTTAAATGAAAAAGGGTAAAAATGTTTACCTCCAGTCTTCTCCTTTTTGCTTGAGCGTTGCTGGTCCGTTTCTTCTTTGACTGCTTGAATTTGTGCTCGAATTTTGTTGGAACAGCGTCAGGTTTGAGCTTCTCTGTCCGACATGGACACTTAAACTCTCCAACAGATGGGGATTCTTCAAAAATGAATCGTCGTCAAAGTGATGGGAGCACAGAGCGGCGTATTTACGCACATGGCTAATTAAACAGTAGCTCAAGGTCGCCAGAATTTTTATTCCCGAAAACTTTCCACCCCAAGTTTATCGCAAGTCCAGGCTTTGGAAGAAGAATTATTTTTCTTTCTGACTTAACTGACTTCATTTTTTCAACCACAACCTTGTTTCCAAAAACAAGCCCTCATTTGGCATTAATGCTACATAGCTGGCAACTCTCAAGGGGGCGTGGCTTAAGTAACATAGCTATCGAGTTAGCTCGAAGAAAGGTAAAAACTTCTTCCTGAACCGGTCCCGTTGTTACAGTTCACTGCACAACAATAAGGCGTGGGGGTTTCTTTGGAAATTCCCGAACGCATGTCTGCACTCAAGCCGAACGGCAACGCAAGTAAACAGAAGTGGACTCAACTCAAGCAGTTTGTTTGTCTTGAATGACGTCACGCGCCGAGCGGTCACAAAAATCGCCGAACAGAAATTCACCATGATCTGCACTAACTTATTTTAATTAATACCTCTTAACAATCCTTCTTGAGACCAGAAGAAAATTACAGGGTTTTTTAACATATAAAGTTTCAAATGTGCATAAATTGAAAACCGTTGCCTATGAGCTTTAAACATGGCTAATTAAACAGTAGCTCAAGGTCGCCAGAATTTTTATTCCCGAAAACTTTCCAACCCAAATTTATCGCAAGTCCAGGCTTTGGAAGAAGAATTATTTTTCTTTCTGCCTTAACTGACTTCATTTTTTCAACCACAACCTTGTTTTCAAAAACAAGCCCTCATTTGGCATTAACGCTACATAGCTGGCAACTCTCAAGGGGGCGTGGCTTAAGTAACATAGCTATCGAGTTAGCTCGAACTTCTTTTCTTCAGTGCACTGAGCGGAAAGATTCCAAGTTGGTGTACATGCAGTGGGATTAGTGTCACTCGTATGGTAGTATTATGTTAACGTATTAGTTCGGTGGTTTGTTTGTTTTTTAAAAAAGATGTGGTTACGAGAAGCCTTCAAACCCCCCCCCCAAGCCCATGTAGCCTCTCCTTTATTACATCTCCACACACACAGCAGAGGGTTCTGTTTATTTATTTTTAAACCTCTGTCTCTCGCTGACTTCTCTCTTTATCGCCATTTTGTCATGGCACTGACTGCCCCAGTTTCAGTTTATGGAAAAGCTTTTGACAGCAGTCCCTGGATTTCCCCTCCCTTTGTGTATAGACTGTTAAGTATTAGGAAGGTTGTGCTGGTGATTTACAAGAAATGTAATAGAACTGTAATGTGTAATGTTCATGTGGAGATGTTTCAGAGATGTTTGCCTCTCGGATAAAATTCCACACTGGCTTAATCACCATCTTGGAAAACTCCCTCCGTCTGTTATCACTGTGGCATTTTAAAGTTCACCTTCCGAGTAAAGAGCAGCCGAGTCATCCCCTAATTACTTTGTCATGAAACGCTGCCTGAAACAGAAATAAGAAACTTCTAATTGTGTGGGCACTCCCATAAGTCAATGTAAATAAGTCATACAGTAGTGTTGCGTAAGAGCACTTCCTCTTTCAGGAAAATTTTTTTCATTACAGGCAAAGTTTGTTCTAATCTAGCACCTGGCTTAGGTTGGTAATTTTCAGCCTGTTTGCTCCGGATAGCGATTTTGACACACGTTCCAAGTTGTTCCTTGGGTTCAGATTATCCTAGAACAGTTGAGTTATCCTCTCCTAAATGATGTGCATACGCATCTAACACAGGTCCTCTACTGGCAATGATGAGAGCAGCAGGGTTGTTAAATCCTCAAACTGGCCACTTGAATAGGAACACCTGTGCAGTTATCCAATCAGCTAGCCATACAGGCAGAGAGCTTCAGATCTGAATGTTCAACTCAGAATGAGGGAAACATCACAGCAACTCATCACAGCGACTTTGAGTGTGGCATGAGTGTTGGTGCTAGTTTGAGTATTTCAGAAATTGAAATCTGATCTCCTGCAATTTTCACACAGTTTAGACAGAACGGTGCGAAGAGCAGACAGTAACTTACATAACCACTCTGTACAACCATAGTGAGCAGAAAGCATCTCAACACGTCAGGCCTTGAGGTGGATGAGCTACAACAGATGATCATCACATCATTTTCTGTTCATGTCACGTTGAGTCAAAGTCACAGAGATGACATTCTGATGTTTTGATGTGATGTTAGTTGAAGCTCTAGACCTGTGGCTGTACTTCAAAAAAAAAAAAGGAACAAAAAGCTACCACATGATTGGCTGATTTGCTAGTTTGTGCAATTATCCAAACTTATTTGTTTGTTCATTCATCGTTCATTAATTCCAGGTGAGTTTGTGTCCTTAACCAGCGGCTGTAAGCTGGGAGAGGCCTCACGTCATGTACGGACAGTTACTGGACTGGCTTCGCTATCTCGTAGCCTGGCAGCCGGTCATCATCGGACTCGTGCAGGGCATCAACTACATCCTGGGTCTGGAGTGATGGCCACACCCGTCCCAAAGAAAGAAAGGAGAGAGTGAGTGAGGGGAGAGTGAGAGACTATACACAATCTGTCATGGGATTAAACGGACACTGGTACTGGAACTTTAATCATCAAAAAGTGTAATGTACTGTATTTTTGCACGCACATGCATCGTGCATCTGTGTATTTAAAAGAGGGGAAAAAAGAAATCCACTAGAGATCTGGCATTGTTTTTGAAATGTACTTTATTTTGGACTCTTAAGAGTGTTGGGGTTTTTTTGTTGTTGTTGTTTTTTTTTTTTTTTTAGGAAGCAACTAACCTGTCTTAATCTTTCTAATCATAAGTTATGACCTCAAACTTTTTTTTTTTGTACTCTTTTTCCAGTTACAGTCAAATTGTCTGTTCCAGCCATTGAAAAATTTTCACTTCTCGTCAATGAAGTTTATTTATTTATTCCCCCCAGAGTTTTTATTTTTCATGTTGCTGAGGTGTACACTTGTGGAGAACACCCTGACCAGAACCTCTCGAACTACAGGAAATGTTTATCTGTGAGACAGCATGAGTCGGGGACATTCCCAGGATCAGGATGAGAATTTAAATGAAAAAAATTCCTGGATGCTGAGATGTTGTTTTTTTTAAAACAGTTTCTCATTTACTCCTCGGATTTCACCGTTGCTGGGAGAAGGGTGTTTTCAGATTATCTTCTGTTGAAGGATTTTTCTTCATGTTTCCCCAGTTACGGTCAGTTTCATGTCATGATGGAATTAATGTTGAAAGTATTCTCTGTTTAAAAAAAAGGTCTCTAGTAAACTTTCACAAATGTTGAAGATCTAATCAAAACTTAACTTCACAGCTGCGGAAAATAAAGTGATTAAAGGAGAATATTTTTATTAAAATTGAGTTATGAGCAGATTCGTTTGATCAGAGGAGGATTAGATTTTATACGCAGTAGAATCCTCTGTATTTTACATTACAGCGTGATCTCATGCTTAGTAACACAAAGGTGTACTGTGTGTCATCATTTCCATTTCAGAACCTTCTCAGGTAACATTAATCCAGCTCTACTGAAGGTATTAATGTGTAATACATGATTCATATGAAAACAATACACAAGATGTACGTTTCCTTACAAACAGCCAGCAGGACGGGTCCCACTCAGTGTTCGGTGATTTGTATTGGGGGGGGGGGGGTTCTTAAATTTTACAGCCGGTTAAATAAAGTTCACTGTTAGTATCAGTCCAGTATCATGAATATTCAGGCTCATTATTTATTTACTGAAGATATTATTTATTATTGTTATTAAACCTCACTGTACACTTTCCATTCAAAAAGGCTAATAATGAAAATTCAATAATAAAGTATATAATAACTGGGCTGGAATTTCCATCACTGTAAAAATAAATAATCACTCTCAGACCCCCGGATCATATTTTGAGGATCACTGCTTTATATAATAATAATAATAAGTTTAGATTTTATATATAAAGATACATTTATAAAAAAAAAAAGTAAGTTTAAATTTATAAAAAGACATACTTGACACTGAAAATGAGAAAAATCTGTATAATTTACCTTTTTATATTCAATGTACAGAGAGGTTTAAATTTATTTATTTTTATCTTTTATAAAAGGTTAAATCAAGTGAATATATTAATAGATTTGGTTAAAACGTCTATAAAATTACAATAATTTACAACACTAATGAAGTATAGAAATATGCAACGTCATGTTTCGTCATGCTGACGTCATGGTGACGTCAGCGCGGGCGGTTTAAAGGCCGGCGGGCTGCGGGTCGGACTGCAGCCGAACATGATCCGGACTCTCCGCGGCGCAGGTAACGCTCTGGCGCTCATTTCTCGCTGTCCGGGTCACGACTCGGGCTCAGCCATTCTCAATTCATAACCGAGATTAGACTGATTATTATTATTGTTGTTGTTTAGAAATCTGCAATAATCTGTAGGAAATTAGCGACGTGTTTGTGATGAAAGTAAATCCTTGTGTAGTTCAGGATGATCAGATTAAAATAAACAGAAAATAATCCCGGCTATTATTTGGAAAGATTCGCCTGCAGTTCCTGTCGCGTTTTTCTAAATGGTGTTATTTCATCCGGTGTTATGATCTAAAGCTCCTTTTAACTCTAAAATAAATTCTACAGACTCCATTCAGACATTTAATAAACTGTTCAGTTGTTAGACACGGTACATTAAACTACAGGCACTTTCAAAAGTTTGTGGTACATTTATTATACATTAAATAATCTTTAGTGAAAAATTAAATGTGAACATTCTGACTGTATATGAAATATATAATATGAGCTGAGCAGATTTATTTATTAAAACAAAAATGAATAATAAATACTGTTATCTATACGTACAAACGTTTTTAAATATAAAAAAGATCTGTGGTATTTATTTTCCAGTCTCATGGTGGATGAACGTGTGTCAGACAGTGAAGGAAATATTTTTCTGTTCATGATTCACTTTTCATGATTTATTTATGACTGATTTGTTTCTCTGTGTGTTGCTTTTCTGATTAAGTGTTATAAATTAAACCCGTTATTAACTCATTTTTTCTGTATTTGACTATTCGCATATTTTTTATTCACTATTTTCTGCTTTAAACACTTTTACTGCACTGCTATGTGTGAATGTGAAAATAATTTATAAATGATTTTATTTCAGGATATTAATCACGTGTCGCTCATGGTGTATGGTGGTTGTTTTTTATTTGGCCACACGATGGCGCTCCAATCATTTACTTTCACTTTTTAAAATGAAATTTTTGGGGGGTTTTGGGGCAAAAATTTCAGTGAAGTCCACATTGTAGAAATGTGACATCAGCAGATTATTTTTAGTTTCTGGTGGCGAGTGTCCTGTTCAGTTTCCCTTCTGCCATTAGTTAATGACTGTGTGTTAATTATGGGCTTTTTTTGGGGGGGGGTTGTAAGACAGCTCATCGAATTCAAGTTTCAAAATACAGAAAATTTCACAAAACCTTCGAGCTGAACTTTGCTTCTGTATTTCAGAGGTCATGGAGTTGGCAGGAAAAAGTCACTGATCACGTTTTCTTATTGAAAATGAGTTTATTATTATTTTTTAAATGATCCCAATGAACTGATTTCAGATTGACAAAGAATAGAGTAGAAATCTTATCATGAATAAATGTTGAAAATTGATTTTCATGATTTTTTAAAATGTATTATCGTCTTATAATAAGGGAGTTAATGTTGAAAAGAAAAAACCCAACCGTGTGTTGGGGGACCTCAGTGTGGCCGTGTCTGAAAAATGTCAGTTTATCCTCAGAGTTGGATAATTGTACTTTATTCTGTACACAGATGCGTTAATGTACTATTTATTTTTCTAAAGCAGAAAGATATTCCAGTTTATCATCACACTGTAACAGTAACATCATCTCCAGGGAAAATATCTTCAGGATCATCATTTTCCTTATTTTAGGAAGATTATTAAACACACTTCTGGATGTTTCAACTCATTTCACTCTTAAGTTTTATGCTGTTGTTAGTTTGTCATTGAACTGTTTATAATTGTTTAAAGTATTTATGTCTAGAAAGAAGTAAAATGATTAGTATAAATGCCTAAAACAGGTTTAATGCTCTTATATTTGGTTTATTGCAAACGTATGAGAGGAAATTCCAGATAAATGTCTGTTGAAGAGCTTTCCACGGGCTCTGATGTTATTTTTGCTGTGCAGCTTGAAATAAGTGATTTAATCAGCTGTTATTGTTCTGAAGTGTGAGGAGCTGCTTGTTGTGATGTGTGTGTAACGTGTGTTGTGTTCTGTCTTTAGGATCTGTGTGTGTGATTCTCAGCACCATCATGATGCTCCAGTTTTCTCCCTCTGTAGCTCGTCCCAGTACGTTTCAACACCCAGAGTTCACTTTCAGACCAAAGAGCTCCTCAATCAGACTCCTGCTTTAATCCTCTGAAGTCTCTCTCTCTCTGGCCTTTCTCTATTGTTGTCTCTCTGTTGCTGTCTGTCTGTCTCTCTCTCTGTTCTTCTCTTTCTGTTGCTGTCTCTCTGTTCTTCTCTTTCTCTGTTGCTGTCTGTCTGTCTCTCTTTCTTTCTCGCTGTCTCTCTTTCTGTTGCCCTGTTTGTCTCTCTCTCTCTCTCTGGCCTTTCTCTATTGTTGTCTCTCTCTCTCTCTGTTGCTGTCTGTCTGTCTCTCTCTTTCTCGCTGTCTCTCTTTCTGTTGCTCTGTTTGTCTCTCTCTGTTGCTGTCTCTCTCTCTCTCTCTGGCCTTTCTCTATTGTTGTCTCTGTCTCTGTTGCTGTCTGTCTGTCTCTCTCTCTTTGTTCTTCTCTTTCTGTTGCTTTCTCTCTCTCTCTCTCTCTGTTCTTTCTGTTGCTGTCTGTCTGTCTCTCTCTCTTTCTCGCTGTCTCTCTGTTGCTGTCTGTCTGTCTCTCTCTCTTTCTCGCTGTCTCTCTTTCTGTTGCTCTGTTTCTCTCTCGCTGTTGCTGTCTGTCTGTCTCTCTCTCTCGTCGACTCTTAACTCTATCAGATTCTTCTTGAGCTCTTCTTGGAGTTATGAGCACAACTTCAGTGTGTTATAAGAGGCTGAAATATTCTGTTTTTTTGCAGATACAGAAGTCCGAGCTCCTACAATCCTCAGCATCCAGCACAGGCACTTCTGTAAGCTTGAGCTTCACCTGCTCTTCATTCTCACACAAACATTCAGTGCATTCTCTGCTTTGGGGTCGTTTCTCCACTCGATTTGCTCTGTGAGATTTTCGACAGTACTGTAGGAGAGACACTAAACTCTGTTCATAACCAACCTGTCTGTTGTGATGCATCACTTTTCAGGCAACCGCTACAGACTGACGTGCAGAGTGAACCCTGGAGGACTGAAGGATGAGACACTGGTCTACTGGTTGGCTGACGGCGACTTTTTAGAGTCAGTTTATAAAAACATCCGCGTGACGAAAACAGAGAAAAAGTAAGAACAGCAGACTCTTCTTCATTCTGAGCTTCAGAGCAAATGTGTTATTGAACCACAACGAATGAGGAGGTGGTGATTTAATTTTCTATCACAGCAGCTCTGATCAAAGCTCAAAGGTTTATTTATAATCCATGCGCTTGTTCTAAAATGTTATGGTTTCTATGGTAACGGCTCGTTCACAGGGACTTGTCCAGCAGACGCGCCACATCAAGCTCATGATAAACATCAACATGGTGTCGTTTTAATCACGAAAAAATGTATAAAACGGTGAAGTTTTATGTACCATTTCTGGAAGGAGTCTCCAGTTCCAGTGCTTTGTAACGGTTTTTTCAATGTTTTCAGAGCTTCAATTTCTCAATCATGTGAAAAGCTGTGTGGGGGTTGTTGTTGTTGTTGTTGTTTTAACTTCAAGAGAGTAGAATTTGAGGCTGGTGAGGAAATGAATGTTTGTAGCTACTATAACGTAAGTGAGAACAGGAACTAATTCATCTCGTAGACTTCCTACAACATTAAATATTAGTGTATAAACAGTTACAATGCTCAGGTGCTTTTGATTAATGAATTAAAATTTGTAATGGTTATGGTATAAGAGGAATAAAACACTTTAGAAACTGTGGTGTTCTCACAGACCGTCTCACCCCGCCCCACCGTGGGTTCCTGTTGTGGATCAGCACAAACTTGTGGACTTTATAAATGAACAGAACTTTATATCTAATTTCACATTCTAACCTGATGTGTGCAGGTCACATGACGGGACAAAGTACCTCTACAACAAGGTGGTGTTCATGGACCTTTCTAACGAACACTTCCACACCAACTTCACCTGTGTAGCACTGAATCCAGCTGGGTTTGCCAAAGAAAACGTTCAGATCAGAAGATGCTGATCGACCTGCAGCTTTTTTTTTTTCTTGTTAATTATGTTCTGGTGTTCAGCATAAAGGGTCTAAAAATATTCAACTTTGTGACTGAAAAAAATATGCAGCTAAATGTGTGCGTGTGTCTTCAAAAAACCCAAAACCTCTTGCAGAATGATTTTAGGATGTCATTCTCATCTCTAAAAGTATTTCTAAAAGCTCAGAGAATGTTTGTGTCTGGATGCAGATCTACTTTAAAGTCGGACTGACTGTAGAAGTTTTTTTGTGCGTGAAGGAGTTACAATATCCTCGTTATATCATGTTACATGATTGTGCATTATTGTTTTATTGCAAAATAAAATGCATGTTTGGATGTGTTTTAGTGAGCATTTTCAACTGTGCTGGAAAATATCTGCAGAGTCAAATTACTTATTGTACAGAGATTTTGAAATTGTTTACATGTTCAAGATTAATTTTTGCAAGTTTAATTTTCTAAAAAAGAAAACACAGAAATTGCACTGATGTGACTGACATGATTCAAAATAAATGTATTTTCCTATAAATCTCCTGTGGTCTTTTATTTATGAGTTTCTGTTTTACTGATGTACGAAATCTCAGGGAACTTTTTTTTTTTTTAAACTGTGTGCATTCTCACACACAATCTGATTTATAAAAGAGTTTGTATGTACACCATGTTAAATCTAAATAACCATCAGAATCTCTCAACACATCCATGTTATACATATTCATCATCTTGTGTCTATAAACAGTGTTTCAACATTATTTTATTTAGTATTATTTATCCTTTATTTTCCATTGCACAGTGCAGCACATTGTGTATAATAACAAAATTATTGAATATCTGAGTTCATTTCCGTTCCAAAAATATTTTTGAGCTCTCAGTTAGAGATATCTCTGATCTGATACTCAGCATCGGGTCAATACCAGCAAAAACAAACAAAAATATGCACATATCAGATTCAGTAACACATTCCGAAGGTTGGAACTGGATTCGGAAAAAGGAATATATTTTTGTCCCTGGGAATATTTACACTCCTGGTTTTCTTTTTGTTAGGATTGATTTTATTATATGTATTCTGTCTTCTATTTATTATACTGACAATATAAGTGATGTTTGTGTGAAAGAGTTGAACTGTGAGGTGTTTCAGGTCAAATAAAACATTTTAAAGCTTTGTAATTTTTCAAGAAAACAATGTTGGATGAGTTTCAGTATTGATATCAGAATTTACTACATCAGCGTTGCCATCTCTCTCAATCCATCCTCATTCAACTTTTAAAAGACTAAATAAAAAGTGACATTTATTAGATTATATTTTCGGTAGGAATCAGGGAACTTGTTAAGTGATGGAACTGTTGCATTGAATGAAATTTAGAAAGGATTATGCAGGAAAATGGTACATTTTGCCAGAGGCGATTCTAGAGTCTGTTGTGGCCCCAAGCAAAAATTTCCAGGGGCCCTTCTGACCAGTGTTCATCACCAATATGTTATAAATAATCTGACACCAACGAAAAATGTCTGAAACCAAAGTTTTTTACATTCCAAATGTGAAAATACAATGGTAAAGAACAACAATAAAAAACAAAATAAATAAGCCCTCGGGCCCCAACTCTTGGGGGGGGGGGCTGGGCCAGGGGGCCCCAAGCAGTTTCCTGCCTTGCCTGTTCACAAGCTGCACGTCCGGTAACAGTTTGGGGAAGAACTACATATGGCTGTGATAGAGAGAGAGAGGGAGAGAGAGATTAGGACTGGAGTCATGGACTGGGTCTCTCTCTCTCTCTCTCTCTCTGTTCCCCCTGACTCAGTGGGATGTTCAGTGAGAGACAGACACATATGAAAGCTGCCACCTCCAGCGTGGGGAGAGAGAGAGAGAGAGAGAGAGAGAAAGTGTCCTGTAGTTCTGTATGGACTCTACACTCTATTCACTTTTCATTTGTTCTTGTATTTTTTTTCCTGCACATGCGCTCTGGCAGAGAATAGAGGAAAGAGAAGAGTAAAGGGCTGTAGTGACTGAAAGAGTGAAGGAGGAGTGAGAGAGGAGAGGAGTGAAGGAAGAGAGGAGTGAAGGAAGTGAGAGAGAGTGAGAGAGAGGAGTGAAGGAGGAGAGGAGAGAGCGAGAGGAGTGAAGGAGGAGAGGAAAGAGCGAGAGGAGTGAAGGAGGAGAGGAGAGAGCGAGAGGAGTGAAGGAGGAGAGGAGAGAGCGAGAGGAGTGAAAGAGAGAGAGGAGTGAAGGAGAGAGAGAGGAGTGAAAGAGAGAGAGAGGAAAGGAGTGAAGGAGAGAGAGAGAGGCGTGAAGGAGATGAGTGACAGAGGAGTGAAGGAAAGAGAGAGATGAGTGAAGGAGAGAGAGATGAGTGAAGGAGAGTGAAGGAGGAGATGTGTGAAGGGGAGAGAGAGAGATGAGTGAAGGAGAGAGAGAGAGAGAGAGAGAGATGAGTGAAGGGGAGAGAGAGAGAGCAGTGTGTTTGCAGCGGGGTAGAGCGGAGTTGTCTCCTCCCTGTGGGAGTGGGCTGTGCGGGGAGAGGAGGAGAGGAGAGGAGCTGAGCAGTCTCCCCCCCCCCTGCATTTCCGCGCGGCGGTCGGTGACGGCTGTGGAAACAGACAGGCGGCTGTGCGGCTCCTCGCCTGAGCAGCGTTAGCATTAGCATTAGCTTTAGCATTAGCAGCCAGTCAGAGTGTGCACTCCCTCCCTGAGCGCTCCGGCGGGCTGAGCTTCCTCTCCTCCCTCCCTGCACACCGCGACCGGAACCCCGGGACTCCCTGTGTTCACCTGCGCGCTGAGCTTAGCACTGTGCTGATCCAGCGGGGCACCGCCGCCTCCCTCCGGCTGGAACTCGCGGTGATCCGCTCCGGGATGGGGGTCTGGGGGAGGCCGCTCAGGGGCAGCGGCGGCCGGGCCGGGAGTGCGCGCGCTCACTGCTGCTCCGGGTCAAGCTAAGCTAAGCTAAGCTAAGCTAAGGCGCTCTCAGCAGGCCACCGGAGCACAGCGAGTTCGCACAGAGCCGGGCCCACCACTCCGCGCGCTCCGGGATTCTCCTCCTCCTCCTCCCCCCCGAGCTTCCCCCCGGGCAGAGGCGCTCGGGCCTGACGATGCCGGTGTGGGCTGCGCTGTGGCTGTGCCTGTGTGTCGGGGCGCTGTGGCCTCGGACCCAGAGCAGCGCGGAGAGTAAGTACACATCACCTCATCACTGCTGCTGAGAGGAGCAGGAGGCGCGGAGCCGTGTCTTTATTCCACAAGTGCGGAGTGCGGGCTGGAGCGCATCCCCCTGCAGGAGCCTCTGCCCGGATGGAGATCACTCCCTCACCTCACTCTCTAAACTCACTCCCTCACCTCACTCTCTAAACTCACTCCCTCACCTCACTCTCTAAACTCACTCTCTAAACTCTCTCCCTCACCTCACTCTCTAAACTCACTCCCTCACCTCACTCTCTAAACTCTCTCCCTCACCTCACTCTCTAAACTCACTCTCTAAACTCACTCCCTCACTGCACTCAGCCTGTTCACTCGGGCATGCCACAGATAAACCAGCTCCGAAACCACAAGTGCAAGGCTTTACCATCCCGGAATGGTGCACACCACTTTATATTCACCACATCAGCACTTACTGCGCTTCTGAACTTACAGCGAGGGTTTCAGAGCCCCGTGTCCTTCACGCACCCCAGGACACGAGCTCCAGGGTCGAGGTGCTTTTGTTCTTTCATCACTTGAACGTGTAACCAAATAATTCTGATTGATGACTCATCCTGGACTCATCTTGTGTTTGTCCAATTAAATGCTCTCTAGAGTGTATTTGCCCCGCCCTGTGCCGCCTCTGGGGGTGTGTCTTGCTCAACAGGAGCAGCTTGTGTTTGTTCGTACGTCTTCACATGCTATACAGTAAAGCCGAGTCTGTGATATCACTTTATCTCTCACTGTGACGACCCTGCGGCTCTCCGTCACCATCGGCAACCAAACACGTACACCGCCGTAACCCCAAACGCCCACGGTGCCACGGTTAAAGTGGGTGAAGGCGGCGCTGAGAAATCCCCCACAGCTGAAAAAACACTCGCGGTATAAACTCTTCACTGTTCTCCGTATTCAGCTTGCTCCCTCAGGTGTGTTTAGATCCGGAGGCTTAGCGTACCTCGAACCGAACCACACTGGCTGTTGCCTAAGTCGGTTGCGCTCTTCAGCGCGCTGTTTGTTGGAGATCCTAGTTGTAAAGTTTGAAACCTTTGAAGGGTCTTGCTCTGATTTCAGGAGGTGAGCGAACCGACCAAGGAGGAGAAGGCAGTGGCCAAATACCTGCGCTTTAACTGCCCCACCAAGTCCACCAACATGATGGGCCACAGAGTCGACTACTTCATAGGTCAGTGCTGCGTTTCTGCTTCTCTTAAAGTAAAGCTGTTACCGTAGGGTTTTAATTGTGTGTGTGTGTGTGTGTGTGTGTCAGCATCTAAAGCGGTGGACTGTCTGCTCGACTCCAAATGGGCCAAATCAAAGAAACCTGAGGAAGGTTTATTCACCACCCGAGAGTCTGTGGTGGATTACTGCAACAGGTGAGTTAGATGGGATTGGTTAAGAGTAGATATTAACAGATTAAACTGCTCATTGATTACCGAACGATCAGACGGCGAAATCGGAATAAGTCTGTGTGGCATGGTGCCGATCTGCTCTGAGGGTAATCGCTCCGTTAGCGGCGGGACGGATCACAGCACTGACTGATCTCTCATAGGCTCCTGAAGAAGCAGTTCTTCCACCGAGCTCTGAAGGTGATGAAGAAGAAACCGGAGAAAGACCCGAAGAAGGAGAAGGTGAAAGGTGACGGAGGCAAAGAGGAGGAAAAGAAGAGCAAGAAGGAGAAGAAGAAAGACGCTGAGGCCACAGACACCAAGAAAGAGAAGAGTGTAAGTGTTCTTTCTGAGATCAGGGTGGCTGTGTTTCCATCACACGGTGTTCTGAAACCTGTGTGTCTGTGTGTGTAGGATGAAAGTCCAGGATCTCCAAAGAAGAAGAAGGAGGTTAAGAAGAAGTTTAAACTGGAGCCTCATGAGGATCAGCTGTTTCTGGACGGGAATGAGGTTCTCTTTTAGTGTCTCACACACACCGAGGGGTCTTACAGACTAAACACTAAACTCTCTCTCTCTCTCTCTGTGTGTGTGCAGGTGTACGTGTGGATTTATGACCCGGTCCACTTTAAAACCTTCGCTATGGGACTGGTTCTGGGTACGTAACTGTAACTGTACAGCTGGAGAGGGTCCTGTTTCATTTCCAACACTGTTGCTGTGTTCCCTCCTCCTTCTCCATCCCGTCAGTGAGCGCTTTACCCCCGGGCCGTCTCGGCGCGTTACTCATCACCACTCCTGTATGAGATATCCTCTCGCGATAAACCCGCCATTAAAGAACTTCAGCATCATCCCCGTGGAGTCGCTCAGTTCTCTGTGACACAATATGAACCACGGCGTGCGTGCGTGCGTGCGTGTGATATCAGGAAAAAGGAGAATTTATGTACCATTTCAAATATTTTGTAACATCACAAGCTGATTCTACTCAGTTATTATTTACTTTATAATATTTAATAAAGATGTCTCCAGATCCTCGCCGTATTGTCGGCTAACTGAATCGTGTTTCCGTCTCCGTAGCCATGCAGTGAGTTTGCCGTCCTCCTGTTGGGGCGCTTTTGTTTAGCAACAGCTCGCCCTCTGAGATTTAATCAGAAATCCCTTACGCTTTATCTTTGAATCGCCTCACATTCGGCACCGGAAACCCTCAAGCTCGATCTCGTCCCGCGACCCGACGGCAAAATCCTACTCCTCACCAGTCCTTGTCGTTTCTTACGCGCTTATTTACGTGTGCGTTTCTTTTTCTCTCCCTCACTCATGCACACGCCTCGTCCTCTTTTGCTGTTTGTTCACCTTTTATTTATTTGTATTTAAATCCACACATTCTAATTAAAGCTTAAATTATGTCACGATATGATTTTGTGACCCTGGTTTTTATCAGTTTAAACTTTTAAAAATGATCTAAATCTGACGGGACTTAAGTTTGCATTAAGTGTCTTAATGTAATGGTCTTCTCAGTGTGGCGCATTTGCAGACATGACGGTATCGTTGAACTTTTTTTTTTTAAAGGTGTAGCGAGTACTCAGTGGGAAGAATATTGTAATTGCTTGTTGTGATTTGGGACACTCCGCATGGGTGTGTGTGTGTGTTAGTGATTGCAGTGATCGCGGCGACGCTGTTCCCCCTGTGGCCGGCGGAGATGAGGGTGGGTGTGTACTACCTGAGCGTGTGTGCAGGCTGCTTCGTCGCCAGCATCCTCCTCCTCGCTGTCGGTGAGGCTGTAACTCCTGTTCATGAGCACGTGCACTCCTCCTCCTCCTCCTCCTCTTCCTCTCTGACTGGGCTGCCATGTCCCCCTCTTTTTCTCTCTCTGCAGCTCGCTGTATTTTATTCCTGATTATCTGGTTGGTCACTGGGGGGCGCCATCACTTCTGGTTCCTCCCCAATCTGACGGCGGACGTGGGCTTCGTCGATTCGTTCCGTCCCATTTACACGCACGAATACAAGGGCCCTAGGACGAGCGGGAAGAAGGGCACGGGGGAGAAGTCTGAGGGCAAGGGCACCAAGACGCAGAAATCAGACAGTGAGGACAAATCGGACGGCGAGAAGGAGGAAGTGGAGGAGGAAGAGGAAGAGGAGGCGGGGAAGGAGGCGGAGCGGCGCTCGGATTCGGACAGCGAGCGCAGAGAGGACGAGGGCTCACAGCACAGCAACGGAAACGACTTTGAGATGATCACGCGCGACGAGCTCGAGCAGCACACTGAAGAGGAGGAGGAGGAGGAAGAGGAGGAGGAGGAGGAAGGGCAAGAGGGAAAATAGGCAGAGCCCAAACCACACCAGACGTAAACTGTGTAAACGTTCATGAGATTCGCCCATCACATCGCACATTGCGATCTTCCACTACACACACAGGGGTCAAAGGTCAACTACGCCAAGAGCTGGAACATGGCATCCGGCGGCCATTTTGGATTTTTGTTTCCTAGTTAAAAGAATGAATGAATGAGTGCGCCTGTGGTTCTCTCTCTCTTTCTCTCCACACTGTTTACTGGTTGTGTAATTAGCATAGCGTGTGTGTGTGTGTGTGTGTGTGTGTGTGTGTGTGTGAGATCAGATGACCTTATGATCATCGTAGGCTGCTGTTCAGTTTGGACCAATGTTTCTTCTTCATGTGTGTGTGTGTGTTGTAAATGTCTCTCACGCACGCATCTCCAGCAGGTTCTTGACGTGATCACATGCCTAAAGTAAACGTAATCAGCATCTTCCAAGCCCCGCCCGCCTTTGGTATTCCTCACCATCGTCACGTCCCTACGAGGCTTCCTGCTCGGTCCTGTTGGTGGGCGTGGGCGCGGTGCGAGAGCTCCGGATGTGGAAAGAGTCCTTCATGAGTGCCAAATCTGCTGTTTTGGACCCCTCATCTCTACACATGACTTCCTGTTTTTACAGTAAATCAATTTACAAAAAAAAAAAATTCATACCAACACCAAAAAAAAATCCCTCGTGTCTCAAATAACACTTCAGTATCATGAGTTACCATGGCAACTGATCCACTGACTCCACGCGGTTAGGCCGAGTACGACAAGTTATTTGAATTTATTTAGCTGTCGTAATAGTTTCGCTGATGTAACACGCTTCCTGATGAACCGCGGTTAAACTAATGTGAGCAAACTAACATCGTTTCAACATTTATACGGTTTACTACCTCACTGGCTAATCTCAGCTCGCTGTGCTAATTACCCAACCTGTAAGCGCTAGCTAGCTTAGCTGTCATTTATTTAACGGATATCGAATGTTGCGTCTGTTCCACAGACTTTTTCCCTGTAGGCTGGAGATAAATCCTAGCTGTGATTCGTAGACGCAGCCATTCATGTTGCGTGGCCTTTCCAACAATTTAACTTCTGATGAGAAGCAGTCGTAGCTATATAGCGCTTCTAAAGATTAAATAATCAGTGTGCAATTTACGTTACATGCTGTACGTATACTCACCGACACACCCTATCTATCTAATTCTCCTTTCAGTGAAATCGCGGCTTTGTGTCGCTCAAACGCGTAGAAAATAAACCGTGTCCTGCTCGGCGGCGGCGTGTGGAGATCAGATGTCAGTTACGTTCGCTTGACAACACGAACGCGTTAATGCTAGCTTGTAGGTAACATCAGGAGCTTTTAATGAAACATGTTAGCGAAAGCGTCTGGGTGTCGAGTCATGTGACTTGGTGGGCGGTGGTTTGGGACGCAGCCCAGACTGGGCTTCTGTTCTGTTACTTTATAAAGAGAAAAGTACAACTGTTAATTTTAATGTATGTAAATGTGTTTATCTGAAAATATCACATGCTATGTAGTGACATTCTGAGACTCTCTCTCTCTCTCACACACACACACACACGATGGAGTGTGTCGTGATTCGTATTGTGACTCGATGACATATAGGTAAATTAATGATGGAGTCCATGAACTGTTTCAGCCCTAATTAATATTTGTGTTTGTCTCATTTGCATATTCATGTTTTCTGTTCGCTCTGTGACATCATGCCAGCAGGTGTTTTATTTTTTATCAGTTTTCCAGATAGATAGAAACCTGAGTTTCGGCCTGTTGCGTGTTAATAATTATAATAATGTATTAATACATGCAGCATTGCCTCATATTTCTAAATGTACAAATAAAAAGCAAGTACGAAAACATGCTGTGTGTGTGTGTGTGTGTGTGTGTGTGTGAGAGGCATGGTTCCTGGATCACTGTCTCATCTCTCACTGCAATAACTGTATACGACGTTAATAAAACACGTTTTCAGCGGTGTAATGAAATGTTGATGCAGAAAGCAGTGCGTCGTGTATCGTTTCCGTCGACGCGATTCAAAATGGAGATTTACCAACGTGTAACAAACCTGGGATAAAAATGTAAAATAAAGTTCATCGGTGATTATCCTCTTGGGTTTTTTTTCCATGATGTGGGAGTGTGAAAGTTATTTATGGAAAATATTCAAATGCTGGTGCGCAGTGATGACATGTTTCTTAGCGGTTTTACCGGAAGTGAAGTAGCTGGTGGTCTAAACGGCTGCCGTGGTGCAAACAACTAGCGATAACTTCATAATCTAGAAGCCGCTGCTGGCTTTAGATCTATTCAGAAGATCGCTGTGTGCAATGGAATCGACCCCTACAGTCTGGGAAAGAAGGATTTGTCATACGATCTTGAACCCTAACCCTACCCTTCAGTCGAGTTCCCCGACATCTCGAACCATCTGGTGTTGCAGACGTCCTTCTACACCGCAAAACAGATGAAAGCGTGGAAGAGTGTGGAGGCTTATAACTGTTTTGTATGTGGCTGGGTAAAGGACCTCGGGATCAAGTCACTGCTGAATGAATCCTGGATTGTTTTTGCCCGTGGAAGGATTTTTTTTAAGCTTCTCATTTGCGCTGCAAGCTGAAGTGTAAACAAACAACAGTTGGCTTGATTCTCACTTGTGTTGGCTCTTATCTCTCGGCTAAATCATTCACAAAGATCATCAGAAACCCCTTTAAAGACCTGGATCTTAGTTAAACAAGACGGAGAAGTGATCA
>JANZLB010000004.1:54799254-54813126 GCA_026167865.1 Notarius quadriscutis | reverse complement strand
AGCTTTACCTACTTATTTTTTCAAATCAAACTGATTCCTGTAAATAAATAACTATTTTAGAATAGAACTGGAGTTGTATTGATGAAAAATATTGAGATCTTAGTGGTCAGACTGAGATTTAAAAAAAACGGAAGTCAGAAACACGAGTGTCAGTTTCAGTTGAGTTAATGTGAATTGTTTATTGGATGTGGATCAGACGGTTTTTTCGAGGTTCGCCTTGAAAGCTGTGAATATTAATCAAAATAATCATTTATACTAATTAATAATTAAATACTAATTTGCATAATTGGGTTTTACTAATTTTTTTAAACTTTGTATTCAGTTTACAACCGTCTCTGTGCCTGACAATTTCCATGCAAATATCTTGAAAAATAGAAAAGTTATGAAGAAAAAACATTTGATCTTTTTGGTTCATGAGGCCCATTTTGGACCGTGTGATCCTCATACAGAATATTATGGCAGTTTTCTAAAAATTAAGGCATTTTTCCATCTTTGATTTGTAATATCTCAAGAACTGATAAACACATTTTAATTCTGTAATAAAGTATGTTGTTTAGCATTCAATTCTGAATTCAGTGAGGGCAGTTTCAAAAAATTTGGACTGAATTTTCACCTGATATGCCTACCTGCAACTCGGACATGTTGAGCAGTGTCCTTCATAATTCAGCTATTCAGCTGCAAGAAAGGATGATTCCAGCGCTACTGAACTCATGGAAATAGCGCTATACAAGGCCATTATCAGTTATTTAAATACATTTGATTTGCATGTATATGCATATATTAAATAAATGTATTCTTTACAAAACTCATTTTTTCATCAGTGACATCCTATGTTTGCATTGCAAGGTATTAAAAATACAAGTTTTGGCCTGCACTGAACAACTGTAAGCATAATTCTATACAGCGTAGTAGCACTGCTGAGTTAATTACAGGTCATTTATTTTTTAGATAAACCAGTTCTCTGAACATGTCCAATGAAGAAATTGCATGGGCAGTGCATATTACACGGGCAGTGGGCAGACCAACAGCCTGCACGGGAAAATTGACGCTCCTGCCCTCCACGAGTCTCAGACAAGGAAAGTCTGGAAAAAACCTACAGCCTGGTGGTCGCCACAGTCGTCTCGGTTAACCGTGCCACTGAGGAGTGTCTCCCCGGCATAAAGAGTGGGGTCGGAGTGCACATCCCGGTTCTCACTTTAAAAAGACTTTGCGCAGGCAGGAAGAAAGTCCAACGGTGATGGACGAAGGGCAAAACAACAGATATAATATTACAATAGCAGTGAGAAAAATACAGACAATCACGTAATAATTAACTGCATGTAATAAGTAAACGAGAAGTGTTCAAAGAACAGAACAATGATTATCGTGCAACGGGCACAGTCCAGGCTAAGTGCAGAACACAGCACATTTTATTCTTGGTTTGACTGAAAAATCTGTAACTTTAATTTGTTGAAATCTTGTGCGGGCCTGTAGTCGGACAAAATGAAGCATGTTCCATAGATGTCTCCTGTAGACCGTTTTCAGTTGAGAGTACGCTGTGCACATTCTGGCTGCCTCTTCTGACTGGAGCTTTTTATTTTATTTTCTCTTTTGTCTGTGTAGTTTGATGTTTGTTTTTTGTTTGAGTGTTTTGTCCGCCGGTTGTGGTGTAGCTCTCGACCCAGTTTTGGGTGTCGGTTCCCTCCAGGCCTTGGTTCATGCCTGTGCACCTCGCTATGGACTGCAGTGAGCTTGTTGCGCTCTTTAACATCGGGGTTGTCCAGCGCTCTGTGTGGCAGTGCTTTTGTGCGATGTTGCTCCGTGGCGTCGCGGTGGCTGTACAGATGGTTTGGGACGCATCAGCACTCTGCGTAGCAGTGCTTCTGTGCTTGTTTTGTGGATCCATGGCACGGTGTTCTGAGCGATGTTGCCCGGCGGCATCGCAGCGGCTGTGCAGGCAGTGTGGGATTTATCTTTGTGTGCCTGGTGGGACTGTGGCAGCTACACCATTGGAATTACATCCTGACCTTCTTTTGGTGGACTTTCTTTTTTTTCTTCTTCTAATTGTAAAGCAACCTTGGGCATGAGAAAGGCGCAATATATATTCAACTGATTATTATTATTATTATTATTATTATTATTGTGTGGGACATTCGCTGCAGAAGTATCATTGCATTCAAACCATCTTCAGGCATTTTCAGGTAACTGTTCTTCTGAGTCTGAGACTGCTGAGTTCTCAAATTCAGCTGCATAAAGTTAAATTTAAATTTTGGGAGCCATGAGCTGATCATGTTACAGCGGTTTTCGTGTAATAGCGATCCGTAATAGCGATAGTAATCCTTATATTTAGTACGTGAAGTAGATACAAGTAGATTGTTCCTGTATAAAGGGGGAAAATTAATTTCCTGGAATAGAATGGCCACTTGATACGGCTGGAAATTGGCCAGACCCTGAGCCCTGAAGGCTTGGAAGAAGTAGAATTCAACTGAAAACAAACAAACAAACAAACAGAATCAGTTCCTGTTAGCTGTACTGAGAACTCCATCAACGGACACGAGTTCTCGCTGTACATGGCTTCAGATCTAACATCAGTGATTTCAGCTGAGCTACTTCTGATGCCAGAACATCCATATGTCTATGGCTAGCAGGCTCTTTGGACTGTGATGTTTGGGCCAGATTCAACTCCATATTTGAAGCCAAGTGATCAATGCTGTGGCGTTAGCATTACCAATGTCTGATTATTTCAGAGAGGCACCTGAAGAACAAAGTCTAGGCATCTGGCACAGAACTAATGCCACTTCTCAGCTCTTAGAATGAACCCTGTGTTTTTGGAGAAGATTGCATGTATACAGAGGGACCCATCAATTCACCACGAGGAAAGCTATGTCAAGAAATGACAGCAAATCATTCCTGGAAATGACAGAAAAAGAAAGCAAGCCTGCTACTTCTCCTGGTAAAAGAGGCTATGAAACTGAATGAATCGCTGAGTGAATTCCAAACAAGTACAACTTGCTATCAAAAGTCTCAACAGCAAAGCCTCCACCATCACCTCCAAGTCTAATTTACAGCATTTGGCAGATATCCTTATCCAGAGCGACTTACAGAAGTGCTTTGATGTCTAAATACATCCTGCTACTGGCTCACTAGGTCATGGACTATATGAGTAATATCAGTCTAAAACAACTCGATGAAGAGGTAGGTCATTAGTCATCGTTTGAAGACAGCAAGGGACACAGCTGTTCGGAGTTCATTCCACCACCTAGGTGCCAGAACAGAGAAGAGCTTTGATGTATGCTTTCTTTGTACCTTGAGAGATGGTGAGACCAGTTAAGCAGTGCTAGAGGAGCGGAGGGAGAGTGGTGCAGTGTGGGGTGTGATAATGTAGGTGGTTGCTGGTCCATTTTTGGCTTTGTTGGTAGGCATCAGCATCTTAAATCTGATGCTGGTAGCTACAGGAATCCAGATGGAGGGAGTGTAGTAATGGAGAGAACTTAGGAAGGTTGAAAACAAGTTGTGCAGCTGCATTGTGGATCAGTTGCAGAGGTCAAATGGCACACAGAGGCAGACCAACCAGGAGTAATTTGCAGCAGTCCAGAAACCAGATAACAATGGACTGAACAAGCAACTGAGTGGCTGTAAAGAAAAAAATTGGCATGAGTGCTTCAGATTAGCAATGTGAGAGCAGAAGCACAGTTGATTGTCCATGGTTACCCCAAGGTTGTATGCAGTAACAGATGAAATTTAAGAATTGTCCAGTAGATCACAAGATCCTGGCATGGGGATGAATCACTTGGGGTGAATAGCAGTTCAGGTTTCTGGGATTAAATGACAGCTGATGAGCTGTCATCCATGATCAGATGTCTGCTGGACATGCTGTGATTCAAACGGAAACACAAGTATCTGAGTAAGGAAACAAGGGGACAAGTTTGGTGTCATCCACATAGCAAGGGTATGAAAATCCATGTGAGGTTATGACCTCACCAAGAGATCGAGTATAAAGAACTGAGCCTTGTGGGACACCAGTAGAGAGTCTGAATGGAGTAGATGTGGATCTCCTCCATGTCAGTAATCAGCTCATCTGGTTACAACTAGGATAAATCCATACAAATTCCATAAAATTATTAAAAACAAATGTAAACAAGTGTTGCTAGGCAAAACAAACTTCACCCGGTAGCACTTAGGATGAATATGAAGGAAGATATCACAAAAAAAAAATTATTTTGACCTTTTTGGTGACCTTGACCTTGTGTGTGAACATACTTAGCTAATAAACATGATTCTGATTCTCTGCTGCTCTCAGCCAATTAGAACACACCGTACTGCTCTCAGCCAATTAGAACACACCATACTGCATGATTGTTACACTTTTACATTCTTACAGCACAATGACATAGTGGCGAAAACCCTTGACCCTGACCGGCTGACCCCCAAAGTTTTGGAGGTTCTATCTGAGACCAACGCCCATCTATCCTGAAAGTTTCATGAAGATCGGTCCAGCTGTTTTCCCATAACATCATTAACAAAAAAAAAGCAAAGAAACCTGACTGAAAACAATACCTCGCCCCCTGGTGGACTCCGTCACGGGCGAGGGAATAAGATCGATAAATGTAAATTCATAAGAAGGAACTCCAATCTCAGTCTGCTGTTGTTGAGCCCATGCTGAATGTACCGTCCTGTGTAAAAGTCTCAGGCACGTGTAAAGAAATGCTGTTGACCAAAAATTACTTAAAAATAATGAAATGTTTCAACATTTTAAAAAATGCTATAAACAGTAATCAGTGAGCCGTAATAAATGAAACAAAGTCGGTATTTGGTGTGAGACGACCCTTTGCTTTAAAAAAAAAATCCGTCTGAGGTCCAGTGAGGTCAGTTTTATGCGGAAATGATCTGTAGGTTTTCCTGAGCGTCTTACAGAACCAGCCGCAGTTCTTCTGGACACTTTGACTTCATTTTACACCGAAACCCAGCAGCCTTCATTATGGTTTATAATTATGGAATACGCTGCTCAGATACAAACACTGCTCAGATAGATAACATTAATTTTTTTCCAGCACAAAATTAAAAGTTTGGACTCTAAAATGTTTTTGTAATGTTTTGTCGATAACGTAGACGTCATTAAAATAAAAATCTACAACAAAGTTTGTATGGAAAACAATGGGGGGGGGTTAAGACTTTTGCACAGGACTGTAGATTTTTAAAAATGTGTAATTTTCAGTTTACAGAAACATCGAAGTCCAATTTTACTGTACAATAAACTTCACTGCTAATAACTGTAGTAAAGCGAAAGCATGCTGTTTGTCTGACTGCAGTGATGAGAGCTTAATGGTTTTAATTCAATGCTTTCCTTCTTTCCTTCCTTCCTTCCTTTCCTTCCTCATTACTAGGTGGGTGTTCACGGCATTAGGATAGAATTTTTCAATGAAAAAGGATCAAAGCGCACCGCCACCTATCTGCCAGAGGTTGCAAAGGAGCAAGGTGAGATTAGATCCTGAGCCTCACTGAGGAGCGTCACGCTCTCACCCCGTGGCATTCGACATGTTTTTGTTCTTGTAAAGAGTAAAACGCGACGTTATGATCGTGGTGATTCCATCAACGAGATCTGAATTCGGAAAGACGATTTTTAGGATTTTAGTCATTGTGGAATGAAGTGATGAGATTTGCAGTTGTTTGTAAAATGAATTTCTTCCAAATGAATGAATGTTTGTTTGTTTTTAATTGTATTGAAGAGCTGATTTTGGTGTTTTCTGTTACAGCCCGAGTCTGAATGTTGATTTTTTTTTTTTTAAATTAAGAGATTTTTTTTTTTTTTTTTAAACTGAGAATAATAACACCTTGTATTTTTCTCTAAACTGCAAATCTGAAGAAATAAAGGAACAGGAAGCAAAAACAGTAAATAATGAGTGATTCTGGACGAGCTAAAGGTTTGCAGAACCACAGTTTATCTCAAACCTAAAGCTGCTAATTAACTGAACTTGAATCAAATATTAAAATGAAGAAACTGCTAAAGTAGCTTCGAAAGCGGTCGCTGTGCCCTGGTTTGTGTTTCAGTCGTGTTATTTTCATGTTACAGTCGCAAACGTTTCGCACGTTACGAAACAGAAATGAGTTTTGTTATACCCTCACTGCGAAGGAGGGGATATACTGGTTTTACCTCTGTCTGTCCAAATCACCCTCTTTCTCAGCAACCACAAATCATAGCCACTTGCTTATACCGTGTGTACCGTTTTCAGGTCTGTCACACATTGACTTCCTGTTTACCAGGATGCTGTTTGAAATCCCTGGAGAGAACATTGCTCTTTACGTGTTTCAGGGTTAATCATTTGTTGAAGTCAGCTTTCATAATCAGTGTCCTGTTCCTTCGATTGCTTGCGTTCTGATCTAAGCGGGGGGGATACGTAAATGAACAGTAGCTCACAGTTGACCGTTTGTTTTATGCCCTGTAGGATGGGACCACATTCAAACCATAGATTCCTTACTTCGAAAGGGAGGTTATAAAGCTCCCATCACAAACGACTTCAGGAAGACCATCAAACTGACCAGGTAACGGAGCGCTTACTGTTTGTTTATTTAAACTGCTCACTGTGTCTTTAAAAGGCTTCAGCTTTCTCTCATCTGGGAATATTCTCATCTAAACAGTTTGAAATAATAAACTTAACTGACTGTCAGAGTTTTCCTTTAGGCTACTGATTATTTTTATGGCCAAAAAATCTTCACTAGAGCTTTAATCTTGATGTGACGGACACACTGAACTCTGCTTCATAGAAATAACACGCAAACTGTTGCGTTCGTTACGTTCATCGGTTCACATGTCGTATTTCATTCATTTTTTCATGAGCATAAAGTTGTCAGGGAATAGAGTGGAGTTTCATTCATTCATTCATTCCTTGTGTAACGTACTGTTGTACAAAATATCTCGAACTGCACCGCTCTTCCAATCAGATCAGCGAACCGGAGTTTAACAATGAATGATGGCGATTTTACTCAGAGACATGATCATGACGACCGTAACCCTCGAACCCCAGCTAAAATATTGTGTAAATTTAACACGCTAATATACAATGATGATATCACACTTCTGAGATTTCTATTTTTTCAAAGCAGCTAATGGTGATTAATTTAGTTTTTTGTTTTTCCCCCTTATGAATGATGTTGAATGAGGAAGTGAGAAGATATCAGCCAAACCTCATGTTATGTTTACAATCATTGAAATTGTTATTCAGCCTAATGACCTGGAATAATAGTTGCAGTAACGGCGCCCCCTGCGTGATGTCAGAGCATCGCACAACCGCTCGCTTCTCGCAGGAGTGCGGCGTACGCAGCAGCATAGGGGAAAAGGTTCAGCGTGGAATCGGACCTTAAATCCTTTTTATGGACGTTGTTTGTGTACCTGATGCAGATCACCGCGTGATGTAAATGTGCGAACGAAAACATTGTGTAAACGTTAAAATGACCCAAAATGTTTCTGTAACATTTTAAATGTAATAAACTCTGCCTGATCTCCAGTTTCATCAATTTCCATGCGTGTATATATTTATTTAAATCCGTTTTTGCGTCTGTTCTGTTGTTTTCTGCATCGCGGACATCGGAAGCCGTAACGGCGTTCTCTCTGTACCTCCTGATCTTCTTTCCTGTAAAGGATCCAGCTGTGGTGCTGCTTCCTCCAGCTGAGCTCCTGAATGCTCGTGTTCGGTTCTGCATGGTTCTAGCTCCATCTAAATGTTTCCTTGTTCTTTCAGGTACCGTAGCGAAAAGCTGACGATGAGCTACGCGGAGTACATCGCCCATCGCCAGCACCACCACTACCAGAACGGCATCGGGCACCCTCTCCCCCCGTACAACCATTATTCCTGACAGCGAGCCGCATGACCAGTCACTGGACCTCTCCGCGGACCTCTTCCCAGGAGAGCCCGCCCCCTCGTGGTCTAGCTATCTCTACTACTGTACCATTTTATGATGATAGTTTCCGTTGCCATGCCAGCACTCTGTTTCAGATGGTGGCATGGCAGCGGGTGGCAAAGAAGCATCACGATTACGACGTGGAAAAAAATTCAAAAAACTCATTTATTTTCTCCTTTTTATCCTTTCTATTAATTTAGGGTTTTTTGCAGCATATATATAAAAATATATATATATATATATTAAAAAATATATCGACGTATAAGCCCATTTTCCCTATTTTTAAAAAAAAAGCAAATAAACAAGTACTGCTTTTCTTTTTTGCAAAAAAACAAAACAAACAAAAAAAAACCAACAACCCGAATCAGGTTTTTTGAGTCTGTGGATGGAAAAAAAAGTCATATATTAACGAGGGGCTCGTCTCGCAGACAGGAGAGGTTTATGTTTGCTAAGCTTTAGTTCGGGTGAACGCTACACGACTTTGACCTGGGTTACGATAAGCGATCGCGCTAACAAGCGCCTACGATTTCACCGAGGGGGAAAAAAAAAACAGGTTTTGGGGTTTTCTTTTTTTAAAGGATGTTGATTTGAAATGTTTTTCACTTCGTCAGAGTAATAGCTGATCAGCTACCTGAAGTTTACGTTCTCAATCAGTTTGCGAGTAAATTCTTCTGATTGGCCGGCTTCATATTTCAGAATTTGCATAAAATGAAATGACTGACTTATTTGTTTCGCTTTCTTTATGGTTTTGGAAAGCGCTCCAAAACAAATCTGATCTTTCACAATGCTGCGCTTCTCAACTCTTCCTTTTATGCAGATTTGTGGGTGTGGTTAAACCTAAACATGCCGTGACCGTGATTTTTGTGATTCATGACCGATTGCTGTTTTTATCAACGTGAGGAGAAAATTGCTGTCGGAGAATCTTCCGTAACCGTGGCAAGGATTTTTATTTGGGTTTGGCCACGAAAAATCCCAACTCTGAAACGTTCGTGAATAATTGGTCGTGACTCCTGGTGTCCTCGTGGTGATGACTGCGTACCTGGTGTAAAAGTCGTGTATCGTTCGCGCCGTTGCGTTATATGCTTTTATCATTTCTTATTCATTTTTACGTACGCCACGTAGCGTACACGAATCCAAAATATTTGTGAGGTGTGACTTGAAATCGTGAATAATGTGGGAGGGGCTTCTGGGGTCGTGGTTTGTTTTGCTTTCTGACTATAAAGTTCCTGTAAAGCCAGACATGGAGTAGCTTTACATAGTCCGTGTGTTTTTATTTTGTTAACTTTTATTTTTAATTCTTTCTTTTCCTGTGTGGTGTTAGATGGGCGCAGATGTTTGGACAAACTCATAAGAAGGAACCGCTAGACTAAATGAGTTTTTGGAAAAGTCAAAAATATTTTCTTCAGTCCCAGAGAGAGAGAGAGACACTCGTCACTTTGGCAGCGTTTCGATGGCGTCACGTTTTGTTTATTCGCGCTGGCTCTGACGAACAGTTTCTGGGGTTTTTTGCCCCCCACCCCCCCTTTTGTACGAAAAGCCGGATCACGCTGTTCTGAACGGTGCTTCATTCGAAATCGGTTCTCCGTTCTGTTCATGACATTGCTTCAGGTTTTTGGTATAGGAGGAGCTCAAACTTTACAAACTGCGGAACTTTACAGTGTTGTTTCTCAGTGAGGGACCAGCCAGGAGGAGATGATGATGATGATGATGATGATGGGCTCTCTCAATGTTGGATGGTCAATCTAGCAAAAAAAAAAACAAACTGGCATCTTTGAGGAATCTAGGATTTCATTCCCCTCCTACGGGACGCTGCTGTGTTTTCTTTCTTTTCACGCAGAGAGGGAAAAAACTTTGCAGAGACTTCGCTCAAACGACAGGGACGAGTGCTTAAAAAAAAACTAAAAGCCATACTCTTCTTCAGGCATTGCTTAATGGTCAAGGTGGTGGTTTTGTTTCTCCTGAACTGGAAATTTGTTTTCCGGAAGTTTTCAGTTGCTGACGCGTGCGTTTTTATGATCTGATCCAAATCTGAGTTGTTCCTGATCAGGCGACGTGTTTGTGGAAATGAAACCTCTTAAGATGTTACCTCACACTTCAAGACGTTCACGCCAGTCCACCATCAGCGCCACCAACGCCACACCTCACGATGCTTGGCACAAGCAATGTTTACATCCATATCCAAACGCCACACAATCCGATGCCGGTTGCCATGACACATCGGATCGTTTGTGAATCCTCATGTCGAGCACAGGTGGCCAACCATCGCAAAAACTCCTCCTCCCGACCTGTACGGCGTGGCGTCGCAACCGTATCGTGTCTCTCATGGTTTGTCAGGTATAAATCATTTCCTCTACTTTTTCTTCTTCATGCTGGATGAAGAGAAGATTCTCGCTGAGGTCTTTCACAAACAGACTGGAAACTTGAGAGGTGGTTTTTTTTGTTTGTTTGTTTGGTTTGGTTTGGTTTAGTCCCCCCCCCCCAATAAACTAAAGGGTGTGTGGTGTTGCGGAAAACGCAGGCTTTATGAACGGGTCGATCCTTGTGGCATGGCAGGACCAAGCGTTTGAGACTTCAGAACATTTTTGTTTTTAAAAGCTGAGACACTTTTCCACAGGAGGACTCTCTCTTTCTCTCTCTCTGCTTTCATATGCAAAAAAAAAAAAAAAAGTGTTAAGGGCTTTCAGTGTTCCATCCACAGTCATCTCCAGCTCCATGAAAAGTAAATACACCCTGATTTCAGTTGTGTTGCCTTATAACCGCATCAGTAAAATGTCGGTCCTGATCGTTCAGGCTGCTTTACTACGCCACGGGGATTTTTCATTTCCAGAAAAGAAGAAGAAAAAACAACTCAAATGTTTATTCAGATCTCGTCCATCTCGCGTCCGGTTCTCCGTTTTTATTTTTCTGAACGCTTTAAGAACATCTCTGTGAACATCTCGCACATGCCGAGTGATCAGGCCGCCATTTTGTGATCCTCCACCGAGTACAGCACAAACTGGATTTTATTTTATTTTTTTTTATTATTATTTTTTTCTGCTGCAAAACAGTAGTTTTTTGGCATACATGAATGAACGTATTTATGCACATCTGCAATACATTTGTTGTGTGTGTTACAGAAGATGTGTTGAATGAGAGAGAGAGAGAGAGAGAGAGAGAATGAACTATAAAATGGTGCTACTGGACCTCATTTTTCTGGGGGGTTAAAGGTCACAGTTTAAACGTGACTGGTCATGCGGACTCATCAGTCATATCAGACTTATTCTTATCCTCGATATATGCAGATCTGTTTTACAGGTGGTATTGTTTGTGTTTTTTGTTTTGTTGTTGTTCCTACCCGTGTAACAAACTGAAATTTCCTGCAGGTTTGAAAGGACAAGGAGTCATGCGTCTAACCCCATCCTTCCCCATGGCCTGGCAGAAATACACGGTCATACACGGCTCATCTCATCACGTCTGTCGTACAGTAAACAGCCACGACAGCCCTGACACGCGCGCGCACACGTGTGTGTGTGTGTACGTGATGATTAGTTAAACGCTGCTCTAAAAGACTTTGACATCCGTTATGAAGTGTTCCTGACTGAACTCACTCACGCTGAAGGCTCGTATGTTCTTCATGTTAAACATCACACACATTCATCAAAGAAAGAATGAATCGGTTTCATTAACGTTAGACGTTACGCTGCTTTGGTCCCAGTGCTGTCGGGCAGCCGAACAGCTGAAAAGTTCACAGGACTGGTGAAAAATACTTGAAAGCATCATAGTCACTGAAGAGATCATCTGATTCCTGAATCTCACTTTGGAGATCCGATCTAAACGCCACTCGGTTTGGACATTGAGCCAAAAATCAAACGAAACAAAACCGTTATAAAACATCACGTCACTCCGCCGCTGTTTGAGACCGAAGACCGTCACGCCGTTAAGTTTCCGTCGTCTCTCGTTCTGCCCTGAGAGAAAAACCTTCACTCGTCTTTCCCGAATCTGGTCGATGTTTCAGAACCAGATCGTCCACGCTGAGACACATACAGGAAGCTCGTCTCCCGTTCATCACGTTTGTTGTTTTCTCCTCCCTCGGAGTGTGAAGGCTCGCGTTTCCTTTGTGTGTTCGATCGAACCAAAGATGCCTCCAGCCATGTCCTGATGCTGCTCTCAGACCTGCCTTCCTGTCCTTCCAAAAAAAACCCTGCAAGAAAACTCGTCTGTTCTGTATTTCAGTTTGTTTTTAAAAAATTTAGTTTTGTACAATTTCTAACATTTTTTTGTTTGTTTGGGGTTTTTTTCTTTCCCCTCCCCCGATCACCTGACTTCAGTGGACCCTCACTGTGGCGGTGTTGGACGCCTCCTCGCTCGGTGTCGATAACTGTAACACCGAACGGGTTACGTTTCTCTTCCTTTCTTTTTCTTGTTGTTCATTAATGTTGTATGGTTGGTTGATTTTTTTTTTTAAAGAAAACCCCATAGCGTGCCTCTTAGATTCATGGGTTTCTTAATGTGTTTTTTCCTAAGACCAGCAGTTATACTTTATATAAAAGATGTGTTGATCCTTATTTTTAAATGCCATTAAACAAAAAAAGCCTCTTTTCTTTACTCTGGACCCAGTAGCAGCACTGGTATACAATCGCACTGATGACAAAAGAAAAAAAAAAAAAAGCGTATAAATAATAATAAATGACATGAAATAAGAACTACAATAAACTTGTTTGAGGACATTTTCTAAGAAACTATGCTTAAATGAAAAAAAAAAGACAATAGTAAACAGAACAGTTTTTTGTACATCAGAAAAAAAAGTTGATTCTTTAAAAAAAAAATATTTTGGATCTAGTTTCTAAATTATTTTAGTGGTTTTCTACGTTCTGGAACTTTGAGCTGAGTTTTGGACGCGTGACTCGCTGACTGTCGATTCCGATTTTGTGTGCAGCGTCGATCGGCACAGCGAGCTGCGGGTTACCTGGTGTAGCCCCTCGAACCCACCGCCTCCTCGCAATCCTTTCTATTTCTATTCAGTTTGGAATTTTTCTCTGCTTTAATAACTTGAAATTGTTTTTGTTTTGTTTTGTTTTTTTATGATGATAACTTGGAAAAAATAAACACAAAAAATACACAACAGACCCTCCCCTCCCCTCCCCTCCCCTCCCCCCCTGTAGAACTAGAACCTCCTCTTCCTCCTCACCTGAATTTGCTCTTTATTGTGTGAAGAAACTTGAAACGGGCATTTATTAAAGATTGATGAGGATATGACTCGAAGTAAAAAATATATATATAATAAAGAAAAAAGGAGGAAAAAAACAGAAAAAAGACAAAAATCCTTTTTAAAAAAACCTGTGCGTTGGGGGGAGGGGGACTCGTATCTCGATGGATTATCAGTGGGTATGTGAGCTGTGGCGATGATGTAGTTTTAAACCTTGTTATTACCTTTTAAATCATTTATCCAATAAAATATTCTGAAAGAACAAATGTTCAGCGTCGTCAGATTGATTTGATTTTTTTTTCTTCCTTTTGTCTTTTTGTTCATTTGTTGTTTGTAATAACAACCTGTTTTCACCCAGGACTCGAACAGAACCACTACTGCGTCCTGAAAGGAAAAATCCACCTTGATGACTTTTTTAAAAAATAATTTCATTAATCTTTTATAATTTATATGTGATCCTCAACGTCACCTGAGGTTTATTTTGTATGATTATTATAAAATAGGATTTGAACTCTGAAATGGGAAATCTGAACTTGGAATTGTCGTGTTTGAGCTACAAAATGGGAAAATAACGACCGTCTCCATGAAATATCAAGTTGAGCTACAAACAAAAGATGGAAACGATTCAAGATTCCGTTGTCGCTGCACCGTAGTGAAATTGAAGCAAGCAATCCAGTCTGTGTTCAGACCAACAGTATTAAGGGGAAAAAGTCAGATCTGTACAAGATAAACATTCAAGTAAAAAGACAAATCTATAATAAGTCGATTTAAAAAAAATATTTTTTTTTTTTTTTTTTTTTTTTTAAGTAACA
>JANZLB010000004.1:54463045-54478211 GCA_026167865.1 Notarius quadriscutis | reverse complement strand
GTATAATATTTTTGTCTCATTTGTTTAACTGGGTTCTCTTTATCTACTTTTAGGACTTGTATGAAAATCTGATGATGAGGTCATATTTATGCAGAAATATAGAAAATTATGAAGGGTTCACAAACTTTCAAGCACCATTGTATGTGAAGGTACCATTCACACAAAGGCATATATTGGGATTTTAGAGAGACAGGTTTCCATGAAGCCGATATCTCTTCCCAGGAAATCCATGCTTATTTCAGCAGGACAATGCCAGGCATCATTCTGCACAGCTACAACAATGTGGCTTCATAGACAGAGTGCATGTGCTTGACTGATCTGCTGCCAGTCCAGAGCTGTCTCCTACTGACAATGGACGAGGCATCATGCAGAGAAGAATCAGACAACGGCGACCATGAACAGTTGAGCAGCTGAAGTCTTGTATCAAGCAAGAATGGACAAAAATTCCAATTGCAAAACTGCAAAAATTAGTATCGCACGTGATTAAATAGTGTTATTAAAAGGAAAGATTATGTAACACAGATGTAACCCTCTGTCCCAACTTTTTTGAGTGTGTTGCGGGCATCAACTTATAACTTAATTGTATTTTAAATATAAATGAAGTTGGTCAGTAAAACTATTGAAAATCTTTTCTTTGCACTTATGTCATTTAAATAACGGTTCGTGTGAATTAACAAATAAATTTTTTTATCCCAACTTTTTCTGGAAATGGGGCTGATGAAATGTTGGGATGGTAAAGCATTTACCACTTTGTAATGTTGTGGGTCCTTCTCACAACATTGAAAAGATGTTTAGGGACTGTTGGCAGTAGGTACCATTTTTACGATGGTCTTTGGTATGACCCGACTGCGAGTAGAACTTACAATCTCCTGGCCGAGAGGCAGACACGCTAACCACTAGGCCAACTCACAGTCACAAATCAAGTTGGGGCAAGTTTATTTGTATTGTGTTTTTAACAACAGACATTGTTACAGAGCAGCTTTACAGAAAATTTATCCCCAGTAAGCAAGCCTGTGGCGATGGTGGCAAGGAAAATCTTCCTCAGATGACATGAAGAAGAAACCTTGAAAGGAACCAGACTCAAAAGGGAACCCATCCTCATTTGGGTGATAACAGATAGCATGATTATAAATAACTCACTACCATAACTATGTCCTATATAGTCGCAAAGCACAACTGTGCAACCAGAAAAATCATTATAGTTTTAACACATTCTCCTCCATCTATTCCAAACTGCTTTCACTCTCTTATTCACTACTTTTTTGCACTTGCCATTTGTAACAAGTCCCTGATGTGAGTGAAGAACAGATGCATGGTAGGTGGGAGTTGATGTTCACACACACACACTTTATTTTACTTATTTTCTTACCTTTTCAGTTTTACTCACTCACACACGCAACACACACACATTTGTTCCGGTCGGGATAGCTCCCTCGCTCTGCTCTCTCCCTCTTTTCTATCCTCTGTCACTGCAACACAGACCCACAACATTAATTAACCACAGGTGAATTGACTTTGCCATTCATCTTCTCTGGCCCTGCCCTCCATTCACAAACTGAAACTAAGCCACGCCCCCACTCCCACATACCCCCACTGCCCGACTCAGGCCGGGAAGCCATCCGGCCTGCAGTGGACTCCCCCCCAACAGGACAGGAAGACCGCCACTAACATCTGCGCCTCTGGCCTGTGGACCATCTCGAATTTAAATGGCTGGAGGGCTAGATACCAATGAGTGATCCATGCATTGGCATCTTTCATGCGGTGGAGCCACTGGAGGGGTGTGTGGTGCGAACAGAGGGTGAAAGGGCATCCCAGCAGGTAGTACCAGAGGGTGAGGACCACCCACTTGATGGCCAAGCATTCTTTCTCGATGGTGCTGTACTTAATCTCGTGCATTGAGAGCTTGCAGTTGATGAACAGCATGGGGCATTCCTCGCCCTCCACCTTCTGGGACAAAACGGCCCCCAGCCCTCTGTATGATGCATCCGTCTGCAAAATAAAGGGGAGAGAGAAGTCAGGAGGGTGTAAGAGTGGCTCCCCCACACAGTGCAGCCTTTACCCTGGTGAAACCTTGTTGGGACTACTCCATCCACTGGACCGGATCTGGTGCTCCCTTTTTAGTGACATCAGTCAGTGGGCTGGTGATGTCCGAATCATTAGGTATGAACCTACAATAGTAGCCAGCCAGCCCCAGGAACTGTCTCACCCCCTTTTTGGTCTTAGGCCTTGAGCAGGCTGCAATCGCTGCTGTCTTGTCAATTTGGGGATACACCTGCCCATGACGCAAATGGAAACCCAAATACCATACTTCCACCCGCCAAACTGCACACTTTTTCGGGTTGGCTATGAGACCCGCCTGCCTCAGTGACTCTAGGATGGCCCGAAGGTGTTCTATGTGCCACGGCCAGTCACTGCTGTATATGATTATATCATCCAAGTAGGCTGCTTTATAGGTGCCATGGGAGTGGAGGATCTTGTCCATGAGCTGCTGGAACATATCAGGAGCCCCAAACAACTCAAAAGGAAGCATGACAAATTGGTGTAATCCAAACAGTGTGGAAAAAGCCGTTTTCTCTCGGGATAGAGGAGTCAAGGGGATCTGCCAATATCCCTTCATCAAATCCAGTGTCAAATAAAAGCAAGCTGTGCCTAACCGATCGAGCAACTCATCAATGCAAGGCATTAGGTACAAGTCGAATTTAGACACCGCTTTGACTTTTCTATAGTCCACACAGAACCGGACCAACCTGTCGGCCTTGGGTACCAGGACCACCGGGCTGCTCCAGTCACTGTGTTATGCCCATATCGAGCATGTTATATTATGCCCATATCGAGCATGGCCTTGAGTTTGTCCCAAACCACCTTTTTTTTGTGTTCGGGTAAGCGGTATGGGAGGCTATGAACCACCACCCCTGGGGGCGTTTCAATGTGGTGTTCTATGAGGTTGGTACAGCCGGGAAGGGGTGAGAACACGTCAGAAAATTCATCATGCAACTTGGCTACCTCTGTGAGTTGGACCAGTGAGAGATGGTCACAACAAGGGACTGGAGTGGTTCGGGTTGTGGTTTTGGTTGTTTTTACCTCTGGCCCCAGCTCCGCCTTCTCTGGAACAATCGATGGCAATGCCACAGGGACCCCCTCATTCCAACGCTTTAATAGGTTGAGGTGATATATTTGTAGAGCCCCACCCCTATCCATTCACCTCACCTCATAGTCAACGTCCCTGACTCACCGTGAGACCTCAAAAGGCCCTTGCCACTTGGCGACTAATTTGGAACTCGACGTGGGCAATAATACAAGTACATTGTCTCCCAGAGTGAACACTCTAAGGCACGTGCCCCTGTCATACAGTTGGGCTTGACGTTCTTGTGCCTGCCGCAAATTCTCCTGGGTTAAGTGCATGAGGGTGTGGAGCTTTGCACGCAGCTAGAGAACGTACTGAATTTCGTTATTACTAGGTGAAGGTCCCTCCTCCCAATTTTCCCGCAGCACATCCAAGATGCCATGCGGCTTTCGCCCATATAATAATTCAAACGGGGAAAATCCCGTGGAGGCTTGCGGGACCTCTCGTACTGCAAATAACAGGGGCTCGAGCCATCTGTCCCAATTATGCGCGTCTTTTCATTTACAAATTTCCGAATTAGATTTTGAAGTGTTTTATTGAACCTCTCTACCAAACCATCTGTTTGTGGATGATAAACGCTGGTGTGGATAGATTTAATTCCCATCAACCCATACAGCTCGCACAGTGTGCATGACATAAACGAAGTGCCTTGGTCTGTCAGGATTTCTTTCAGAATCCTGACTCAGGAGATAATACGGAAGAGCGCTTCCGCAATACTGCGTGCTGAGATATTGTGGAGAGGCACCGCTTCCGGTTATCACGTTGCATAGTCCACCAGAAGTGGGATGGCTTGCTGACAGAGAGGGAGATGGGAGGACACCACGGGTGCGACAGGCTGGCTGGGGAAGAGCTGGCCACTGCCTCCATGGTGGGGGAACGGGGTGAGAAGAGAGAGAGGGAGAGAGGAGGGAAAAGGAGAGAGAGAAAGAACCTGAGGAGAGGCGCCTCGTCCGCCTGCTGTCGGAACCGCCTCCAGATGGTCCTCCGCCAACTCAATGGCTCGTTCTAGCGACGCAGGGTGATGACACTGGACCCATTCCGCCGTTCTTTCCAGAAGTTGAGAGATGAACTGTTCCAGTGCCACCAGATTGATGATCCTGTCGACGTCGCGGTCTTCCGCTCTCAGCCACTGCCGGCAGGCGTCCCAGAGTTGCTGGCCGAATGCGAACGGACGGCCAACCTCCTCCAACGTCAGTGTCTGGAAGCACTGGCGGTGTTGTTCCAGGGAGCGGCCGACATGCTGCAGGATGGCTTTCTTCAGGTCGGCATACCTGAGCTGGCTGTCAGCAGGGAGCTGCAGCGCTGCGCCTCGCCAGTCAGAAGCGGGAGGCGGTATGCTGCACGCTGCTCGAGTAGTCACCCCACGTTTCGGCCACTTGCTCAAAAAGAGCAAGGAAAGCTTCCAGATCGTCTTGCGGGCCCATCTTCATGAGGGTAGCGTGAGAAGGGTCTGCCGTGGTGACAGTCGAAGCCCCTGCCAACGCGAGCAGATTGCTGGAACGCCTGGTGATCTTCCTGCTGGGCCAGCATCAAGACTTCAAAGCGTTGCTCTTGCTCCTTCCGGAGGGCGGTCAGCGCTTGATGCTGGTTCTGCTGGGAGGTAGCAAGGGCATGGATGAGCTCTTTGAATAGGGAGGATTCCATGTGGTGGTTCCATTCTGTACATCCCGGATTTCGGCACCACTGTAACAGCTCCCTAATGTGGGTGGAGTACAGAATCACAGCAGGCGGGAGGTGATGTTTGCACATACACATTATTTTACTTGTTTCCGTAGCTTTTCAGCTGCACACACTCACACTCTCCCAGTCACACATGCAACATGAGAGCTCCTTTCTCTCTGCTCTCTCCCTCCTTTTCTATCCTCTGTCATTGCCACACAGACACAACGTTAATTAGGCACAGGTGCATTGACTTTGCCACTCCCCTTCCCTGGCCCCGCCCTCCATTCGCAAACCAATGCTAGGCCACACCCCCGCTGCCACAGAGGTGTTGTGTTTTTATCGGAAAATAATCCACACCAGGTGTGTTCTGATTCAGCCTGATGCCAAGCAGAGAAGCCTGGTGTATACTGTCCACATGACTTTATCTGCATGTGCAGAAACGGTGGCAATCTGAGTGGCATTTGTTCACACGTATCATTGCAAACGCAAGACATAAATGTGACATTTTCGAGATGGCATGTCAGGTTTTCAAGTTGATCTGTAAACTGTTTTATGTACATCATTTTTAAAACACAGTGACAAGCTGTATATCGCTTAAAATGTTCTGCTGTCTTCGTCGTGATTTTTGTCACCATCTGTGTTTCAACTCAAAACTGAACTACGAAATACATTCGTGTTAGCATGTCAGGGTAGTGGGGGGGATAATATGTACACTACTTATTTAAATGTTGCTTGTCTGCATGTGATGCCCAGAAACATTTCAAAAACAAAATGTTCATAAATTAATGAAACAAAAAAGATTTCTTTTTGCATTTCTTCCTCAAGTGACCCCACATGGATTTACAACTCCTGCAATAAATGCTAACAACCTTATTGAACCAGAGGTTCTTTATTGCATCAATATAACGTTATTCGAGCTATCGATGTGTCTCTGTATCAGGTTATGAAATTGTTCATATTAAGCATATGTTGTAAATCCATTCATATGTTTACAAAGAGCAATTTTTAATATGTAACGGAAAAATATGGTTAATGACACGACTCAGTAGAAGGTATAAACTATAGATGAAGTTTAACGGCACAGCCCTGTTTAATCATCCAGAATCTATAAGTCCATATCTTAGAAAGAATTACAGCTGGTACAACAGATCATCCGTCGTGCCACTTAGTCCTACATTCAACCCACCCACTCTATTGGTCTCATTTTAATATGACAGTAAATCACGCAGGCGGTTTAAAACTCCTGCATGCAAAAGGAAAGGAGGTGGTACATACATCACAGGCATCAACAATACAATCATGTCTCGACACATCACTGTCATCAAACATCAACGTCCCTCTGCTCTGAAGTGCATTAGCTCACGACTTCACAGCAACCTAATTCTACTGTTGTTCTCAACTGTGCGGAGGAGCACAGGAACATCAACTCAAAGCTGAAAAAGAACCGAGGCTGAGTTCTATCAAACTTACAAGACGAAAACTAAGCATGTGTTCCCAAAAATGACTTTACAAATGAACTCCACTACCTTCATTAGCAGTGTACTGTGTTATATACAATACAAGAAAATGCTGAAGGAGGAAGAAAGGGTAACAGGGGAATAGTGGATAAATTAGTTTCCATCTAATATTAGCATTTTAATAAAGAAAAATATAACAGCAAAAGCATGATACTTTAAAGTGACAAATTGCAAATTAAAGCATTACTGCATTAAAATATCCAGGATAAAATACATATCAGAGGTGTAAACCTCAGGCTTGCACCAGATACAATACCATTTCAATTCTTAAGGCAACAATTCAATATTTGATGATACCACTGAACATGATTCAATATGATACAACAGAATTCAGTATCCTCCAATATGTGACTCTGGGGTAGGCCTAGCTTTAACCGAAGAATGATGATGCTGATGATTCAGAGAAGGACCATTTTAAAACCCTGCTAGCCTATTAAATTATTTGCACACTAGTATTACACAAAAGTATAAATTGTTTTTTTACCACCAGTTATTTGCACTCTTTCAAGGATTACTGCATCGATTCACTGTAGATGTGTAGGTAATAAATCGTGATACAAATTTATGATGATTCGAATCGAAGAAATAAAAATGAATCATGATTATTATCAGGCTGCGTAATCGCTTACTTTTTCATATCTGTAATTGTGTTGTTCAGACATCAGAAGGCGCAATAATATACAATAGTGGGAGTACGAGTGACTTCACTGTAGGTGGAAGTAACACAGCTCTAATGCTGCGAAAACACACAAAAAGACCAGATTGAAAATGGGAAGGAGCTGTTCTCTGACTTCAAATAGATTTAGCAAGAAATCTGAGCTTTCTTTTTACAGAGCACTGAAAGATAAAGAAAAGGGAAGCAAATGGATACAGAACAAATGTTCATAAAAGTTTATAAAGAAAAAGCATATTTGTTATTAACTTTTTCATTTTTAATAAAAGGAATATTTTAGTTAATAGGCTATTATATTTTACTCCAAACTGTACAAATGTGGGTAAATAATTATTGCTGGTTATTTAAAAAATTTTTAAAAGTTTGTTTGTTTGTTTTTCATTTAACAAAAGGAATATTTAAGTTGAAAAGAATAGAAAAAACATTGCATTTTTTGGTAATTAAATTTTCTGAAAATATTTTAAATATTTTTCAAAAACATAATGGGAAAATCTAATCTTGAACCTAGTATTGTGAATCAAATCGAATCGTGAATTGGGTGAATAATTACATAGTTAATTCACTGCCATTGTCTTCTTTTAAAGTCAATGTGAAGATTTAGATCATTTCCAATTACATTTCTTAATTCACTAGATATCTCATTTCTCAATTCAAGAATACCCATTACTTAATTAGATTTTCAAAAGTCAGAATGTAAAGAAATGCTGTAAAGTAAAGATGTCTTCAAAAATAATGGCAAAACATTTCTGCGTAAACCATCCTACCTGAACAAACACATCAGATTTTTGGTCTCAGATACACTTTGTGCAACTTTATAAAATAAAACTGACTAATAAAATGGTCTGTATGCGATATGCTACTTCCTTTACTGACATACAAATCTTTGACATTTAATTTTTTTTTTTTTACTGACACAGTAATGCAGAAGCCATAAAAGCATCTATGACAAGTGTACTAAAAAAATAAAGAAAGAAAAACTTGGATGCCTAAGACTTTTGCATAAAACTCTAAAACAAGGTTGTTTAATAGAGCACACAATACAGAATATTGTGTTCTATTACTTTTGACTGACAGGATATGTTAATGTAGTTTGCTTATCATCTGGTTGAAGGTCATTTTCAAAATCCAGGACAAAAATCAAATTTGGGGACAGATGACTAGCTCCCACTGACTCAGACTGTCCTTTCACACAGTGTGTGTGTGTACAGAAAGCCCCTGGGGTACATTAGAAAGGTCAATAGACTTGAATTGCCCTGCTCTTTTTACAGCAGATAGGCACATCGCTCTGGATGGCTGTTGGCCATTCCAGTCACAATTCAATTCTTTAATTCATTCTTCAAACACTTTTCATTTCATAGTGCTGGACCAGGGGCTTCCAGCGTCCAACTGGTTCTGAGAGCCGCTTAACCAGCCCTGTTGAAAAGGCCTTACTCTGAAACCTAACTGGTCTCTACCAGACATTCCTATGTGTTTTTTATCATCATCATCTTACACATTAGGTTTGTGTGATAGAGATTCTTCTCCTCTTGTGATTTAGTATTTTAAAAAATGCTGATGAACGCTTTAATCTTCCAAACCTGAAACAGAAAAATGAGGATTTTCCACCATTTCAGGTTCAAGGATTGTGAGTTCAGGTATCTGTATGGAGCTTTCCATGCTTTCCCTATGTTTACATGAACCTTAATGGCCAGTTCTGTTCAGCATCATTGTTCACACACTCAACTGCTTACTTTACACATATTTGGAGGATTAAAAACAATGAAAGAAAATATCACAATCTGTAAGATTTCCAAGTTGAATTGTAAAACATCTAACAATGAGAAAGGAGAACCAAAAACTTTCTACTGTCGTCATTACTGTTGTCATGGGCATTCAAAATTATTTACTAATCTAGGAAATCCAGAAGAGGAGTTCACAAAACAGACCTTTTGAATGGTGTGAAAGTTTTTTTAAAATTTGAATACTAACACTAACAGAAATAACGGTTAACACAGTTCTAATGCTGCAACAATACACAAACATCTAAAATGGGAAAGAGACTTGAGTCTACAGGACAGAGGAGTTTGCATTTTCCAGTTTGCGTTTTTCTTTTTCAATCTCATTAATTTCAAAAAAGAGGAAAAAAGAGATCCGAGTGACCAAGAACGACTGTATGCACTAGGCATGTAATGATATATCGTCTGACAATACATCACGATACACATTTATGACAATTCGAATCGATGAAATAAAAAAATGAATCGTGATTTTTTATCAGGCTGCATAATTGCTTAGTTTTTCCTAAATGCAATCGTGTTGTTCAGACAGCAGGGGGCGCAGTAAAATTCAATAGCAGGAATGTGTGTGACTTCACTGTAGGCGGAAGTAACACAGCTCTAATGCAGTGAAAACACAAAAAACAAGTTTAAAACATGAAAGAGCTGGTGTGTGATTCTGTACAAATAGATTTAATAAGAAATCAGAGCTCTCTCTTTTTACAGAGCACTGAAAGATAAAGAAAAGAGAAGCAAATGGAGGCAGATCAAATGTTCATAGTTTATTAAGAAAATGAATATTTGTTATTCATTTTTTAATTTTTAATGAAATGAATATTTTAGTTTATAGGCTATTATATTTTACTCCAACCTTTACAAATGTGGGTAAATAATTGTTGCTATTAAGAAAATGAAGCAAAAGGGTTTTTTTTATTTAACAAAATTAATATTTAAGTTGATAAAGAACAGGAAAATAAGTGTTGCTTTTTTTTGGTAATAAAATTTTCTTCATTTAATTTTTTTTCCAAAAATATCATGGAAACATCAAATTGTGAACCCACTATCGTAAATCAAATCTACTTGTGAATTGAGTGAATCATTCCATGCCTACTCTAAACTACTGCAGGATCTGTACAGAAACCATTTTGTGTAGTTGTAAACTTACTTGCAAGTATAATCCAGCCTTACGTGTAAATGAACGTACAGATATGTGCGCGCGCATGTGTGTGTGTGTGTGTGTGTGTGTAGTCATCAACGTTTTGAAGTTTATTTCATTGCGTTCACAGTTGTCAAATAAAACTCGTTATTCAGGTTGAATAATTTTTCCTAAAAGCAAGTAATTGCAAACAGATATTCAAATATATTCAAAGTAAAAAAGTTTGAGCAATAAAAAAAGAATTCGAGTCAAAATGTATTTTTGGCTATTTGTTAAAAAAATTCAGAACAGCAATATTCAACAGGTTTTCCAGACTCTCTCTCATTTGCTATTCATGGCAGCTAAAGCAAAAAAAAAAAAAAGGCAGGTTTTGTTGCGAGATAGTGCAATGAGTGATGTGCTGTAACAAAATGTAAAGATTGTGTACACTAATCAGCATGTACACTCTATAAATAAAGTTGAGACTCAGTACACACCTCATAGTGTACAGCAGGGTCCCGTTGTCCACCAGCCGGAGGAGTTTATTAGGAGTCGTCATGTTGTGGGCCACAGATTTTTTCCCGTTGTGGAAGAAGGTATCCGGAGTCCAGATCTTGCTGGCTAGAAGGTTGTTGAGTGGGAGAACCTGCATGGGTCCATCAAACTTCAGCCTCTCATCCCTCCAGCTCTGACGAAAGAATACATCAATTGTGTACTCCTGGAAGAGAGAGAAATAATTCATCAGGGTGGCTCTTTTCTTTTAAAAAATGCATTTGATGACCAGGAATGGAAAATGAGTAATTGTACTTTGTTGCCATACTTAAAATGATTTTGGCATATTTTGAGTTTATTGAAATTGAATATTTGTAGTTATATGCTATAAATTAAAATTATTTGTTACAATTCTCAAAGATCTCTTCTCCTCTCGTCCGTCCAGTGACTACACAGTGTAGTTAGCACTAGAGCTATCTGTGTGCGTGTGAAGATAGATAATCTAGTTGAGGATGAGCGTCCCTGACTCTACCTCAGTAAAATGTTTCAGTACAGTACACTGGAGTAAATGAAGACTCGTATAAAATGAGGCGTCTCTTTTACCTCCCTGAAGCCAAAAAGCACATTGAGGTAAATTCAGCTAATGTTAACTAGATATTAGCCTGTTTTCTCTGCTAATACCAGGGTAGACTAGCAGATAATACAAACTGGCTATGAAGTCAAAGTCTAGTGAATGCTAAATATTGGTTATTTACAGGATATTTGACTTTAACGTTTACATTTTAGTACTTGAATACATTTAAAAGTAGTGACTCCATATACTTTCACATAAGTATGATTTCTCAGTACTGTTTCCACCCTGAAGAGGACTTTTTTTTACTCATCTGATTTAATGCCCTTCAAGCTCGAGAGCCTGGAGCAGGATGAGTCACGACTAGCTCTCCTCCATACTCCATTCTCCAAAATGCCTGGCCTTGATTAGTCAAGATTCTTGCCTGACCTTTTCTTCAAAACATCACTGCGTTTATTCCTACAGGCTTGTTGATGAGCAATTCTTAAGGCACACTTCAAAAGATTATCCTTGTATGAATGTTTCCTCAGCCGCCACTCTGGGTATAAAACAAGTCATTTAAAATTTTTTCTCCATAATGTCAGTATAGACATGCCATGGAAACGTATACATTTAAAACGACTGATCATCCACTCAGTCTTTTCTTAGCATGCACCATAAACATCTCCAAAAATGGAGAGTTTTCAGCATTTTAGAGTGGGAGAGTGATGGAGATGAGGTGATGCTACGAATACTACAATGCTCAAATGACCTTGTTTTTTTTTTGTTTTTTTACATTTTCCTGGAGTCACTCAGGAGTTTTTAATGGGACTCGTATAAAAGGTGTCCATAGAAGACCTCATATGAATTACAAATGAAATCATAAGTGCAAGAATCCACTTAAATAGAATTGATTTCATTGTGTTTGTTTCCTGTGTCAGTTTAACACTTGTCTTGTCTTATATAACACACACCGTTATGTAGAAATTCCACATTTGTATTCGTCCTTGATAGCTCTAATGGCTTCCAGAGGGAACAAGAAACTGGTTTGATAACCTTAAAAACACCAGCATAGCAAAATTTTGATGATTTCTCTTTTTAATGATAGATAATCTGTGTGTGTGTGTGTGTGTGCGCGCACGCTCTAGATGCAACATCGATAACGTTAGCATACATACACAATATCACAAAAAAAAACCCACCACTTTCTACCCACAGGTTTAACCTACAAAATCTGATGCATTTAATGTACATTTTCCTGCAAATCAATCAAAGTCCTTCCCATGCCACAAGGCACATCAGGCAGCGTCAATCTCCGTTTCTGTCGTCCTCTGCCTCTCAAATTCTGTTGCAAATGCAACGGAAATATTCATTTCTATGAGTCTTCAGGCATTTTCTGTAAACTATATTTCAGATAAAGTTGTACCTTTGCTATTGGAGGACATGAAGTCTGAAATGGTTGAGAGAATGAGCAGTGTAATACCAATTGTCCTAATGAGATGTGCAAGGTTCTATATGAGACATTTCAGGATTTATTATTATTATTAGTCACAGCTCAACTGCATGGTTTTATAAGATCATTGTTTTGTACTTTACAGTTTTAAAATAAAATCTTTTTTCTTGAAATGTGTATTATTTCTGAAACAAACCTATGATCCTTAAACCTTTACTGAATCAATACACAAACACATTAATTATCAAATAATTTATTCAAACCTTGAAGCTCAAACAACAAATCATTTTGACAGTGGAGAACCAGAAGCTACTGCATACAAACGTAATGTAAAGAAAATATTATACAGCTAATATAATGCATATATTTTCTAAACAAACAAGCAAAAACACCAAGCCAAAAAAAAAACCCATCATGGCACTCCACTGTATTCCCTGCTTCAGCAATGCACTCGGGTTTGATAAGGGAGCTAGAACATATTTTATTGTTTTATTGTAATCACTTATTATTGTGCTTTCTGTAGGAAGCATACGTAAAGCAAACAACAAGCATACATTAAACCAGCCCCATGAGCTGCATCTTTTGCATAGTATTACAATAACTTCTATACTAAATATAGAATCCTAAATACTAAATCAGAGGGTCCCAGTAAAGCTTAAAGAAATTATAACTTCACACAAATCACATTACCTTTAAACATGCCTTTGCTCAGCCTCTAAAGAAACCAGGATGCTGGTGATTGAGTCCACATTCATATAAAACCATAAGGATAACTTTGAAGTATTTTTGAGAAATAAGTTATTTCTGAACAGTAAGGCAACTGTGGCCTGGTTGTTCAACTGGTTTGAGTATTTCACAAAAATGAAAACTGATCTCCTGGGATTTTCATTCACAACAATTTCTAGAGTTTACACAGAATGGTGCGACAAACAAAAACATCCAGGCAGAAATTCAATGCTGATGAGAGATGAGAATAACCAGAGCTGATGGGAAAGTTACGGTATCTCAAATAACCACTCTTTACAACCGTGGTGAGCAGAAAAGCATCTCAACATGCCAAATCCTGAGGTGAATGAGCTACAACAGCAGAAGACCATTTCCGATTCTGCTCCTGTCATGCAAAAACAGGAATCTGAGACTGCAATGGGACCCAAAACTGGACAGCTGAAGTCTAGAAAAACACCATGAATCTATGAACCCAACCTGCCTTTTGTCAACAGTTCAGGCTGGTGGTGGTGGTGTGATGGTGTGGGAAATGTTTTCTTGGCACATATTGGACTCTTTGATACAAATCAAGCCTTGTTTTAACTCCACAACCTATCTGAGCATAGTTGCTGATTATGTACATCACTTTATAGCTGCCATTTATCATTGTATAATGTTCTATCCTGCATGATAACGTCACAAAGTCATCTCAAACTGGTTTCATGAACATGACATGAGCTCAGGGCATTTCACCAGCCTTCTCAGTCAGCAAATCTGAATCCTGTAGAACATTTTTGGGATGTGGTAGAATGGGAGATGAATGTGCTGCTAAAAAATCTGCAACAATTACGTGATGCAAAGATGTTAACAGGGACCAGAATCTCAAATTAATGTTTCCAAAACCTTGTGGAATCCATGCCATGAAGAACTGGGGCTGTTCTGAGAGGAAAGAGGGTCCTATACATTATCAAGATGGTGTTTATAAAAAAGTAGCTGTTGATGAAAGTCCACAAATGTTGAATGCAGGTCATTAGTTCTGGAATTGTGGTTCTTTAAAGGCTTATTTTCTTATGTCCATATATATCTGCAGACTATAACATATGACACTGGCCTCTTAACATATGAAGTATGACCAAATACAACCTACAAACTGAATCTTCTTCTATCCTGAGAAGCCCTGGATATCTTGATATTTTGGAGAAATGCCTTGTGTTTAATTCAAATTCAGATATAATTAATTCCTAACTCCATTTCATTTTAGAGATTCAGTGCCAATAAAAATAAAAATGTGCTCTTTCGAATGTCTCCCAGAGGCAACATGCTGAAGACGGACTTGTACCTCTGGTGACATAAACGCTGTTCTCAGCATCACTGTTCTGTCTATTCCAGCATCTCTCTTTTTTTGTTGTTGTTGTTGATTATTAAACACTTTTGTGCAGCTTTGCTCAAAGCTAAACCTCAAAGCATCATGCAAGTCCGCTGAGACACTTGGTACATAGATAAAAAGTCTATGTACAAAACAAAGCACAAGAGAAAGTAGTATTTCTGCCCCTCTGTTGATTTCTTACCAAAGTCCCATTAGTATTTCCTCACTTTCAAAGACAGAATGAGAGCATGCTTGTGTAGACGTTTGCTTGTTATGCAAATGTTCATCTATTTCTTTGCTAATTGCAAAAAAAAGTAAATTAAATACTAGTGTTTCAGAGGGTGTTTCTCTCTTTAAGTTTGCTATTTTCTGTTCTTCCTTTATATACTGCCCTGAACTTTTTGAATCATTTGATTGATTATGGCTTATATAATTAATAAATTTCTCGTTAGAAAGAGGAAAGCCTAATGAAGGCATTTGTCAAAAAAAAAAAAACCTCAAATATAATGGGACAGAAAATGTTCCATACAAAAAGTATACAGTAATTTTAAAAAGTCTTCATTCAACCTATTTAATGCAATAAAAACCCTTTTGGCTGTTCCTTTAACACAACCACTGGGTTAACATAATAGTTAAGTCTATGTACTATGTATGGGCGCTGTGTGAGATGGCTGCCTCTCCAGTAGCTCTGTAGTTTTTAGCTCTTTAAACCTCTTTTTTCCACCTTTTTTTTTA
>JANZLB010000004.1:54422796-54437912 GCA_026167865.1 Notarius quadriscutis | reverse complement strand
CACGGGGAGAACATGCAAACTCCACACAGAAAGGCCCTCACCGGCCACTGGGTTCGAACCCGGAACCTTCTTGCTGTAAGGCGACCGTGCTAACCACTTACACCACCGTGCCGCCTGGTTTGGTTTGTTTACATTCTAAGTGGAAATTAATTTGTCAGACGTTTAGTATGAAGTTTTTATTTTTTATCAAATTTGCAAAAATTAAAAAATGCTCTGTTTCTCAAAATCCAGTGAAAGTGGATATAATAAAAGTTATTCCACTCAATCTCGTCATACATGGCTGCTATCAGCTCATGTATGACTTGATTTTGTGAAATAACTGTTAAATATTGGCGTAAAAAGGTACCTCAATATTCCAGCTTTAGTGATTTACACTGAACCAAATAAAGCAGGCAGGACGCCATGTCAGTGCGAGTTTTTACAGTGCGACCCAGCATTCCACAGCGAGAGGCATGACGTGTCATAACAGAGCGTCAGCGTCTAAGGTGACGTATTTACACGTCAGAAATAAGAATATCCCGAGCATACACTTCAGGTGAACCGAGTGTTGAGGTGCTTTTGGTAGTTATATACCACATTTATACCACTCTTCAAACACAAGCAAAGTTGCTGAGCATCACATAAACATGTAATCACTTCCATTAAACAATTCACATTTAAGGGAAACAACAGCCTCATATTCATATGATTGATTGATGATGATGGATGGATGGATGGATGGATAGATAGATAGGCAGGCAGGCTATAACCTGTGAGTCTTTTAGCCAAACCAGCTTTTCTGGGTGAAAAAAATCTGCCACAAAAATCCGCGCTAGCAAACACACACACACACACACACACACAGAGAGAGAGAGAGACTCGTGCAAGCAACATGTTTGTGTAATAGAAATATGTTGAGGAGAAAGTGAAGAGAAGTAGGAAGCAATTTGTAGCAGAAAGATGTGTAGATCTTAGACCACGTAGACTGAGACATTTGAATTCGCTCTAGTCTCGGAAAGAAGAATGGCATTCTTTTGACAGTGTGAAAAACATCACACTCCTGTCCTGCCACGACGGCTGTCCCATTTACACACACGTCGATTCCAGCCCTGTTACTCCTAATCGTTCCAGCTCAGAGGCAGAACAGCACAGATGCCTGTTCCGCATTCGGACGTTTTATACAGAACTCGAGAGGGAATAAAGGCGTAAGATTTCCGCCTTGAACAGTCTGTGGAAAAGGGGCTAACAAAGAGCCTGGTGCAGCTTTCTCTCATCTTCAACCTCCCAATACATCACATTTCTGAGACTGAACAACTCCCTATTAGCTGGGTCCATACACTGTTCATCCAACCTGGTAATGCATCAGACATTCACAAATTCACCAAGTGTACTGTATGTTCGTATGGCTGAATGAATGAGGAACAAAATGGAAGTCCAAGATGATTACAGGATGATGCTGCATTGTTAAATACAGCTCTGCAGCAATCATTATTTTCAGTTTTGGCTACATAATAAATCTCATGAGTCAGAAATGATGTCTTAAATAGGCAGTCAACTTTCCCTTCCTTAATTATTTTAAATATGCAGCACAATTAACTCTTGCTGGGGTCATGACTCCCCAGTGAAACAAGAGGTACAGTGGAGAATGTGAACGGCAGTGAGACAATGACTTAATGAGCATCCTTAAATCAAATCAATGACTTTGTCAGGACTGACCCTGCACAATTAGCGTTGAAGAATCCAACAATGCACTCAAACATAAAATAATTATAAAATACTAATGAGCTTTCCCTCTCTACATGTACTGTTGTAAACATGTACTCGCGTCTTACGACGACACCATGTCTCCATCTCCATATTGAAGTTTTGCCATTAAATTACTTAGAAAAGCTCCTGTTATGGACATATCTGAAATGAAGGTGCAATTAAAAGGTTTGCTAGCTAGACACTAGAAAGGCAAGGGCACTGGGAAATCTCTATTTTGTACGGAATATAGATAGAATAGCAGTTTTCTTTACATTCTTGGAAATCCCCAATACTCTGCTTTCATATATCTCCCGCAGTCCTTTGATATGAAGTGCGGGCTACATACTTTTCTGTCGCCAGAAACTGCTTGAACTTCATTAAGGCAAATTTGTGCAACACATACTGGATACTACACTCAAAAAAACCAACATGGGTGTCTGTTACATGAACCTAAGTCTAACATGTAACGATTGACATTTAGGTCACTCAACAAAATTGTTTCTGGCTAAGTTAACGCATTTTAATTGGGTGGAAATGCGTTCCATAATTTTATTACGTTCACTGAGCAAGTTATTTTTTGAGTGTATAGCGACAGAACACTGAAGGGACATAAGCACAATGACAATACAAAATTGATGATGCAATTCATCACTCAATTTTGGCCAGGGACAGCAGAGTGGATGCAGTGCCACCAACACGACTCTTGTAAACGCAATCCAGACGACTGAGGACCACATATCTGCATTAGCAAGCGCAAAGAACACAAGCACCATCATTCCTCATTCTGGGTCAAAGTCCATGCTGACTCCATAGAAAAAGAAGCCAGAGGTGCTCGGGCTGGGGCTCCTCTGCTCTGGCTTTCCTCAAATGGAGGTGGACTTCAGGGTCTCTGTCATCCAAAGAGTCTCCCAGAAGCCAAGTACCTGTCAGTATTCAAGGGGGTCCACACCAGGCTTTGGTGGATTATCCTCTGGCACCACCACATTTCTTATCAATCATATGAGACTGACAGATGAGAGGGCTTTCAATTAGCTGGCAACAATCAGCGCAGGAAACGTGCAAGCTGGATTCATGTTACCTTTCCTACACTTTACCTTTACTGAATACAGGTGGTAGCACAGTGATGCAGTGGTGAGCACGGTCATTTCACAGCAAGAAGTTTCTGGGTTCAAACCTGTCGGCTGATCGAGGGATATTCTGTGTGGAGTTTGTGTGTTCTCATGGCTGTTTGTCTCTCTTTGTTAGCCCTGTGATAGACTGGTGAACTGTCCAGGGAGCATCCCACCTCTCGCCCTGCCCCTCACCCAAAGTCAGGTGGGATTGGCTCCAGCTCCCTGTGACCCTCAATGAATAACCATTACAGATAACGAATGAAGGAAGGAAGGAAGGAATACAGGTTGAACTGACTCATTACAACACAAACATGGCTCGTTTATGTTGGCTGGACATTCATGGTGATGTACACTGTGATCTTGCTGCATCCACTTCCACTACCAAAACTGGCATGGACTGGTCAGCATGAGGATACTACTTCGTTTTAGAGGACTATACAAAGCAAAATCCTGAAGCAGTCATCATCTTACAACCAGAGATCCCAAAAGAGATCCTAACCAATCAAGGCATCAACCATCAATCAAGGAAAACCAACCAAATCATTTGTGTCATGTACACTACAAGATGATGTACAAATTGCTAGAAATTTAAGCAATCTGAATGGGCATCATCTCACCACCTGCATAACCAATGGTTCAGTGTGGCGTTTTAACCGATGGGTTCGTCTGGAGTTTTTAGACGTGTTCTCTCTCCTGCCTGATGTCACTGACCTCAATGAGTACCACACATCCCCAGAGGCCTTGACTTAATAAAGGCAGCTCTAGGTGCAGATCCTTCAGCTGACAAGCTGCACATTTGTTTGTTTTAAGTTTTACATTACTGTGTGCTGACCTTGCCAAGGGGGACATGTTTCACTAAATTAAAGCTCATGTGCATTCATAACCAAGGTCTGCTGAGTGGCATCCAGCTGCTGATTGAGACTGTTACAGTCAACTTCTTAGGATGACCTCATACACTGTATAAGGTGATGCTGATCAAAAAGCTAATCTCCCTCGCATGTCATAGTTACTGGGCCTTGTTCAGGGACAAGGAGCAATTAATACATGATTATGGCAGCAAGGGGGGGTACTGAGTCAGTAGCCAGCCAAGTTGATACACACTTAATTAGCTGGCAATTTGTTGTTTCACAACACATCCTGTATAAGGACATATCATTAGAAACCCTTCATTTCCTCTGGTTCACTAGGCAGCAGTCTATCAATGCTGTCCCTCAGCAAAGAGGCCTAGTGATTTTAATAAGTAGCCAAACATGTAGGCCTCTCCCCCCGACAAGGACATACACAATATGACTTCTTACATTTGTGCATGGTGGAGATAATGTGCCCAGAGCCAAGGAAACCAGAACAAGTGGAACAATAGGAACTAATGTCAGTTTGATTGGGAGGACAGACGCCATGGCATGCTTCTCTATGGACTGACATTTCCATTATCATTTCTGAGTTAATTAAAGCCTAGTGCTTTTGGGTGGTTCTTGTTTTTTGAGTGAGGCAACACTGCTAACAAAAATGGGGTGTTTATGAGCAGGATCATAAAACTCATCAGGCCTTCTACCATGTTCATGCAATACCACCACTGAGAATAAGTGAAACATTCATACTTTATTGAAACATTCTTTTAAAGACCAGTGTGAACCACAGAGAAACTGTGAAAATGATGGATCGTGTTTTGGTGGGGGCAAAGAGAGGCAGAGAGAGTGGAAGTAAGAGAGAGGACAAGAAGAATAACAAGATTGTCTTGAATTTATGCTGCTACCCTTTATCACCACATCATTACAACCAATAAGGCATGAAAAATTCTTGACTTGCTCCCTCAACAGATCTTTAAGTGATGCATTATATATCATAAATCAGTTTATGCTTAAAGTTGTTTTATTCAAAAGTATCCCAAGTTTGTTGTCCTCCCAGTGTCCAAAAACATGCAGATTGGTCCCACTAAATTGTCCCTAGGTGTGAATGTGTGTGATTGCGTATGACTGGTGGAATTACCAGGATTTGCTTTGATTAGGATAACGCAGATACTGAAGATGGATGAATATTGAAAAGTAACAGATTCATGGTTTCAATTCAACCTTAACAAAGTGCTTTTGGTCATTAAAACTGATGAAAAAAATGTTAGATCTGCCAGGACCTTTTAGTGAGAAATTAAATACTTTTTGGTCACAGTAGTCTACATTATATCAGCAAGAGAGAAAAAGGGCAAAGCAGCATAATTGATATTTAGGCCACCCATAGAGTGAATTGCTGGGATCCCCGTGGGGACAAAGTCAATTCTGAAATACTGCCATAAACATTAAAAGGCTGTGCAGTGCCAGACATGAGGCATGTGTGTCCCCATCTGGTTTCATGTGAGGTGTGTCAAGGCATTGGGTTTTTGCTTCATTCTGTGGCTGAGGCACTAAAGGACAGAGGGCCATAGCAGCAGCTGTTTCATTCCTCTTCATTACCACCACATCACCACTGCAAATAAAAAATTGACTTTCTCTCTCTCCCCCCAAACCCTCTCAACATCTTCTCTCACAGTCTCTTCAATGATATCCTTAAAGGAAGCACTCTGATTTTCTCTCTCTCTAGCATTCCAGCCCTTTTTTCCCCTCCTGTGCCCTTCGCACCCATCCCTTATTTCTCATCTCTATGTCAGTGACTTATGGGGGGAAAATGTTTTGAGAAGGCAGAACCATGACTCAAAACCACCCCGTTTCATTTGTATATATAACTGCAATCTTCACAAAGAGTGAACCTCAGCAGAAAACAATCTGATGAAGTATAATTACCGCCCAATTAAATCTTGAATATTGAAATGCATTTGCATAAGTGGTCTGGGGAAAGAAAACAGTCAGCGAACATCCAAAATAGAATTATTATCCAAACACAGATGGAGATGGAAAAAAACAAAACAAATTTAAATTACAACAGCATCAATTACAAATAAAATACATCCTATTTGGCAATGCTGACGTTCAGTGAAGCACAGGTTCTCTTTCGAGCATTTGTTCAGTATATTTCTCGCGAGAAGCAAATGTTCCATTATGCCTGGCAGACTTGACGTGTGGCATGAAGATGTGCTTTCTTTCTAATCCTTGGTGCAATGTCCTCTAATCAGTCTAAAACCTTTCGTCACTCTTCAGAAGCACCTCTCAGAAGATGAGCACAAGAGGCAAGTTAGCTAATAGGCATGTAACGATATATCATGCGACAATAAATCACGATACAAATAAATAAACTACATTTATATTTTACTAATTTGGCTGACACATTCGTTCAAAGCGACTTACTGTTGAGACCAGATACAACTCAGCTGTTGAGCGTTAAGGACCTTGATTAAGTGCACAACCATGGTAGCTTGGCGATGATGGAATTTTAACTCACAACCAGATCAGTAGCCCAAAGCCTTAAACACTAAGCCACTACTGCCCACTGCTCAGTTCACAAAGCAAGCCGTCACAAACTCTACCCGCTTCATGAGAATTTTCATCGGCTTGTGACTAACCTGAATCCAAACCGTAGTCTTCGCCAGCTAGCGACCACATTACACTTGTTCTCCAAAAAAAGCATGCGGTCTGCGGAATCTCCCCTCACCACAGGAAAGGGCAAAGTGTCAGAGAAGACAGTCTATCAATGACTATACAACACGGTGTACTTGCAGTACATTCCCAAATTCAATTCTCAGTTTTATCATTCATGCAATTAAAATGCAAACTGGAACCCATCTCATCCCACAACAACATGCTGCTTTGTGAGTGACATGTCCTAAAATACCACAGCAATCTTGAACTTCTGTATACTGGTGTTAAGCCGAGCTCTATCAGGCTGATCAGTGTTGTAGCTCTGCTCTGATCTGCTGAGTACACAAGTGCTGCGCCATGCCAAGGGATTTAGCTCACAAAGTTTGAGTCACTTCCAAAGCTGCTCTAATAATCTGGATCTGATAATGTCTGTGACATGAAATTATCCACAAGAGCTCGATCTTGGGTCTGATACCACCTGCGTACCATAATGTACAGCATGTTGCCTTAAAAAAAGTCATGGGAACAAATAAATAATGCGGATTAAGTGTTATAATAACGAGTAGATTGTGACCGATTATGGCTTTAGTAGTGAACAGCAACCTGTTCCACCAGCTGAACATAAATTTGATTGTAAGTATAAACCATGTGTTGCCTGTTTAAACTATCACGTAATTGTGGTTGCACCACAGAGGCACTTAAAGTACGTTGTAACTAACAGTGGTCGTAAAACAAAACTTTGTCTAACAGTGACGTATTTCACCAACACCAGGTCTGACATAAACAGGAAATATTACATCCACGATCAAGACGTGACCAGATGCAGTGAATGTTTGTCTAATTTTAAGCATAATATGTGTTTACTTCAAGATTGGTTATATTTTAATCATAGATAAATTGCCAAAATCGAAAGGATTATGCTTTATGCTAAAGTTGTGACTCAATTTATCCCTCTCCATCCATGCATTTTTTATTGGCTTGTTCCATTTTGATATTTGAGCTCCTGTGCCACATATTTAATGACATTTAACAAAACGAAGAAACAGAGAGAAATAAAAAATAAATAAATAACGCTTCCAAACACAATCTGCATTTGGATATAGAAATGTAGAAACTTCATTTATAGAACACTTTATGACATGACAACCAAGGAAAGAGCTCGCTACTCTCACTGATATCTAATTATAATCTGTCTGTTTACAGCTGTATGTTATATTCTGTTACATATATAATTTTTTTTCTGTGAGGTGACTATCTACATGAAGAAATCATCCTAACAAAATACAAACAAAACAACGGATTTAGAGGTGTAAATCCTCTTTTTACTTTGAACGATAGATAGATAGATAGATAGATAGATAGATAGATAGATAGATAGATTGATGCTTAATATGACACTCAAAATTTTAGCAATGCACACAATACTGCGTCATATGGTGCAGGAAGGACTTTAGACACAATAAAAATTAGCCCTTATAAAGTAACTGCACTATCCATATAAGATACTAAAGACTTTGGGACTAAAAGGTCCTGTACATATGGAAGTTGTGGATACAGTAGATAATTAATTCATAATAAATAGTACAAAATAAGAAGGGCTAATATAGCCAGTGTAATCGAGCAAAAACAGAGAGCAGAGCATCAGGCCCAGTACTCAACATCCCCCACTCTCACTGGAAAGCGCTGAAGAGCCTAATGGCTCTAGGGGTAAAGTCTGTCTGTTGAGCAGCTCTGTGACAGTAATCAGCCTCTGAACATACTCATCTGCTTCATTATGGTGGTGTACAGTAGGAAACTGTCATTGTCCATGATAGACAGGAATTTGCACAGGATACTTCTAATTGCCACCATCATCAGAGAGTCCATCTCCATGCTGGCCACAGAACCAGCTCGCCTGACCAGCTTGTCCAGCCACATAGCATCTCTCTTCTTAATGTTGCCTCCCCAGCACACCACAGCATAGAAAAGAACACTGGAAACCACAGACTGGTAAAACACCTGCAAGGTTTCCTACAGATGTTAAAGGACCCCAGCCTCCTCAGGAAACAGAGCTGGCTCTGCCCCTTCCTCTATAAAGCGTGTGTCCTCTGACCAGTCCAATTTGTCACCCAGCTGCAGGCCAATATAATTTTAGTTCCTGATCACCTCACCATCAACCCCCTCAATGGAGACTGGTTGTAGGAGTGGACCAGACCGATGAAAGTCCACTGCTATCTCCTTGATCTTGGACGTATTCAACTGCAGTTGGTTTGACCAACACCATGGCACAATGGCAGTGTCATTCAAGAACTTCTGAATTGCAACATAGATTTTCTCATGGTGTATTTATGGTAAATGTTACACCTGACTCAAGATGACATTGATCAGTTAGTGCAAGAGAATTTTTTTAGTGCTTCATGAACTCAAACGTAGTGACCAATTACATAGAAAATAGGCTACAGTAGTATTACATTCAGCTGAGCATTGAAGCACTCATGTTTAACAAGAGATTCATCGGCGTCAGACTTCACAATGGTCTTTCTGAGCACCGCTGCCAGTTGGAAAGTAACTTTGCCACCACTCTAAAGCCCTTTAAAATATTCGAATAACTCAAATACCTTTCATTTTAGATGCCTTTTCTTGATATGCTATAAAATCATACTCAAGATCTCAGCTTGGTTGGATGACAGCACTCAGTTCTGGGTTGTAAATTGGTATCGGCTTTCCAATAGTCAGTGCACAATATAAAATAATCACTGAAAGACCAACCTTGTTAAGGTTCAATGATCTATTTTTTATTGTTTTGCAACATCTCCGCTGCATTACTTTGGCATCCCCTACTGAGATATTTACGCTAAGGCACTGCATCAGCAAACATAAAATGATTTCACCAACCGGTCTAATCTAAAAATAAACAAACAAACAAAAAACCCACGTCCAAACATATTCAAACCCCACCACACTAGAGGAAAGTTCATTTAGATAAAACCTGCTGGAGACGCCATTTTCTGAGACCAGAATGCTGTGAAGATAATTACTCTTTGGCTGGATGCTCAATACATCAATACAAAAACATGAGGTTTGTTTTTGATCCTTAAAACATTAAAGGTTGCTCTGTTTTTGTATGAGATTCTCTGCATTCAGCTGCAAAATTATTATGCAGGATGTGTATACCAGCTATAGCACTGCTGTTTGTACACTGACTGAGCTCTGATTCTCTTACTGTGCTTCTAAAAGGTTATAGCAGATTTACTATAACTTAGTTTCTATTTCAGTGAGCACACTGTAGATTATGCTTTATCATACACTGCAAAACATTTTGAATAGGCACATTTATCAAATATACGCATCTCATTAGAAGATTAATATAAAACTAAATAGGGCATTTTCATACATGGACCAAATTCTTGATTCCACACCCAAGACCAATTCTAGGCTTGTTTAGGGACAGGACTCTTAATCGCACATTTGTCTTCACACAAACGTCCATACAAACCGTGGATTGACTGCGCAATTCCATATGCCACTTTTGTGAATGCAAGTTTACAGAATGATAGGCACCAGTTTCATTTGTTTGTTGTCATTTTCCTTGGTGCCAATAACCAATCAGTGAAGAACATGCATGATATATCATCCTACAGGAATCCTGAAAACAAGCATCCATTCTCGTATAAGAAGATTTTTTAGCCATGTGCTTTTCGTAATGCTGTCATTGAAAGCACTCGCACCACAAAGTTGGGACTGAACTGGAATGCCAGTTGCACCCCACATCAGTGCCTGACCTCACTAATGCTCTTGAAGCTAAATGAACATAAATCCCCACAGCCACACCCCAAAATCTAGTGGAAAGCCTTCTCAGAAGATCGGAGCAAAAGAGGACTAAATCTGGAATGGGACGTTCAACAAGCACATACAAGCAGTCAGGTGTCCATAAACTTTTGGCCATATAGTGTAGAACACTAGTTATGTATGAAATTGTGGTTCTATGAAACCCAGATAACCACCAGGGTTTACTGTCATTCAGAACCAGCAAGAAGGTTTCAGGGACAGACAGATATTGATAATGGTCAAAGGAATTAATAATTATTTATTCAAGTGTTGCTTGCTTCGTTAACATTACTTATTGTGTGGGGCACATCATGGCTCGGGTGGATGGGGTGCCATGCCATGGATCCGGGGAGCTGGGTTCGATTCCGGCCCGAGGTCGTTTCCCGATCCCTCCCTGTCTCTCTCTCTCCCACTCGTTTCCTGTCTCTGCACTGTCCTATCCAGTAATAAAGGTGGAAAAAAAAAAGCCCAAAAATATCTTTAAAAAAAAACATTACTTATTGTGTATTAATGCTGCAGTTCATGGTCTGATAATGTTAACTAAGGCTACGGTCACACTACAGCTCACAGTGCTTTGCAATGGGTTATTGATGAAAATGAGGCGTTTGGTGGCGATGCTTCCCTGAGTTTCAGGAAGTATTCCCAAACCCATCTGCAAGTATCCGCCGCTTAATTTGCCGACAAAAATATCTCCACCAAATTTCAATACGCACACTGAAATTTTTCATGACATTTTTGGCCACCCACGAGGCAGAGATACACTTAAAAACAACTCGCGAAGCTCAGAGAACATTTGCCGTGTATTGCACGATTAGTGGCGATGCTACCAAGTTTTCATCGCTAGGTATTTGCAAACCCATCGCGAGCTGTAGTGTGACCAGGGCCTTATGCCCTAAACACTGTTAAATAAGGGAACCATAATGTAGAGCATTACAGAATTGCATGGCAGGTGGGCTGTCCTGTTTTTTTTTTTTGTGGTTTTATTTTGTTTTGTTTTTAAAACAGACATGAGTTTATAGTTACCACAATTTGTGTAAGCCTCTACAGTGTGGTAAAAGCATTCAACCGGAGGTTGGGTTTTTTTTTTGCTCGTTTCTTTTTTAGTGGACCTGTTCAGTCAATGCCATCCTGGCTTGACTGATAACAGTGTTTTTTTTTTTCCCCATCACTACTCTGCAGCTTAGAAAGCAAGAGTGTCTAAACCCATAGTACTCTGCAACACACTATGAGAAATCTTTCTGAAATTATGCACAGACAAACAATGAGTTTCCAGTAGCTTGAGTTTCTGCCCAAATCAGGCCTGTGACCTGTGGATAATAGGTTTAGCTAGTATTAAATTAATCGCTGAGAATACGATCAAATCTAATCAAATCAAGGATCTCGTATTGAAATCCCACTCTTGTTTACTGACTAGTTTATGAACAGTCAGTTTATCAGTCTATTCACTAACTTAGCTAGGTTGATAGTGATTCTAAAACCCTAACAAAGTTCAATACAGTTATAGTATGTATTGACAGGCCAAGCTACTGCTGCCATAATATGCTCTGGCTCAATCCCAATGCAACTTATAACAACTTATGGTCACTGAACTTTTGGATGTTTGAGTGGTGCTCAAAAAATGTTTAGTCTTAAAAGATGCCTAATTAATTATTGATAATCCAGAGCTGTGGCCAGGAAGTAGATCAATAGGCTAAACCAATCAAGTTTATTTTAGCAAAGTAATAAACATTAACATTTGATCAAACCAAATGCACAGCCAGCACCTTTGATCTCGTTTTCCATCCATCCATTATCCAGAACCGCTTATCCTGTGCAGGGTCACAGGCAAGCTGGAACCTATCCCAGCTGACTATGGGCAAGAGGCAGGGTACACCCTGGACAAGTCGCCAGATCATCACAGGGCTGACACATAGAGACAAACAACCATTCACAGCTATGGTCAATTTAGAGCCACTAATTAGCCCAACCTGCATGCCTTTGGACTGTGGGAGAAACCAGAGCGCCCAGAGGAAACCCATGCATACACAGGGAGAACATGCAAACTCCATACAGAAAGGCCCCCGTCAGCCACTGGGGTCAAACCCAGAACCTTCTTGCTGCAAGGTGACAGTGCTAACCACTACACCACCATGCCGCCATATATATAGATATAGATATATAAAAACAGCTAATCCGCGAAATTGAGTCATACATGAGCTGATAGCCGACAAGACTATGATGAAATTGAGTGGAATAACTGTTTTATTCCATCCACATTCACTGGATTTTGAGAAACAGAGCATTCGTTTATTTATTTATTTATTTAGCAAATTCAATACAGTAGCAATTTGTGAAAAATGCTATAATAATTCTTGAAAAATTAAAAAAAAGATACGTTCTTACCATCAAATATTTTATTCCATATTTTGCTGCTTTTTTTGTATTTTGGGGGGGGTTGTTTTCGAGCAGAGTTTTTATTTTATCCTTGGTTTGTTGAGCAACACGCTTTGCCATTTTCTTCTTCTTCTTCTCCTTTAGGGTTTCTTGGCGGTTGGCAAACCAACATAAAGGTGCATTATTGCCACCGACTCGGCTGGAGTGTGAAACAGGAGATATTAGGGGGAGAACAGAAACAAACTATAGTCTTTTAGCTATTTCTGTTTCTCCATGACTTTTCCTCACATCCAAGTAGAATTTTGGCAATATTTCCACTATTGCTCTCTTTTCCAGTTTTTCGATGTCTGGGGATATGTTTTTCTCTTATAAATATGCATGAAGAATATCCAGTGATGTTTTGATAGCCTTTCAGGTGTTCAGCACATCTTTCTCTTTAAATCTTCCGTTTTTAATGAAGCAAACCTCACAGCCATGTTTGTGTACAAACTCTTCACAGTCACCCGCTAGTGCGGAAGTTTTACATCTCCGATGTGTCTCTTTTCCAGTTTTTCGATGTCTGTTGGTATGTTTTTCTCTTGTAAATATGTACGAAGAATATATAATGAAGTTTTGGTAGCTTTTCAGGTGTTCAACACATCTTTGGTTTCAGTTTTCAGTTTATTTAGTTAGTTCTTAATTCGAGCATTGAATTAACCCCATCTTCTCTCTCTCCTGGCCAACAAAGAAATGATTGTGCCCATGTGCAGTAGAAAAGTTTTGTCACTGGATCTTCACATGAGCTCCGAAGTGTGATGTCATGTTGTCTTGACAACGTGCAATGTTATAACAATATTGCATGCCCATTCTCCACTGCGGAGAGTGGTGTAATACATGGAGGATAAGTGATATGATAAAAAAAAAATTGCATGCCATCAATAAACCCACTAGAAGGGAATAGAATGCATGTTTTTATTGCATAGAAAAAGTTGCCCGTATGTGTAAAAATTTCCGATATTTCACTCCAATGACGTCACTCCCAGTGTTTTCCCACTGACTAGACGCGTGTTGTCAAAATGATGAACTGGTTCAAAATTAAAATTCTTTTGATGAACTTGTTTTTTTTGTTTGTTTATTTGGTTTTGTGTGTGTGTGTGTGCGCGTGAGTGCGTGTCCATATAATACAAAGAACATTACATGGTGGCATGAACTCATTCGCGTTACTCACTCATGAATATATTCACCACTAGAAGATAAACTTCCGGCAGTGTGATGCTCTGGGTTATGTTCTACTGGGAAAGCTTGGGTCCTCACATTCATGTGGGCGTTACTTAGATATGTACTACATACCGAAACACTGTCAACATTGTGGCAGACCAAGTACACCCCTTCATGGCAACGATATTCCCTAATGGCAGTGGTCTGTTTCAGCAGGATAATGCACCCTGCCACACTGAAAATATTGAATGGCTTCAGGAATATAACAAAGTTCAATATGCTGACTGTGGTAGTGGAAAATATGTTACTGTGTTTCAGAAGGGTCCAATTATTGGTCTGCATCAAGAAAAGAAAAAAAAAACTACAGAACTTGCTGAAATTACAGGAATTGGGTTAAGATGGGGGAGCGGTACAGTGGTGTAGTTGTTAGCACTGTCGCCTCACAGCCAGAAGGTTCTGGTTTCGAGCCCAGTGGCCAACGGGGGCCTTTCTGTGTGGAGTTTGCATGTTCTCCCCATGTCTGTGTGGGTTTCCTCCGGTTTCCCCCATGCAGGTTAGGCTAATTGGTGGCTCTAAACTGACCAAGAGTGTGAATGTGAGTGTGAATGGTTGTGTGTTTCTATGTGTCGGCCCTACAATGATCTGGCAACTTGTCCAGGGTGTACCCCGCCTCTCGCCCATAGTCAGCTGTGATAGGCTCCAACTTGCCCATGACTCCACACAGGATAAGCGGTTATGGATAATGGTTAAATGGAAAGGAATCGTGTGTGTGTGTGTGTGTAGAGGGAGCGCACATGAATGGTACCTATTCAGGGTGTTTTCCCATCTCATGCCCAGTGTTCTCTGGGTTCTGTAACTAGATTTGTACAATGATATAATAGTGATGTAATCATTGCTACACAATATTACACTGCAGTGATATCCAGTGACGGTTTCTCTGACGATATCACCAGACCTGCCAACCTTGATCCACATTTTGTATCAGAGCTCCACAATTCAAATCCACCAAAAGAGCAGCTGTTTACTCCAGTAAAATGAGAGATGAGCCAGTCGACATATGAATTTGGAATTTGTACAGCTGTTTTGAACTTGAACTCGAAGCCCTGCCCCTTTCCCAATATCATGTGCTCTTGACTGGAATTGACTCATACGACAGCCTTGCTTTATGTTGAAGTAAATAAAGAATGTCTTTAGATCATAAATGAAATGACATCTCTCAGTGTATCTTCAACTTCCCAAGGATTAGATATTAAATACAGTGGGGCAAAAAAGTATTTAGTCAGCCACCAATTGTGCAAGTGCTCCCACTTAAAAAGATGAGCGAGGCCTGTAATTTTCATCATAGGTACACTTCAACTATGAGAGACAGAATGGGGGGAAAGAATCCAGGAAATCACAT
>JANZLB010000004.1:54237799-54249236 GCA_026167865.1 Notarius quadriscutis | reverse complement strand
TCCGTCTCCCAACCATCTCTGACAGAATACTTCACACTCCCTGATAAAGAGAAGCACATTCACCTGTTCATACGTCACGTTCAGGAACAAACACTGAAACAGCCACCGTCAAATAGTGCGGTTGGAGTCTTGTTCTCGGACTCGACTCGGCTCAGTAATGGACTCGACTTGGACTTGATTCTAAATTTTCTTTTATGACTTGGACTTGAATACTGGGGACTTGAGACTGGACTCGGACTCAAGATTTAGTGACTCAACTACAACACTGTTTATCAGAAATGGAACGAGTTAAAACATATCTTAACAGACCAGAGGATACGATGAACAGCTAGAGTGAAATTCCTCACCACATGTGTCCGCTCGTACCTTCTCTACAGCATTCAAGTGTGGGAACTGTCTGAAAATGAGCTCAAGAAGATTGAGATAATACGGCATGGCTTCTTGTGGAAAATGATACGTGGAGGATATGTACGTAAGAATGCTCCAAGCAGGAAAGAATGAACAACAAATATCAACCCAAGAACTCAAGTGGAAGGAGAAATAGACTGGAGCTTCAAGATCTCTAATGCCCGACCGCATGAACTAACTTACTCTACCAATCCAGGATTTCTGCTACCTTCAACATCATTGCTCACATATGTAGAATGGAAAATGGTGCATTTCAGAAACAGATTCTGTTTGATAGAAGAATATCTAGGACAGTCTGGACTAGGATAGAATCCCTGCTGGGTATAGACACCCAACGGGCAAGGAGAATGATGATGATGAAGACATCAGACTTCATGTGACTGCTGGAGGAAAGATTTCCCAACCTAACCAGACAGAAGCTCCCTAAGGCCGGAAACATGTCTAATGGGAAAAGATGATGATGATGATGAAACAACGGAAAAAACTTAAAAACGTGGCCGATTGAACTTCACAGAAGTCACAGATTTTTGAAACGTTTCAGAGAAATAAACATTGTACTCTCTTATAACCCTGTAACCTGAAACGTTTGTTTAATATGATTTGTGTGGGATCCTTTAGCCAACTAGCTAACTCTGGTTTAGTTACATGTCGTGCTGACGTCACAATGCGATCCGAAAACTTACTTTTACTTTTCCGTACGCTTCTACTCTGGGGTGTTGCAGGGAGATGTTACCTTCTTTCTGCGGCAAGGCAGGAGGCTTGGAGAGCTGACATGCCGTGGTCTTGTAGTGTCTCTTTTACCCCATTGATCCATCTCCTTCTCGGTCTTCCCCTGACTCTAGAGCCAGAATGTCTGGAATTGTAGGTACAGGCAGCTGCCCGTGCAATCCGAAAAGGTCGTTCCAAATGAAGATGATTTCAGATGAAAGTCACGCCTTATGAGACTCCTGTACAAGGCAGCAACCTTCTGGTTCGAACACAGCCACGGTGAAAAGGATCTGTTTTTAGATGACACTTTTGTCTCATGATTTGGTATTTGGTATCATGTATTTATTTGTATATACTTTGTTAGCTCATGCGGCTGACAGGTGATGAGTTTATGCCATCATGTGTTGTCCATCGTCGTCCACATTTCACAAAAATCGCTTCTTCTGTCTCAATTCTTCACCAATTTTTATTCTTTTTAGCAGGAAGGTAGGTCTACCCAAATTTGCATAATTGCAATTAATAATGAAGATATGGAGTAATTAAGCCCTAACGAGCAGTTACCACACAAATCGCTGCTTCTTCTTAGGGGTACGTAGGGTGCATAGAACTTCTACCCAGATTTGATTTCTCACAGGGTTGGACTGAGCTATGCTGTCATTGACGGTCTCGTTTTGTATCGTTCCCAAAATGGACAATGTGATTTTTTTTTCTCCACAACTTTTATTTTGACATGCATCTTCACCTCCTGGATTCTATCGCCCACATCTGACCCTTATTTCCACCTGTGACTGTTTTCCTGTTAATTACTCCATGTATTTAAGCAACTCAGCTCATTTCAATTTGGCTCATTTTGTGCTTTTGAAAGTCTTTTACTTTTCCTGATTTGATTCCAAGCCTCTGGTTCCTCTGGCTTTGTTTCTGTTTGTGCTTCCTTGTCTTGAATCCATGTTTTCCTGCATTTATCTTTTAGCTCTAGTGATAACAGTCTGTTTTTAGATTACACCTTTATCTCAGGATTTGGATAGTTATTTAACAATTATTTACTGAAGGTGAAATGAATATCGGTGAATAATAACTTAAACAAAGTCAATATTATTATTCAATGATACTCACTAACCCAGGGGTGGGTGATTGTTTTAGTATAAACACACAGGTGATTATTTAAAAAAAAATATTAAAAAAATGTTTTATTTCAAACTTCAAAAGCAGCATGTAAATATAAAAACTTTGCAGCACAGACTTGTCACTTCTCTACGCCGAGTCACATAAAATACTTTGTTTTGAAATGGATAAAATAAATCACAATTCCACTTTACCTTTGAATAGTTTTACACCAAGCTTTGTAGCATCTTTAGTGCTTTTAGGAACAGCGTTTTCTTTCATCATTTGTAATTCTTCTCACTTACAGTGACGAAGCAATTGGCCGCCATTTTGTTGAGTCGCTCGAGATGATTATCGAGAAATAGTCCGAATCTCTCAACCAATTTTCTATAATCACATCCCTATTTATACTATATATATTTATATATACAGTAGATTATGCACACTTACATCCACTAGCCTCCAACTTCATGACAGATATGAGTTTGTGTAAAAAACGAAAAAAAAGTATTTATGAATAATTTGCATGAATTTTAAAAATAAGGTGAATTAATCTGTTTGAAATTGCCCTTTTTTCAACTTTATATGAATAAAAAAATGAAGATTACATCTAAAAACTCTAAGTCTCATACCTTCTCACATGAATTGTTTAAATTTGCATTTTGTCTGAGTTCATACCTGAGGTCTAAGGCATGTTTATTAGAAGTGAATCTACATTTATACTTCAATCAAAAGGTTAAAACCAGAAAAAAAAAAAAACACCGAAAAACAATATAGATAACAAAGTACTGAGTATTTGCTAATGACAAAGAAAGGCTCAGGGATACATCTTACAAACCATGACTAAAAAAAAGAAGGCCTTTAAAAACGTACAAAAAGGCACAAACACTGCAAGAGGTAGGTGCTGAGAGGAGATGAAGACAGGAAATAGGAAGTGGAGAAACAGGAAGTAGATAACAGAAAGTAGGACCCAGGAAGTAAACCATTAAACCTGCTGTTTTAGAAAATGAATCAACACCTGATTCAAGAATTCAAAGAAATTATAATTTTAAGATTTTCCAACAATGAAAATAAACATTTCTATTTTTTCCCACCCTCTAGCACTCATGAATGCATTGTCCTGTCCAATAGAGACACTTCAGCTTTAGATGACGCTGTGTGTTTCCTGCTTGTGTTTAGAATGAGTTTCGAACATCAGTAAATGGGGATCGTTTGCTGCACTGCTGATGACTCGTGATTCAGCTCAGCCACTTTGGCCCAGCTCAAGTTGCCAAGCATTCTCACCCACATGGAATATGACACCAGTCATGATACAATTATTAAGATAATCAGGAAAGAATATGGGCAACACACTCAGCAAACGCAACGTCAAAGCGTTTTTGAGAGGAAGGAATTTATAGAGCAAGGCCCAAACAAGCTTTTAGTGGGATAGAAGAGACTCAGCTGTAGATAAGTGGACTTATTTTTGAGCTAAAATCATCAACAGTCATGGAAAAGCATTTATCTAACTCACTCTCTCTCATAGCAGCTCAGCTGAGGAAGGAAAAGCAGGGCGTGAGATCTCCAGGTTTGTAAATAGCTGATGAATGTACTTTGACATTCTCTTGGGAAAATTGTTGCTGGTTGTCCAAACAGCATCATGGAAATGCCCCCACTTTTTTTCATTGCCTTCATTTATTTACTTTTATGAGGTAGAGATGGCTTTGGGAATGACTGAGCTGCAGGGTATTTAGGACGGAGGTGGGCTGATGCCACGTCAACGAATCAGCGCAGGTACTGAGCGGAGATGGTGAAGAGAATGCAGTGAGCATTTACAGTCAGGTTAATATTTCAGAATTCATAGAGTATGTGTTGGATCTTCCCAAAGGGGTCATGGATGGCTTTTAGGGGTCATCTGAAAGGTAACGTGTACCAAACAACTATCATACTTGACTTATGCTATTGGCTACTATGGAGAGATTCATTAGAGTAACTCTGTAACTTACAGTCGTTAAGATTTCACAACATACAGTCAACCGGTGTACAGATGAGGAGCTCATTTTCATTTGATTTAATTGTGTCCGATAAAGAAGTGGACATATTTTTCTCAGCCTTTGTATGGGGCAATAAGTTCACCATGGTGCACACACATTTCTGCAGGAATAATAATAATAATAATAATAATAATAATAATAATAATAATAAAACCATGAATGATGGCGTAGCTCACTCCGGCCCCGTCTAGTCCAGAAGGAACGCTCTAAAGTGGGCCACCTTGCGCAATAAATGATGCAAGTTACATACACTATATACAAGCTATATATAGACGTGATATCCACCCTAGGAATACTGACCTATTTACCAGAAAGAATCCAAAACGGCCAGGAATTGATGGAGAAGAAGCGATTTCTGTTGAACTGCTCATTAAGACTTAATTAGTCCATAACTTCATTAATAATGTAATTCAGCAAATTGGGGTAGAAGTTATATGCACCCTCGGTACCCCTACCTTCATGCCAGAAAGAATAAAAATTGGTGAAGAATTGAGGGAGAAGAAGCGATTTGTGTGGAAACTGCTCGTTAGGGCTTAATTACTCCATATCTTCATTATTAATTGCAATTATGCAAATTTGGCTAGAAGCCATATGCACCCCAGGCAGACCTGCCCTCCTGCCAAAAAGAATAAAAATCAGTGAAGAATTGAGACAGAAGAAGCGATTTTTGTGAAATGTGGATGATGCTGGACGGACGATGGACAACACATGATGGCATAAACTCATCACCTGTCGGCCGGATGAGCTAATAATTGAGAAGTGTATGGCATGTCCCCTTTAATGTTGCTCTAGGTCTCTTGGCAGCCTCCCTGGTCACTTTTTGTCTTCCTTTTGTAAATTTGATGTTCTTGGTAACATCACTGTGGTGCCTCACTTTATGGAGTTCATCTAATGTTTCAGAAATTCCTTTGTACCCCTGTTTTAATCAAAATCTTTTGAGAAGTGAGAGCCGGTCGATGCTCTGTCAGCTCTTTGCAGACCATGGCTCCAGAAGTCAGAGGAAACCAAGAAGATGTCAAGAAAAATAGATGATCTTTATTTGGGGTTAATCAGAATCATTTTATTGATGGCAGCTGTATGATAATTACTTCTGAACATGCAAATGAATGTGATTGGTTCATTCTAAACACAGCCACATCCCCAATTGTAAAAGGATGTGCACAGGTTATTGCATCCAGGTGACTGGAACATTTTAATTTTTCCTGTTTTTCCCTAAAATGTTTATGATTGTTTTTTATTAAATGTTCATACATTGTAATTTCAGATTGAGTGTGGACAAAGTTCTAACATGACAAACTTAACTTCACAAAAGCTGCCATTTTAAGAGAGGTGTGTATACTTTTTAAATTTCATCATACCATCCATGGCTTTTGCTCATCCAACCAACCGAGGGCTTCATCCTCCCAAGCAGGGGCTTTATATGGCCAACTTTGGAGATCACCAACTCAACCAGTCAATATGTACGTCTGTTTATCTCTTGGCTTCATCTGTCCAATCAAGCGCTTCTTTTGCCCAAACAAGGACTTCATCTGCTCCAACAGGAACATCATCCTCCCAAGATTGGGCTTCATCATCCCAACCAAGCACCTTGCCTGCCCAAGCAAGGGCTTTTCCCACCCATCTTTGGGATTCATCCACCCACCAAGAAGCTCTGTCCTCCTTAATAGAGGTTTCATCTGCCAAATCAGGGAGTTATCCTGCCCAACCCTGGGCTCTGTCCACTCAAACACTCAGTGGTCAGTGATCAACAATCAAGACTCAGCATCTACGAGACACTGGGAAAGATTTAGACCCCAACAGAATAGTGATTCCAGTGACTGCTTAACAAGAAATCAGTGGAATTTGATTCAAAGGACATGATAACGATATAGTCTGTGGACTGGCTGAGAAAAATCAGCTTCGATGTCATTTAACAGGGTCATCGCTTAACAGACTAAACAGAATGCATTCATTTCAGCACTTTATTTTTGACATATTGATCATTTGGGAGGCAGACAGACAGATGAAGTTACCTGTGTTTAATAGAGTTGCCCAAATCTCTGCGAGGGATCTGAGGGGACCAGCGAGGAACTGACAGGGTGTCTGGAGGAAAAAAAGAAAGAAAAAGGAATCACTTCATTTAAAAGAAAAAAAACATCAATAACAAAAAATCCTTTTACTTAGAAGTGAATCTGGTGAATAAAACTGCGTGTTCCGCTACCCTGCAGCACCACCATTTCTGCGGTGGCAAGTTGTAGGGGTTCAGTGTGTCTGCTCAAAGGGGAACCATCAGGGCCTTCTAAGGCTTCAGAGAAGCCCAAACATATCAGCTTTTCAAATGTTATATTTAATTTCTTTTTAATTATTCTCTTCTAATTCTAATTTGGCCTCATTTTCTATCAAATTTGCTTCAGACATGAAGGGCTACTGTCCTGAAAACATTAAAATCAAGTTATCCAACCAATGAGATAGTTTTGTTTATTGTCTCTAGGCTGAAAAGAGTTTAGAGCTGCTCACTCATTGGTTAGGACTTCATTGCCGGGACAGAAGGCCATGGCAGTGTATGTCTACATAGAAATTGACAGATTAATTAACCAATAAGATTTTTATATAGATATATAACAGTTATTCCATGAAATAAAGTCGTACATGAGCTGATAGCTGATGAGGTACCTAGCACCGAGTTGGCTATAAGCTATGTACGACGAGATTGAGTGGAATAACTGTTTGATTCTATCCACATTCACTGGATTTTGAGAAACAGAGCATTTTTATTTTTTGCAAATTCAATAAATAAAAACTTTATACAAAACGTCCGACAAAATAATTTCCGCTCAACAAACAGGAGAAATGACAGTAGCAATTTATGAAAAATGCCCTAATAATAATTCTTGAAAGATAAAAAAAGATACATTCTTACCATCAAATACTTTTATTCCATATTTTGTTGCCTTTTTTGGTATTTTGGGGTTTTTTTGTTTTCAAGTAGAGTTTTTATTTCATCCTTGGTTGGTTCAGCAACATGCTCCGCCATTTTGTATTTCTCTACTCACAGTATATGAGCTGATATCCTAGTCATAGAGTAGCCAATCGGAGCGCACAATTGCTCATATCCAGTGAATGTGGATAGAAATAAACACACACACACACACACACACACCCACACGCACGCACATGTATAGGGCCTGTACATCTTTTAGTATGTACGAGGTTAGCTGACTGGGCACCTCTGCTGGTCATGCTGACAAGTGACGATGAAATCTGGTCTTATCATTCACGACAGTCTGATTACTTGACCACTTCCGATACATGCTGAGATTTTCCAATTGCTTTGACAGGGCCATGTGTTTTCAAACCTACAGACATATGACAGCTGCTATTATTGCATCCATGTACATATGTAAGTCAATCTTTATAATTATTTATCTCTACCATCCATTATTTATATCTTGTGTGCACGATCGGTCATTTGTGTAATCATGTCAGATTATGATGGACCAATTACAAGTACACCAAAGAAAAGAAAGCATGTGCATTCTAAAACAAAGTCCAGTAAAGAGTGGTCTTTTGCATTTCTGTGTATACAGCCTGAGAAAGATCAGCCAGGCAAAGCTTTCTGCACATTGAGTATATATTATTTTTAATAACTTATTTACAAGGTCTAGGGTGATCACAGCAAGAAGGTTCTGGGTTCAAGCTCAGTGTCCGACAGGGGCCTTTCTGTGTGAAGTTTGCATATTCACCCCGTGTCTGCGTGGGTTTCCTCTGGGTGCTCCGGATTCCCCCGCAGTTCAAAGACATGCGGTTAGGTTAACATGGGGCTTGAGCAAGGCACCTAACCCCCAACTGCTCCCCGGGCGCTGTAGCATAGCTGCCCACTGTTCTGGGTATGTGTGTGTGCTCATTGCTCACTTGTGTGTGCATGTGTGTGTTCACTGCTTCAGATGGGTTAAATGCAGAGGTTAAATTTTACTGTGTGCTTAAGTCTGTGCTTGTGTCAAATAAAGGCTTCTTGGCTTCTTCTGTTCCATTTACTGTTGAGTAATACTGATGATTTGTAAATAATGTTGTGTAGTTCTTACAGTTCATGTTTTGCCACAGTTTCTAGTTCAGCTTATGGAAAAAAAAAATAAGAGTCCACCATTAAAACTGGTTTCTTATTTTTTTTTTCTGTAGCTGTATATTCATGAATAGTCAAATGATATAATTTTGCATCAGGCACCTAATTTTGGGAGATCGTGTACTCCCAAATTCAAGTCACATGAGTGACCCCCTGACCTGGAGGTGAAAGTTCACCCCTTATAATTACTACTGACAGTTTACACTAGTGTTCCTGCTCCCTAGCAGAATAGCATGAGGATGGAAGTAGCTGAATGTATGCAACTCAACAACATGCTGACTGTTAGCCTAAATTACACACTTCCAATTCACACATCAGTGTTAAATACTATTCATTCTTTAAATCATCTGGTGAGCCTGCTAGAGCCAGTGTTTATGAAGAACCAGCAATGGTGAAAGATTGTCAATATTATTTTAAATATCACTATTAAAAATTATGGATATTAATGTTAATCCTATCTAATAAGTCATAAGACTAATAGTCTGATATGGCTTTAAGTCTGTGGCATCAGCTAGAATAAGGGTTCCTTGCTGTTGAGTTTCTCTGCGTATATTGGTTGGAATCCTGGCTTTGGAGTGCGGGCTGTGTTAGCGACATGCCCAATGGTGAGAAATACATAGTATTGTCTTCAGGTGGCCATCTGTCCACTCTACCATTCCAGTGAGGGGTTTGGAGTTCATTCTTACTGTTGGATCGGCAGGTGAATGCCGAATGATGAAAGGTGTGTTAGGCTTGTTGCATTGTGACATTAAAAGGTATTAGGAAGGCTGTGTGTGCTTATTTTAGGAGGGTTGATGACTGTTGCACTGGAGCATGTTAAGGTCTCTCTCTTTCCATCTGTCTGACATGGAAGATCTACATCATTGCTCTTTCGTATTGTTTCCTTTTTTGGAATCATTTACGTTTTTAGAACTGCAACTGTTTTCCCTTCTTGCTGAGACTCCTGGCCTGTTTATATACGTGGCCTATGAAGGATCTGCCCAGTCAATGAGGACACATAAAACTTGAGGGAGTTTCTGTCTCCTGAGTCTGCTTTGGTTCCAAACAGTGGGATATGTTTACATTTCAGACAATTCAAGTGAGTGAGGGAATGTCTATGGCTTTGTATTGTTCGAATGTACTAACATAAGTAATGTTACGGATTAACATAAAAATGAACGACATAGTATGCAATGGTATTCACTGGCTTTATTTTTATAATCTTGCACAACCCCACAGCAATCAGTCTCGCAAACTGCTGCATTTAGTATTATATCTGCTAGCAGACCAAAATCAGTATTTATCTCTCTCATGCCTGCACAAATGTCTGCACAAACAATGGTCAAGTAAGGCTTTTCGAGTACATGACACAGCCAGTTATATAGCAAGCAGATTATTATTAAGTCACAGCTAAAAGGAACAGAATGTATCTAAAATCTTGGTCAGTGGTTTGACAGTCTCCTTTGAGGTTACTATATGGCCTTAGCAGAACAAGTTAATGAGTTTTAATACTGCTGTAACAGTGTCTGGCTGAAGCAAGCTACATATTTCACTTTAGTTAGCCAAGTTAGCTTGTTGCCTAATGCTGTGATTATACTGCCAGGTTAAATGCTCATAGGAGCTTGATTGAAAATGTGCCACATAACTTTGGGTTTGATGGATGATAAGGTAATTTCATCATTTAAAAAAGCTTACTGCCATTTGGGGATTGTTGTGATCATAGTATCTAATACTAAAACTTTCACCTTGCATTGAACACATATACAGTGTCTTGTGAAAGTATTCATCCCCCATCGTATTTGTCCTGTTTTGTCGCATTACAAACTGGAATTAAAATGGATTTTTGGGGTGTTATCAGCATTTGATTTACACAACGTGCTGACAACTTTAAAGGTGAAAATTGTTGTTTTATTGTGACACAAACAATAATTAAAATAATTAAAAAAAACAGAAATCTGGAATGTGCATAGGTATTCACCCCCTTTCGTATGAAACCCCTAGATAAGAGCTGGTCCAACCAATTCACATCATAAGTCATATAATTAGTTGATTAAGATCCACCTGTGTGCAATCAAAGTGTCACATGATCTGTCACATTATGTCTGTATAAATCAACCTGTTCTGGAAGGACCCTGATTCTGCATCAGTACTAAGCAAGTAACATGAAAACCAAGGAGCACTCCAAACATGTCAGAGACAAAGATGTGGAGAAGTACAGATCAGGGTTGGGTTATAAAAAATATCCCAAACTTTGAATATTCCAGAGAGCACCATTAAATCCATTATAGCAAAATGGAAAGAATATGTCACTACTACAAACCTGATAAGAGAAGGCTGCCCACCCAAACTCACAGACCAGGCAAGGAGGGCATTAATCAGAGATGCAACAAAAACACCATAGATAACACTGAAGGAGCTATAACACTGATCCACAGCGAAGATGGGAGTATTTGTCCATAGGACCACTTTAAACCGTACACTCGACAGAGTGGGGCTTTATGGAAGAGTGGCCAGAAAAAAGCCATTGCTTAAGAAAACATGTTTGGAGTTTGCCCAACAACATGTGACAGACTCCTCAAACACATGGAAGAAGATTTTCTGGTCAAATGAGACTAAAATTTAATGTTTTGGCCATCATGGGAAATGCCATGTGTGGCACAAACCCAATACCCCAAGAACATCATTCCTACAGTGAAGCATGGTGGTGGCAGCATCATGCTGTGGGGATGTTTTTCATCTGCAAAGACAGGAAAGCTGGTCAAGACTGAAGGAAAGATGGATGGCACTGAATACAGGGCAGAAGCCACTGTCAAAGTCCCTCCTGTGCCAGCACCTGGTCTTCCCAGACAGTCTCCCACCAAGTACTAAATCAGGCCCTTAAAGCATATTGGGAAGCGCCGATCTCCATTTCTATAGCCCTCAGCCTCTTACCCATTACAGACAGTGGTGCTTGAAAGTTTGCAAACCCTTTAGAATTTTCTATATTTCTGCATAAATATGACCTAAAATATCATGAGATTTTCACACAAGTACGAAAAGTAGATAAAGAGAACCCAGTTAAACAAATGAGACAAAAATATTATACTTGGTCATTTATTTATTGAGGAAA
>JANZLB010000004.1:54019055-54029383 GCA_026167865.1 Notarius quadriscutis | reverse complement strand
GGCGACTTGTCCAGGGTGTACCCCGCCTTTCGCCCGTAGTCAGCTGGGATAGGATCCAGCTCGCCTGCGACCCTGTACAGGATAAAGCGGCTACAGATAACGGATGGATGGATAGTTTCACATTGCAATGATTTTTAAGTGCTAGAAATTCCTTGCAATTGAGTGTCTCTTGTTTGGCTGCATGTGCTTTAATATATTATTGATACCTTTTAAAACAAAAGATTTTAGTTTAGTATTATGTAAATATTAATACATTTATTTAATAATAATGGGTAATAAAGTGATTTAACTCTAAAATCGCAGTTAAACTCATTCCAGTTGTGGTCATGCTTCACAGCATGGTCAATAAGCCATTTGATCTGATGTTATACAGCCACATGGAGCAAATGCTGTTTTCAAGATCCATTTTGGGATTAAAAATATTCATCAAAATACGTATTTAAAACAAACGCATAAAACTGGTTTTCTTTCAGACACTTAAACTCCTTAGAACAGCAGAGTTTGCGCCACTCGTCGTGTTCGTTGCACCGACCAACTCCAGCAACCAGGTCAGTCGTCGCTTCACTTCCATTTTTCACTTTAAATCTGTAAGATCTTTATCGCATCATTACACTGCAATGGTTTAAAGCATCACATGGATATAATTGTACATGTCAAAAAACCCCACGTTCTCCATCTCTCAATCACCCCCACAGTCAGAGGCTCTGCAAGCCATCCAGAAGGAATCCGATACCATTTTCAGCCTCTACCACCATTTCTTTGACGTGATCCTGGTCAACAATGATGTCGACGAAAGCGTGAAAGGTGTGGAAGAGGCCTTAGAGAGTGCCTCCTCCAGCCCACAGTGGGTTCCTGTATCCTGGGTCTACTGATTCTAACCTTGACCACATCCTTCCCCCAAATCAAACCCTCACTCTTGTGTAAATCAGGTGCAATACCAAGTCAGAAGACGAATCTCAAGTTGTTTCAGTCAGTTGAGTCCACTAACCTCTGGCTAAAATGTGTATTTAAACTTTTTTTTTTAATTAAAAAGCAATAAGTTAGAGATTTTTTTTCCAGATATGAATCAGATATAAAAAGTTATATACAGTGCCAGTTAAAAAAATAAACAAATCAGGTTGGTGGTGTCAGATAAACGATGCAAAAAGGACCACTACTGTGATAAACACCACTCTGTTCAGGCTCAAACATGGTTTCAGTGTTCTGGTGTAATAATACCATCAAACTCCACCGTATTTAAAAAACAGGGAAAACAAACAGTTGTTGGTGACGTTTCAGCGTCCGTCATTCTGGATGTAGCTCATGGAAGTGTTGCACTTTTGAAAGTGACTGAATAAATAAAAATATCCAAACACTGAACTTGTGAACATCTTTGTGTGGACAAATAAAACAAGTACACTTTTTTTTTTTAAATCTTATTTGATCCAACTCTTCGATAGCAAGTTGATCCTCTTATATACATCATACAAAATAACGGAGCATTCTTTGACATACAAAGAAAAGCAGAACATTAGGGTTTCAATACTGGAAATTATGAAAAAGAAAAGGAGATAAAAAGAGCCAGGTAAAAATACAAAAAGGGTGTTTATTCACAGCTTCCAAAAAAAAAATTAGCTTAAAGTTTTGAAAGCTGTGCGTCAACATTCAATCTGATTTAAAAATTGAACTGCACAATATATTTAGAGAGTTCAGGTCTGCTCTTCCACACACTATGCATCTTAAGAGTGACGACTGGAAGTCACTTTAGACACATTAGACCCATTCCTAAGATCAGTCGCTTGGTTGACGGCAACCAAAGATGGGGTGAGGAACAGAAAGAGGAGCAGGGCCGAGGTTCCAGCTGACCCCAGGTGATCGCTCCACCGTATCCTGACTCAGTCAGCTTTAACAGTCTGTTTAGATTCAGTCCGAGCCAGCCTCGGCCTCTTTCACCTTCTTTTTCTTCTTCTTTTTGCTGCTTTCTGTGACCTGTGAACAGATTCAAACAAACATTAAAATGTGATCGTGGTGCTTCAGACTTTCTACTAATACATACAAATCATGAAGTCTTAAACTCGACTTCCTGTTTGAGAAAGAAATACTAAAAGCTGACCGGAGATCTGCGAGATTTATTAATTAAATAAATAAATCCACAGAACCATGACGAGATTAAAAGCCTTTTACTGATGGAGAATTCCTGACGCTGTATGAAGACGGAATTCTCGCTCAGTTTGAAGAAGCGACACCATGTACTCGGGCTGGGTGACCTGGACCAAAACTCGTACCTCAGTATTTTTAGGCTGAATGGCGATTTATACACTGATATTTTAGACGAAACAGGCCTAATGTTCAGTTTTAACTCAATGCCACAAGCACTTTCATTTAAAGAAATATCAAAATTCAAAACCTCCCCATTTCTAGAGTCTCTACTCATTTTCAGAGGGAAATAGATATTTAGGTGGAGAAAATACTCTGCATTGTTGAATTTGTTTCATTTATTCTTTTTTTTTTGTGTGCGCGCGCAAGTGAAAGCACGGTGCCGACATCATGTATCCACACTCTGGGGAAAGCCCAAAGTGGAATGATGTGAACAAGCAAATAAAAATATAAACTGTCATTATGTCACGCTACTTGGGACTTTTCCTAAGGCACAGCACTTCTAAATGAAACTTGCAACGAGCTTTGTTTTGGTGCAGATTTCACAGGCTGCAAGGGCTTAGAGGCTAAAGCAGTTTGTAGTGCTGCTGCAGATGATGGAATCAATTGGAAGTGCTTCTGCCTTTTAATAAAATTTGCTTATAGCAGTCTTTAGATGAGGAGCGAAGCGAAGCTGCGTGTAAAGTCCTGAATCTGAAATATCTCCAAATTACAGAACTTTTCACTTAGAAACTAGCTCTTCCACATTCCCATTGTCCACCTCCATGTTGCTGAAAAGTTGTGTGAGTAGAAGGAGAGGCCTGTGTGCAGATGCAGGGGGCAGGGTTTAGTGGTTAGGCTGAGCAAGAAGGGGTGCAAACGGCATTTCTTTGGGGGGGGTGTCACAAAAATATACCGGTATAAAAAGGTATTGTTCCATCTCCATAGCTCCTAAAATAGATCGGTATAATTTGTAATCCCGACATGCCACCCAGCCCTACCTCGTACCAAGTCTTCAAAATGAAGTTAAACTTCCAAAGGTTGGAAAATATCCTATCCATGTCCATAACTAAGGGACAGGTTAAAATGGACAAGCAGTATCATCACTAAACCAACAATTCAAAAGACCACACCCATTTTGGGCGTGTTCACAAAACCCAAGGGCCTCTCTTACACACTGCAGAGAGATTTCATGAGTTGTGTGTGTTTATGCAGCAGACTCACTCCCTCTAGTGTCACAGCAGGCTAAAAAGGGATAACCGGCTGCATGAACTAATGACCAGACACCTCCAAAAGTATTGGAACCCTCACCACCTTAAGTCTCAAATTAAAAGTCCAACTTCCAGTGGTTGGAAAATATCGTAGACATCCATAACGAAGGGACAGGTACCCAAAAATGTAATAATAAACAAATCGCAACCTCCAACACATTTTCTTTTCAGGGACATTGAGAACATCTGGGCATTAAATGTTCATCACCTCTGCTTCTCCTGCTGCCGCTGCTTCCTCAGCCAGTTTCAATTTCTTTTCTTTCTTCTTTTTCTTCTTCTCTTTCTTAACCTCGTCTGTCTTTGGGGTCGAGGGCGTGGCTTCACCCTCGCTTCCGCTCTCGTCACGTTTTCTCTACATGAAGAGATTAACAAACTTAAAATCCAAACAGAACCTAAAATAATAAAATAATCAGCTAGTAGAAAGCTGACAGTTCACCTTCACTCCTGCCTGATTCGCATCACCATCTTCAACAGCGACTGCTGCTGCTGCTTTGGGTTTACTGTTGAAGTGTGTGAGAGAGAACCTCATGGTCAGAATCACATAAAATAGACAAGCAGTACAGAGCAAGACATCATTAAACCAAAAGGGCCGTGTCCACAAAACCCAAGGGCCTGCCTTACACACTGTAGACAGATTTCACACGAGTTGTGTGTGTTTTTGTAGCAGACTCACTCCCTCTAGAGTCACAGCAGGCTAAAAAGGGATAACCGTCTGCATGAACTGATGCAGACACCTCCAAAATTATTGGAACCCCTACCTCCAACACAGTGAGCAGGACAGGGACTTTAACCCCACACAGTCTCAGGGTGCCAATAATTTTGAAGCTGACAATACAAGCACCACAAGAGCAGCCAAGCTTGCACACTGCCCCAGAGAGAACAAGGTGTACCTGTAGTCCACATAACCCTCCTTCCAGTCAGTGGGAGTGCTGCCGTTGGGTTTGCCGTGTTTATCTAGAAGGCCTTTCTGGATCATCATTTTCTTCTGACTTGCCTGAAAATACACAGGTTATAAATTTGTAGATGATTCATGCACAGCATCAGTGAAAGTACTCCCCCCCCCCGTAATTACAGCACTATTACATTCTCTAAAGCACACATGGGAGTTATAGGAATAAATAAATAAACCTGATTTTGTCTGCCTTACCTTTGGCCCTAAGCCCCATTTGCGTGGATACGTGTCTCTTTCCATGATGACTCTCTTGATTTTAGCCACAACACCGTGGTCACATGTCGAAATGACTGCCGTCGTCATTAATGCTACAGCTGGGGGGAGAGACCCAAAATAAAAAAAAAATAAAAACCTTTAAAACGGCTCATTTCCATCTAAAATGGATTGGAATTGAACCAAAACCATCAGTCCCGGGTGATAGATGAGAGGTCATCTTTGCACAGAATGCTAATGTTATCTAGAGATCATCATGTGGCTTTGATTAAGACCTCATCCACACAAATTTTTTTTTGAAAACTGTTCCAAAACAGAACAAAATTTAATACAAAAAAAAAAAGTTACAGTAATTTGCGCTAGCTGGTACAAACAGCGACACCTGGTCACCATACCCTATAGATCCAGAAGAGATAGACAACGATACTTAATGAGGAAAAGTTGCACCCTGCTGCCCTGAACAAAATTGAAAACAACCCTGGTTGGGGGGGAATTCCCATTTTTCATGGATCATTCTGGTTCAGTGATCCAGATCAGCACCAAAAGTCATAATGTAATTCAGCCCAGAGGTGGCATTCATGTGAAATTTGGTGATGACTGGTCAAAACTGAGGGGGAAAAGTCTTCAAGTTCTGCTCCAGAAACAAAACCTACCCCTAAGATTAACCTGAAAGGCTAAATCTGAAATTGTTTCCATGGAAACGTTGAGGGGGAAAAAAAAAATTTAATTTAATTTCTCAAAATGAAAAGGCACCTCTACATCACCTTGTTAACATGCATCATGAATAATTTTGGATACGCACTCTGGAAATGAACATTGCTCTTAGAAACCAAGCCAAAATCTATTTATGTAAAATACTTTAAAAATGTTTTCCCCCCCAAAAAAAAAATCCAAAAGGCACCAGTTCACATGTTGCTTGATATGCATACAGAGTTTCATGAAGATATCTTCAGTAGTTTTTAAGATATGGCCTGGAAACGAAAACTTGACCGGCTGGACGGAACCCATTTCTATATCCCCCGCCAAACTTTGTTTGGGCAAGGGATAATAAAGTAGAAAGATCCTGAGCGAGCGTAACAATTCACAGCAGCACTGATGATGCAAATTAAATTTAAAAAATAAAACACCATTAGCGTAAATGAGAATCTCTCCCTCCAGGCAAAACCAGTCAAATGGCCATGCCAGCCCAGTAGGTGGCGACAGAATGCCATAAACGGACGATATTTTAAGAAGAATATGAGCACTGCAAATTGAGCAATAGACAAGGTGAAACAGAAAACCATCCACATGACCAACAGTTCATCTTCAGGAACTCATCCTGGTCAGGAGCAGGCTCCTAAACTTATCCAAAAGCCACCCAGTCGCGGTGCATTTCTCTTTTAAGAGCTCAATTTTCAACGATGCAAAATCAATATGCGTGTAGATGTAAAGTCATAACACAGAAGGGAATTTAAAAAAAAATAAAAATAAAAAAAACTCATGTGGATGGGGTCTACAGTCAGATGCCGAGTAACTCGATTAGATTTCTATAGCTGACCTGTACAAATGGCTTCTCCTTTAGTCGTAATGATGACGATGTCCTGGTTCACCTCTATGCCATCTTCATACCGTAACACACCCGGTAACATGATTTTAGCACCATAACAAATAGCATTGACCTGATGAAAGAACAAAAACACACATTACATCAAACCACAACCTACAAAACACCCGTTTACACTACAAACAGATCGAAGAACAACCACACACCGCACTGTCCTTCATGACGATCCTCTTATGGCTGACGAGCAGCTTCTCCAGAGGGTAGATGACTCTTCTCAGGTACGTCTCATCCTTGTTGTGGTCAAACTGCCACTGAGCATCTAATACATCATGCATGGTCACCATACAGTCCTGACATAAAATAAACAAATAAGCACGCATTACGTCTCACACCCCGAGGCTGACGTTAGAATAAATCCTGTTGGTGAAGACGCAACAAAGCAGCACCAAGTGCAACTTCACGATTTGCTCAACTTCAGCCATCTGATGTCCCAAAGATTAATTAGCAGGACTGGGGAAGGAGCCCAGAACTGAACTCAACACTTTGGTCAGGCGCACAATGAAGCACCATCATCAGCTCCTGTATGTACTGTGAACACACCTTCTCACCCAACACTCCAGAGCGAACCCTCCTAAGCTCCTGCATCTGACCTCCGACTCCCAGTAGCAGCCCGAGATGAACACACAGCGTCCTGATGTACGTCCCTGCCTCGCAGCTTACCCAGAAAATCCCTGCAGTGAGTAAACACAGGTTTTGGAAGCTGAAAAAGTTGATTCACATCTCGAGGAAAAGTAGTCTAATGTTGGAAAAGCCATCAGTCTTGGGTGATAGATAGGAGGTCATCTCGGCACAAAAATGCTCATGCAATCTACATGGCATCATGTGGCTTCGTTCGGATTAAACCTTTAAAACGTGGCTAAACTCTTACCGAGCCTTTTCTCCGGGTCGTACTCGATGAGCTTGCTCTCGTAAATGGTCCTGACTCGTAGCTGCCGCTTCACCGCGGCGATTAGAGGCGGCCTCTGGAACAGAGCTCCAGTGAGACACTCCAGAGCCTAGACGGGAGAACCACAGACAGATCGACATGTTTAAAAACACGGTTTCCAGACTTAAGCAGAATACACACACAAGATCTGTGACGTGCAATCAGTCCCATCAATTCTTCCTTTATGAATCCGGGCTCTCCGAGCCTGCACACGTCCTCCAGCATCAGCCACGACAGTAGAACACTGAAGCAGCGATGAGGAGAACAGCAGAGCAGAGCGCCTGGAGACACTCAGAGAATGGATAAACGGGTTCATCATTTCACATCCTCCTCCTCATCGCCTTTATAAACACGCTCTAACACTTACCCTCGCGAGCTGGTGTTCGCTCTCTATTGCATTGTGCAGCCGTACTATGCCCACGTACTCTTTGCCTGAAACACACGGCACAAGAGTAGTGAGGAAAGGCCACTGGTTTACTGAGTGTGAGTTCACGCTCACAGAATATAGCAAGTTAATCGAGTTACTAAATTTGAATTACAGAGTAAGAATCAGAGCAAAAAGTTTGATACCTGTGGCTCATTTATGCAGTTAAACAAAAACAAACGAGACCATCAAGGATGGCGTAGCTCACTCCGGCTCCGTCTAGCCCAGAAGGAACGATCTAAAGTGGGCCACCTTGCGCAATAAGTGTTGTAAACTATATATAGAAGCGATAGCCACCCAAGGAATACCGACCTATTTACCAGAAGCAGCGATTTTTGTTGAACTGCTCATTAAGGCTTAATTAGTCCATAACTTCATTAATAATTGTAATGAAGCAAATCTGGGCAGAAGTTATATGCACCCAAGGTTCCCCTACCTTCATGCCAGAAAGAATCAAAATTGGTGGAGAAGCGATTTTCATGAAATGTGAACGACGCCAGATGGACAACGCGACAGTACAAGCTCAACACCCATCAGCTGATACTGTAGGACTAAAACAAGCATTTAGCTGTTTGAATCGAACCCTAGTGTTTTTTCCAAGAAAAATTTTCATTATGGCTTTTTTCTTTGTATTTACGCACACGCTGATGAACCAAAAAGCACAGAGCTGATACACAAGGGTGCTCTGGAGGTTTGCAAACAAAAACCCAGGGGGATAAATTATTGGATGAGACAAATGTTTATTTACAGAATTACATCGCAACTTATTCAGCACCAGATCTGTACTAGAGTTTCTTTTTTTTTTCCCCTTCGTCTTTCACAGTTTCTCAAGTTCTATCAAAGTTGTTTCCATCACAGTATTTCTGATTTATTTATCCATCAGCAATATTTAAACAGGCAAGCCACGTCAGCTGAGGCTGGTTTAAATAGAGGCCTGGAATATAACTAAAAACACGCGTGCGTACAAGTTCATATAATGAGAAACCAAAAGCATCAAATTTCCCTCTGATTCAGAACAGACCGATTCCTGTGAAAATGCCCGGAGGTGTCTGAATTCGAGTGAATGTACTAAAGGATATTTCTTATAAATTTACTCCACCAGACACCTTCACTTATTCCCGAAGGTTCTCTGCGATTAAGAGAGTGAACAGAAAAATCCCACTCACCCGCACTCTGCTGAGATTTGACCAATCGTGTTGCTCGGTCAATACACACAATCAGACAACCTGTGACCTTTGGGTCCAACGTCCCGCTGTGGCCCGTCTTCTCCACACGCAGGATGCGTTTGACCCACGCAACCACTTCATGAGAGGACGGATTCGCTGGCTTGTCCAGGTTAATAAAACCAGATCTGGACAGAAAATTTTGAAGTTGCAGGTAAAAATACACTTTTTTTTTTTTAATTCAGCATCTGTGAGAAGACATATTATTAGCAGCCATCAGTCTTGGGTGATAGATAGGAGGTCATCTTTGCACAGAGTGCTAATGCCATCTAAATCACATCATGTGGCTTTGGGAAAACCTGAGGCACATTATGGATGGATGAGAGAGAGAGAGAGACTACCTGACATAATCGTGAATGTTCCTCTTCAGGGGATTTGAGCCATGTGGCAGAGGCGTGTAGTGTGCCGTCCTGATGTTCAGCTTATCAAAGTTCTGGATGGGAATAGAACCAGATGTGAAACAATCACATCTAAAATGTATGAAACATTAACAGTTAATCAGGAACTATTCATACAAAACATCTCCACATTCACAGATTGTGATCTATAAGATAGACCCATTCTAAAAGGAGGCTTTCGGGAACATGTGATCAGAAATGTTCAGTCATCACAGATGGCCAGGCTGATCCCTCTACAACCACTGGCTTGAACCTCCAGCCTACTGAAACAGCAGGAAACTGGATGAACAGACCACCAAACCCCAGGGTCCAAAAAGGACCGAAGGAGCCGCAGAGTATCCAAACCTGACACGCTCAGCGAATGACGAAGCAGTCATCATGAAACATGCCAAGTCAGCCTGAGCATGGAAATAAACGCATTAGAAGAGAAGTTTACCTTGAGCAGCAATGGCCACTGGGACGTGTCAAGTTTGGCAACTTTGGATTCAGGTTTGATAAGAAAATCTCCAGTTTCTTGGATTTCCTGTCAGAGGAAAGAAAAAAAAAAAAAAGAAAAGAGCAGCCACTGATCAATGCGAGCTGCAAACCAGAAACCACCTGATGCGAGTCCATTCTGAAATGACATTAAACCAGGACTGTTTATGACAAAACATCTGCTGCAGCAGCAGCACAAAGCAATCCAGCAAGAGGATCATTTCGACCCCAGTCGAGTAGGGAGAAGTCACGACCTTCAGACTGGACCACAGGGGATCAGGACATTTCATCCAATGCCTTTTTCATATGCACCACCAATTATTTTGTATTTCAGGTATTCATTTGTTAGAAAAAGAATTATTCTCAATAGAATTTGACCGAAGTGGAAAACATTTTTGTAAAGCAAACACTAAGATTCAATATGATCCAGACGGCTTTAAAAATTAATAACTCTGCCAACAGAGCTCACAGCAAAGCCAAATTTTATAGGCACCTCCCTCGAAAGAGCACGAGCTTGGGTTGGAAGGACCGGTGTCACGGTCTGATCGCGCGCTGGTATAAATTTACCATGCACAGACCAACTTTTTTTCCCGATCAACTTCCGGGAAGTCTAACTTTACCATTTCTTGCTGCGATTTGGTCCTGATCAGCCTATTCATCAAGATAAAGTGAAAATTTATTTGTGGATCAAGTATGAACGTAAATCCCATATCATATTGGGCTGGTAAAT
>JANZLB010000004.1:52772722-52785892 GCA_026167865.1 Notarius quadriscutis | reverse complement strand
TGCAGCCATCTTTGACTTCCAAACCTTGTAACGTAGCCTGAGGTTGACCAATACACATTTTGAATAGTTAAATATGTATGTTATTATAATCAGTGTTGAAAAGATATAACAAATTAAGTTTAATTTGGGAGTGGTACAACAAGTAAATGACACCTATTCGGTGGAATGTCCCTTCTATTGTACATAAATAACGCCCTTGAAATTACGAAAGCCATATTTCCCCACATCATAAGCCCTACTCAGATGGGATTAAACACACATGGGGTCCTGGGATCATTTCCTATTTCACAGTAGCCACTGATTTTATTTCTGCCTCATCTGATCAATTTGTCGTCGTCCGGATATACGTGATTGTGATTTTAACTGCAGCTACTTTTTGTATTTAGTCTCGCATTTAGCGTTCGCAGATATTAAACACTTCCTGAATCACGAAATTAAAAAAATATATATATTTTAATTCGAACGTATGACACAACTGTATGATTATAAACTGTGATATCATACAAATCAGCCTGCTCTGAGAGCATACTTTTAACAGATGTGTGATATCAGCACTTTGCTATTCCATTAGGTATTGCACAAAAATATGTGAGTGCATCCGTGAGTGTAAAGCCCCACCCTGTGCATAACTTCTCACAGTAAAGAAATTACCTCACCCTAACATTCCTGAGCTACTTAACTCACACACACTCAGGTAAACACACATCACAAGTATAGGCACAAAGGCAAAGTGAAGCACAAAAAATCCATCTTGTGAATATTCTTTATCTAATTCCAGCTATACAACGACGGAAGCTTAGCGGTGACGTTTACCTGCATGAGCTCCTGCTTTTCTCTTTCCCCACAGCTGATGGCATCTTTAATGGTCCTGACCTCCTTTAAAATGGCTTGGGCTTCGTGCTGCTTGTATCCATACGAAGCGCTCGCCAGCTTGTGGTCGATTCTGAACGAAAGTAAAATTCTTAGTACGATACAAAAGACTAATATTTACCAGGTAAAGATCAGTTTCTTATAAATATGCTTGCGTAAATGTATGATATCTATCTGGCTGCCAGCCTTGACTCTGTTATGAGTGCTTGGGGGCATCTTCAAACCAAACAGAACGTGCTGTTTACCAGCATCTTCAACGTACTGTAATTATTCAAAGAGAAGCAAACACATGAAGGCAAAGAGATGACTTCCTGAACAGAGCTCATTAAATATTGACCTGATCAAAGCGCAATGAGTTACGAATATCACTAAACAACACCTTTACAGTGCCATGAGGAGCTTGATGTTTATGGAGGCCGGGGTGGACTCGGTTTAGCGGCAGACGGCAAACGAAGCGAGTCACGCGTGCCGCCTGAGCAACAGGTCTGTCCGCATTCTTCAGCATGGGAGCGAGTCAGTCAAGTAGAGGAGTGAAGGTGAGTCAACAAGAGTGAAACCCATCCACTGACAGCATTGTTTGTTTTTGGTTTTTTTTTTAAATACACTGCAGTACTGCAAGGCTGGGAGTGAATGAAAATGCGGTTGGAGGAGCCAATGAGAGAAGTAAAATTTAAAAGGGAAAAAAAAAAAAGAGCGAGATTTCTGATTTCTCAAGTTTAATGTTCAGGGTTGAAGGAGAAGCTCTGAACGATGTTGTGATGGTAGACTGGAGTGTCACAGAGTTTCCTTCCACTGCCTTATTTACAAGCAATGACATTTATACACCTGTCAAACATCATGCCTAAATTGTCTCGACATACTCTCTTCACAAAACACTTGTCTAAGCTGAAGATGAGGTTATACAGGGCTTCGTATTTGTTTTTGCATAATCTCTATTTGATCCCAAGCTTAATGAGCGTCCAGATAGATAGACCTTTCGGTTGCGCGTGTAGCCACTGATACACCATCTGTCGCACTTCACACCTCATCTGACACTGAACTCCCTCGGAGCGAGATCCGGTGGATGTGACAGAGTGGTGATGGTTGCGACGGTGTGATGTTATGCAGTACGGAGCCATGAGTCATCGTGATGCACCGTGACCCCGGTACGCAGGCGTTTTAGACATGATCGCGTACCGTAGATGACTCCTGAGGAGATCTGAATATCTGTCTCTGTAATTTATACCACACTTTTCGTTTGAAGTAAGATGTAGACACTAGAAAGGTTTACTTTCCTTCCTTCTCCAAGTGCCTAGAAGTTACCGTAAAACACTGTATATATGCACACTCCAGTTTCGCATCCGTGTTGACCAGCACTGGACAGCGAACAGCGTTTTTGGCTGAAAATATAAATATAGCTAACCAAGCTTTTATTTATTATATATATATTTCTTTATTTCACTTTAATGAATTCAAAACATTCTCTATTTACCGTAACAAGAAAGTGAGAAAGCATCTTTTAAGCAAGAAAATCAAGACGAGACAAGATGTTAGGAAAGAGAGGTGGAGCTTCCAGAGGTATCGGTTAATATCAGATACACATCCGTCAATCATTCCACATTCATATGTATTCTACAGACACGAGTGTTTCACTGGGAAATACACCACCTGTATTTTTTCATCCGGGACATGGAGAACCGAAACCGCGAGATAAATCTCTATACGTCACTCGTGAGGAAATCGATGAGCTGTTTTGATAAATTTGGGGAATTTTGTTTGTGCATATGTCGATATAATTTAAAAAAAAAAAAATCACACGTTGGCTTGAAGACATGAAGTTTATCTTCTTGTGTTGAAAAACTCGCATTTTTGATACGAAATACGTCACGGATCTGAGTGACACATGTCCTGATATTTCACTCCGATGACGTCAGTCCTAGTGTTTTCCCGCTGACTGGACACGCGTTGTCAATAAAATTCTTGTGATTAACTTGCGTATTTGTTTTTGTGGACGTGTCCATATAATATAAAGAACATTACATGGTACGGTGGTGCGAAGATATGAAGTTTATCTTCTTGTGTTAAAAAATATTTTACATCCACCACTCGAAGATAAACTTCATATCTTCGCGCAACATCCTCTATACAGACCGCGTATTCTGAGGGCTAACTCGCAGTGGCGTACTCTGAAGTTAAAATACAGAAGTTTGTTCATCACTGTTGTTGCAGTGTGTAAGAAGGTCGGGTTGCACTTACTCTTTCAGCGTTTCAAAGCCCTGCTCCTTATAAAGCAGCTCCTGCCTCATGCAGGCCAGATCTCTCTTCAGCTTACTCACCTGAACAAAAGAGAGCAGCGGTGACGTGAAATTGAACAGACAAGAAGGAGATTCTTTATTAAACAGGACACGACGCATAACTCTGTCTAGATTTTGTCTCAGGAATTAATTTAAAATTATACCCTAGCAGACTGAAACTATTTTATCTTCTGCTGTACATTCTCTTCTGTCAGTCAAATTCCATATACAGCAAAGGTATGACAAAGTACACCTCATGTTATGCCTCATGGTTTGGCTTGGAGAGGAAAAGGGAGGGAGCTCGTTTCAGAAAAACTGTAAACAAAAAGCCTGAAAGATGCAACAAGTGATGTAATATTGTAGATCGGCTTTTCTACAGTGCTTTTAAATTGAACAAATAATAAAAAAAAATAAATCTCATTGATTCTTCTTAAAAGAGCTACGGGTTATTCCTTCATCACTTGTGCGTTGATTAGGGCTGAGCGATATGACGACATAATATCGATATCGTGATACATTTCTTTGAGATATCGTTCGTATTGGATGTTAAAATTTCGTACTGAAATTATACGAGTGCAAGATTTACGATCTACAATAGCACTAGCTATCAAGCTAGCTGTAAAATAAGAAACATTTCTCCTTAATAAAAAAAAAAAAGTCATGCAATGTTAACCAAATAAACTGAGCTAGCTGACTAAACGGCCATGTTTGTAGCTCCAGTTAGCTACGATTAACTGATTAGCAAATAAATAAGTTCCCTTTTATATACATACACACACACACACATAATGACATTCAGTTATCATCCATCATGAGCTCGAACAAAGAATTCATGCAAAGGTCTTATCGAAGAATTCCTTACCCGGCTCTTAGCGGTCACGATCTCCGCCTTGAGAATTTCAGGGTCATATTTACTGCTTGATGAGGATCTGGAATTTACTGCATGAGAGATAACACAAATAAAATGCATTATCTTATCTCTGCTGCGTTAAAACAGTTCTCTAGCATCTCATCATGAAGCACAAAAACTGCACAAATCAAAAAAGATTATTTAACTGCATTTACAAACTGGAGACATGTTCCATTAACACACACACACACACACGCGCGTTCGCACGCACACACACACACGTCTTACACACTTTACACACCCCTGTTAGCAATGAAGGCAAATATTAGACGTGCACGAAAGAATGTAAGCAAACATCATTCCGTTGATAAGATATAATAATCAGGGACACGTATGAAACGAGGAATGTGCCGGCTCTCTTACACACAACCATGTCTGTAATGAAACGTTTTAAAGATTCTGAGTCGAGGATTAAAAGAAAGCTAAATAATAAAAATAGTAAGGCGAAGAAAAGTACATGAGGTGGATGTTAATACTGCACTCAGTGTTTCAGGGTAAGACTCCACCCACTTAGCACATCATGATCTGGTGATTTTATTCCAGTCCTCTTTGCAAAAATGGTCCATATCTATTATCCTCTTCAAGTCATTCCACAGGCTTTCTATAGAATTCAGATATGTTCTCTGAGCGTTTCCAAAACTTTGATCATCATCTTTTGGTGCTGTTCTTTGAATCGTTATCCTTGTGGAAGGTGAAATTCTTCTTCATCTTCAGCTGACTATCAGAGACCTGCAGGTTTTGTGCCAAAACAGATTATTGGGTTTGGAACTCTATATGATTCAGTTTCTCTAGAGCCTCAGTCCAAGCAGCTCTATTGAATGATGCTGCCACCACCATGCTTCACCAAAAAATTCTACCTTGGGCTTATCAGATCATAACACATTTTGCCACATGGTTTGGGGTAATTTAGGAGTTTTTTTTTTTTTTTTAAGCCAGACACATGAAGACTTCAAGTTACTTTCCTATAGCTCCTTTAATTTTGATGTAACTCTCTCAGCAGCCTCCCTGATAAGTTTTCATCAATTTTGGAGAGACGTCTCATTCTTGGTTATATCAATGTGGTACTTTTTGTTCACTTTCCTAAAACGTGACTATCTATTGGTTGTTTTATCACCTTAAAGGTGGAACATTGATGCTCTAGAGTCTTACAGCTGGTCTGTGAGGAAGACTTGTCTCTCCAGGCGTCATTGAGCTGCTTGTACTGTTGCTGTGCCAGACGGAGACGCTCCTCTTTGACCTGGTAAATCTCTTTCTGGGCGCACAGCGCTTCCTTGGCTACGTCGAGGTACTCGCGCAGCATGAGCTCCTGCTCACGCTGCCACTGCACCCGCGGGTCCTCCAGCTGCGTGCTTTCTGTGGGCGAAACGGAAAGACGATGTTAGAACACAATACACTCCACGGCTAAGAAGAAGCAGGTTGATCAGTTTAAATATGGGTTGATGTACAACTTACTCGTATTATGGTCGACGTAATAGGCGCCCACTTGCGGATCGTACGCTTCCTCCCATCCCAAAGGCAGCTCATCTCCAATACAATCAGCAAAGGTCAGGGGCTTAGTGTGCCTGCAGGACACCAAACAACATTAAAGTTAAGACGATCATGAAACATCACTGAGTGTCTTCGGAGTGTCAGGAGTTGGTGGCTGTACGTTTCATGCCATGCATCGTATTGGCTTTGTTAGCCGATTAGCCTCGCACGCTAACTATACTAGCTGCGTACGCCAACCACAGGCTCCACCATATGTACATGTCTATAAAATGTTAATCTATATAGACATCTACATAATCTATGAAATTAGGAATTAGCAGCACACGCTAACTGTATTAGCCAGCACTCTCCAAAGACACCAATCACAGCTACTTCCTTCCAACCTTTATTTTTGTTCCTAATCTCACTATAGACACATAACGAGAGGACGTACTGTATATATGACCGGATGAAAGATGAAACCTGTCAGGACTCCATAGTAAAATTTTAATTCTGTAAAAACTGCAAAATTCACAAAAGGAATGTTTTTACTGATAGAACCAACACTCCATATAGCCTTATGCTGTCCTGGAAACAGCTAGATCTCTCTCCCTCTCTCCCCTCGCCTGTCTGTCTCTCTCTCCTCCTCTCTGTCTGTCTGCCTCCCTCCCTGTCTGTCTGTCTCCCTGCCCCATCTGTCTCTCTCTCTCTCTCCATCTGTCTGTCTGTTTCTGTCTCTCTCGCTCCCTCTCTCTCTGTTGGACTCTCCAAAAAAATAATCATTTAAATCATTTTTTAAAATATTTTAGCAAGTATTTTTATTGCACGTTTTTCATCATTTCATTTTGTTATTAAAGAATTTCTTCATACAGGCGTTACATCACTTGATTTGCTTCGTAGTAGATTCTGATAGCGTGTTTAACTTATGTTTCTCATCTTCCTGGAACATAATACTCTTGTAAATCTGATCAAAACTTATAAAACCATATATATATATATATATATATATATAAATAAATTTTTAAGTAGTCCTGTGATTTGGGAAAGACGTCGCTGTTTTTTGAAACACAGTTCCCGAGTTTACTCAGTCACATTAGTTTAAAAGCTTTCCAGAAAGTTCCACAAGGCATCCGTTACCCCTTTTCAACCAACAGGGAATGGGTTCTGTACTTGTACCAAATTTTGAACCGTTCAGAGCATTTCAACCAAAGATAAAATTGGTTCGGAGCCTGAAAAAAAGTCAGTTCTCAGCTGGAACCGAAATCGAGCTGGTTTTTCCATCTGGGAACCATGATGCCATCAGTGGGCATCATTAATTTGGAGAGGAAGCCGAGTGCAGCAATAGAAAAGGATACATCTTCAGAAAAAAGAAACGTACTGAACACAAAAATCTCCAATAACAGAATAAAAGCTCGGAGATAATCAATGTGCACCGCCATCTTGCTGCTACTGTTTACTCTCGTTGTGAATCGCCGTTCATGATCCAGCCTTGATTACAATGGTTCCGCTCAAAAATGGTGAAAACAAAGTGGTTCGCTTTGCACCAAGGTTATAAGAATCCTGAACAGAAACGGTTCAAGAACCCAATGCCTGTTGGTCGAAAAGGGGTATGGTTGAGTTTCATGATGAACTCGAGTGATGTAGCTGAGGCTGAGGAACTGTACAAGTTCAGGAGTTCTGCGAATTGATCTTCATCGTTATATTTTTGTAAAGTAAAGCGCTAAACCGATACAGATACACATACTGTATGACACTCCTGGTTTAGCTTTATCTACATAAAGCTCTGAAATGTGTGACTTTTATCCCGTGTGTCAATTATTTAACTGGACTTGAAAAAAAAAAAAATTTTTATTTCCATATTTTTGTTAAGATGGACTGCGTTATATTTTATTTATACTTATTTTCTTTGCCATTTTTTTTGCAAATATAAACAAAGCTGCATTTTTTTTTTAAGTGAAGTTCTCCAGTTTAAAAAAAAAAACACCTCACTTCTCTGGATCGGAAAAGAAATCGTGGCACCATGCCATCTTACAAAAAATCACCTTTAAAATTCATGCAAAGGCTGTAAAAGCTGATACTCTAAACATGACACGCGAGTAAAAGTGAAAAACGGGGGGAAGGGTAGCGGAAGAATGTCTGCCTATTCACCTCTAGGGTGCTTGCTGAGCACAATAGCCGGAAACCGAGGCCTGGCATTCCACAGGTCCTGCTGACCCATCGCCTGGAGGTTTCTGAGGCAACACGCTGCGGGCTTCCAAAGCTCGGTGCTCAGGACGGCAGAGCAGCGGCGTTGAGGACGCTCGCACTCTTTATTCGTAGTTCCTGTCTGCGATGCTGGAATAAATAAAGTAGGCTGGAAAACCAAACACGAACTCGCCATGCTGCTTGGCTAGTTGGGCGAAAAAACATTCCCGAACCTCAATCAGCAGGTTTGTAATTAATTAATTAACGGTTTGTTGATCATAGCACAGGATTGTAAAGTTTTTCTTTTAACCCACTGTTAAGGCTGTCAGGTTGGATTAGACATGAAACACATGACCTTGGTTAACCTTCTCAGTCATGGTCCCCAGACATGCACTTAAGGCGTCTGTTAAATAAAAATATCAGTTGTATAATCCTGAAAATAAATCCTGAGCACTTCTTTCACAAACCCCCCTCTATCTTGCCACGAGTTGGTATATCCCCTACGCGCTTCTCCAGACCATGAAACTGAACTGGCTCCTTTTTCACCTTATGAATAATGAAACGCCACGCAGAGACCCCTGTTCAAAATTTAACTCTGGAGAGAAAGGAAAGCTTCTGAGGAGCTAAGAAAAAAACCTTGGCAAATCCCATTATTCCTTTTTTTTTTTTGTTCCCAAACCTGATCTGTCCACTGCGAGGCTGACTCGAGACCAGCTGGTGGTCAGTGAAGATCTTTAAAGCCTTTCAGCACCAGAGTACACATTTACAAAAAAGCCATATTCTATTTATTATTATTATTATTCGTATTATTAAAGTTGCATGGTCAAATCAGCTACATAATTAAAACACAACCAAATTTGGTGCAAACACCGTAATTTGTGCAGCGTTCAAAACGGAAAGCTCAAAAATGATTCCTGGACTGTTGAAAGGAAATAGTTGGAGAGCTTTAGAAGCGGTGTGTCTGCTTCTCATCTCCTCTCGAGTTGCTGCAGCGGAGCCCGTACGAGCCCCCGGGAAGTCAAACGTTCAGCGCCCGTGCTCTAATGCAAACTGACAAAGCGTGCGGCTGAGTGCAAACACGGCACATAGCTGAATGATGAGTCAGACACTTTCATTCAGAATGCACTATAAATTTGTTCGTTTATGAAACTCCAAAGATCATCATGCAGCGCTCAAGGTCCGGCAATAAAAGCGCCGGTGCAACCCTGATGAAAAGCCCGGCCCGTATCGCAGAGATTACATTTACCCAAGTGAATATTTTCAGCACAGAACAATAAAGGGACAATAATAATAATAATAATAATAATAATAATAATAATACCCCGCATGGAATGCCTAATGCTTACTATTGCATGGACTTGTGTAATCTTATCATGCTTCCTGCAAAAAATATTTGAGGCAGAGCCCAGCACCGACTGGCACAGCGAAGGCTGAGAACGGAAGATGAAAACCATTACAGATCAGGTTCGTCTTAAAAAAAAAAGTCCTTGACAAGCTTGGAATCCATTCTGCCCTCCGTCTCAGATTAACTTTAAGCACAGATCGATCGTGTACTTTAAAGACTGTGCAGTTTGATAAATCTCAATTTCTTGCATGAATCCACAGATCCAGTTGAGGCTGGTGGAAGTGGTGTAATGATGTGGGGAATGTTTTCTCATCACTATAATACCAATCAAGCATGGTTTGAACCCCATGGTCTATCTGAGTATCCTAACTGACCACACGCGTGTCATGAAGTCGTCTCAACCTGGTTCCATGAACGTGTTGAGTTCAGGGAACTTCACCGTCCTGTCCTCCACAGTGACCAGATCTGAATCTGTTAGCGCTGGGTGTAGAAAGATCCCTTTTCTCGTATTTTTGTGATTTAATTTAACACCATGAGCGATATTCACAACCAAAATACAGTCTTACACAACGATATCTTAAAGATAAACAAGACTAGGTAAGTCTAGTTCTGGAAGACAGCCTTCACAAACACACAGCGAGGCAGTCATTATTATTCGATGCTCAAATTTTACCAAACCGACCCTCGACTCACAGCATCTATCAGAGGTCGGACGGATACCCGGGATCAAACTCAGCAGACACTCAGCAAATCATTCGCTGCTTGCTTGCTGATGTTATTTTGAAATGTGACTTACATTAGATACCTAGCCAGCTAAACACAAAACGCGTATTCATATCCATAAATGACATCACGGTTGAGATAAATACAGGAAGCGTGTAGCTACAAACACTTTTCTGACATGGTGCATCCTCACACCTCTTCATTTAACACAAGTTATACAAACGTTTCAATAATATTTGAAGACATAATATGTCACGACTTTTAGCGAACCTACTTCTCTCTACGCAACTGTTCCAGAATGATATGAAGGTGGACAAGTTTGCGAAGAAATGCAGCAGAGGCATGAATATCACACAATGTCCCTGGTATAAATCACTGCTTGCGAGCTAAAAGGTAGCTAGAATGAAATTCAGCTAGCTAAACTCCCTCCCCAAAAAGGGAAGAAAAAAAAAAAACACCACCACATTTTTGGAGAATTTATATTTTAAATTTATTTTTAAGATTATGGTGAACCTGTGGTGGATTTTATTTACAATATTAAACCTCTATTCTTAGCTATTTTTTAAAATGTATTTAGTTTTATACGGATATACTGAGAATCAAACTGTGAAACAGGTCACAATTCGATTCATGATACTGGAGCGCACGTTACATCCCGACTAATTTGCGTAAAGTTAATACAATTTAAATTTGCTCGTTACTGAAATGGCACCAGATCCCATTAGAGCATCAGGTCTGAACCCAGAACCTTTCAAGTAAACATTATGCCTGCCTATATCCTATCAAGACACCATGCATTGTACAGAATTTGAGTTTTGTATGAATATTGTTCCCCTGTAGCAGAAAAGCACTGACACTGGAGACTCCTTCCATAAAGGTTACGAAAACATTTAACGGCAAACATCAAAGCAACTGATTATACATAACCATTTTTTTAAAGCCGTTTATTATTACCTTAAGGATACGTGTAGAATCAGCTAGCCAATTCCGCATGAACGAATGGTTGCTATAGCAACAACAACAAATGCCTACTCTACATGTTACATCTTCATGACATGAGAATTCATCCCAATCTTTTTTTTTTTAGTCGTTGTATCTTCTCAAAAAAAAAAAAACTTCAACTGTCCACCACAGATTTCACGCTGGGAAACTGGATTAATCGCAGCAGCACTCGCTGTCTAACAACATGAGCGTGTACAGGGTCAGCCTCCAGCCTCCGTGGTGCTCTGTGTGTGTGTCGGGATATTTTTTTTCCAAGTGCAAGAAAATAAAACAACGTCAAATGGGACATCATTATCAAGCATCGGCGCTGTAACTATTCTCATCTCTCTAAAAATCTATTCTGAAGCAAACGTTATGTAAACAACTCAACCAGAACCTCAGTCGTTAATTACGGAAATGAAAAAAAAAAAAAACCTGTGTCTAATTACAGCAATTTTTAAAAATGGCTTTCTAATTTAATTCTCATCTCCATGTTGATTAATTCCAAAATAACTGGTTTGAGCAGATTACGGCTAAACCCAGGATCAGGATCGGATTTACAAACACGTTTGGATGTAAACTCGTAATAAACACCTGTTGCTTGACTTTGGTAAGATTGATTGGAAAAACAGTCTGATAAGATGCAGTTATAGGAAAACAACACACTCTGGGGTGGTGTGATACGGAACAACACGCACCGTGCATGCCTATCATGAGCTAATAAACTTCAGAAAGCACCGACAGTGGACACCGATTCTTTCCATACATCTTAAATAAACATCTCCAAAGTTTTACTTTGTTAAACAACACCATGTTTTTTAAAATTGGTTTATTATTATTAGCCTTAGATTACGTGACCATACAAGTCCCTGCGTATGAGCTGTTGCTATAGAAGTGCTCACGTATTAGAACAACCGCATTAATGTTAACATATTGTTCACTTTAAAGCCGTGCTGTTCTACAGAAACAATGCACACCTTCTGACCAATCAGATTCCAGAATTTAACTGCACTATACGTTTCCATGTATTTCACTTTAATAGGAACTTCTTGTTGTTGATTCTAAGATCCCTGTTCTTGGCCGCAGGAGTGGAACCCAGTGTGTTCTTCTGTTTTCTGTTGCATGCTGAGATGCTTTTCTGCTCACCACGGGTGTAAAGAGTGATTATATGAGTTACTATATCCTTCCTGGCAAAAAAGCTCTAACCAGTCTGGCCCTTGTGTGATCTCTGACCCTCTCTTATCAATAAGGCGTTTGTTTTTTCCATCCACAGAACTGTCGCTCACTCACTCACTCGATGTTTTTTGTTTTCCGCACCATTCTATCTGTGTAAACTCTACAGACTGTTGTGTGTGAAAACCCCAGGAAGGAGATCAGCAGTTTCTGAAATAATCAAACCAGAATTCCATCTGGCTCAAACCAACAGTGAAAGAAAGTCTCAAAAATTGAGATCACAGTTTTTCCCATTCTGATGTTTGAACATTGTGAGCATTAGCTGAAGCTGTTGATTTGTATCTGCGTGATTTGATGCATCGTGCTGCTGTCGAGGGATCGGCTGATTAGAGAACTGCATCAAACCACTGCAGGTGGATGGATGGGTGTTCCTAATAAAGTGGCCGGTGAGTGTATATTAATGTGCTTGTTCTGATGTGTTATCGTTTTTCGAGTAGCAGCTTAAAATGACTAATTTTACGCTACGTAGCTTGCTAACGAATTAATCATTATATTACATTACATTACATTACAAGCATTCATGTATCCAGAGGGACGTACAACGAGTGCAAAAGTCAGGTACAAGAAGTACTGAACTTCTAGACAAGAATGTTCTAGTGCCAAATGAACAAGTGACAGAAAAACACTTGGTGTAATATTCACTTGAAGGAACAACAATCAGCAAAAACAGTCAAGGGAACCAAGCCAACAGTACAAATGAGCTGAAAAAGTTCAGCTAAACAGAGAAAAACAAAACTCCAACAACTAACACTGATTCATCATGACCAGGCTAGAGTACACAGCCTGGGTTGGTCAGGACCAATCACTGCTGTAGTCGAGTCACTAAACCTCGAGTCCAGTCTCGAGTTCCCAGTGTTCAAGTTTGAGTCATTAAAGAAATTTGAGTCGAGTCGAGAACAAGACTCCAAGTGCACCATTTGACGGTGGCTGTTGCTTCCTTTGTGAAAGCGTCTCTGCTACTGTGTTGGACTAACGTTACTGCTCGACTGCACCATTTTAGTGAACAGGCTACAGATAAAAAGCTTGTTCATTGCTCAGCAAGCCCCGCCCACTATCAACAGACCAATGAACATAGCATGTCACTTCCTTCTCTGGGTGTGGTCTTGTCAAATGACGATTGAAGTTCGAGGTTGTCCCCGTCGTCTCCTCGATAGTTCTTCTACATATGGAACACATACTGTAGC
>JANZLB010000004.1:51865831-51882834 GCA_026167865.1 Notarius quadriscutis | reverse complement strand
TCAGACAGTGGTGAGAGAAGGGAGCAGACACATACATTCTTCTGGTCAGGCACCCCATACGGATCACCTCGACAAGGTACATCAGGTGTTGGATTTGCCATATCCAACCGACTGCTCCCAAAGCTCTCAGAAATGCCAAAGCCAGTCTCTGACAGGATCATGACTCTCTGCTTTGCAGTCAGCTCAACTACACATGCAACAGCTATGAGTGTGTATGCTCCAACCCTCTGCAGTGAACAGACAGACATTGAAGCCTTTTTCACCCAGTTGAAAGCAACCCTAAGTTGTGTACCACGCAATGACATCATCATCGTCCTGGGGGACTTCAACGCACAAGTTGGAAATGATTACAACACCTGGCCAAATGTTCTCAGAAAGTTTGGAAGAGGGTCTTACAACAGCAACGGATAACTGCTCCTACAACTTTGCTCAGAATTTGAACTTGCTATCTCTAACACCTTCTTCAGGACCTCAGACCATAATTTCTTCTCGTGGAAGCATCCCCGATTAGCCCACTGGCACCTTCTTGATTACATCTTAATCAGCCAGAAACATCTGAAGGATGTTTGTATCACGTGTGCCATGAGAGGAGCTGAGTGTGATACAGACCACATTATGATTAGAAGTAGGATGAAGCTATCAGTAGACTGCACTTTTAGGAGGTCAGCCAGCAAACTGCTGAAGAAGCTGAATGTGCAGAAAATGGATGATGCTGACATTAGACAACAACTCACCCAAGCTTTTCAAGCCCACTTCACCCAGGCGCCAGATGCCTCTGCAGAAGAAAAGTGGGAGAAGTTCAAGACCTGCCGAATGACACAGGCTGTAGAGGCACTCGGCCACTCCAAATGCAAAAGTCGAGATTGGTTCAAGGACAGAGTTGGAACCATATCAGACCTTATACAGGAGAAGAGAAGGGCCTTACAAGCGAAGCTTGCAAACCCCAACTGCTCAAGAGCCCAGCAGGGGTTCACCAGAGCCAAAGCCACACTGCAGCAAGAACTTCGTCGGATGGAAGACAAGTGGTGGAATGATTTGGCAGAAAAGATACAGGGGATGGCTGATGCCGACGATACATGAGGGTACTTCCAAGCACTTAAAACAATGTATGGCCCACAGGGTGCTCAGTCCTGTCCCCTACTCGCTGCCGATGGCTCCACAATCCTGACTGAGCACTCAGAGATCCTAGAGAGATGGAGAGAGCACTTCAATCAGTTGCTCAACCAAAGCTCCAATGCGCACCCAGCGGTCATAAACAATATCCAGCAACGCCCATTCCTGATAAGCACAGACAACGACCTTACCCTGGAAGAAGTGAGGAGAGCTGTGAAGACCCTTGCTCTGCATAAAGCTCCTGGTATGGATAGCATCCCAGCTGAGATGTACAAGAAAGGAGGAGACTGCATTGTTGAAGCACTATTTGATGTCCTTTCAACAATCTGGAGTGGGAGGAAAGTCCCTCAAGACTTCAAAGATGCCTCAATCATTCCTATCTTTAAGAAGAAGGGCAGCAAGCAGGAATGTGGAAACTACAGAGGCATTTTGCTCCTTGCTATTGCAGAAAAGGTCCTTGGCAAGATTATTCTCTCCCGTATCAAGCCCATCTTGGACACAGTTCTCACAGAGTCTCAAAGTGGTTTCAGAAGAGCTAGGTCAACCATTGACATGATTTTCACCTTGAGACAGCTCCAGGACAAGGAAAGAGAACAGCATAGACCTTTATATATAGTGCTCATAGACTTTACTAAAGCCATCGACACTGTGAACCGGGACTGTCTCTGGCTTCTCTTACAGCGATACAGCTGCCCTTCAGGCCTCACTAGCCTCATCACTCAGTTTCACACTGGTGTGAAAGCGCAAGTCTCAATGGACAGAACGACCTCAGAGCAGTTTGAAGTGAATCAAGGAGTTAAACAGGGCTGTGTGCTTGCACCGACCCTCTTCTCACTCTACCTGTCTGCTGCCCTTGAGCTCTGTCCCGCCAACAACAACAATGGTGTCTCTTTATGCACTCACTCAGATGCCAAGCTCTTCAATGCCCGACAACTCAAGGCCAAGACAAAGACCCGAAGAGTGGGCGTGAGGAAGATGCTTTATGCTGATGACTCAGCCAAGGTGTCCCACTCAGCACAGAATCTTCAGACCATGTTGAACTCTTTTTGCACTGCAGCTTCAAGCCTCGGACTGACCATCAATGTGAAGAAGACAGAAGTGATGTTCCAGCCACCACCTGCCTTAGATGATCAGCCACCAGACATCCTGCTCAATAGCGAACGTCTGAACTGTGTTGAACATTTCACTTACCTAAGGAGCATAGTCTCACATGACACCAGCCTTACAAAGGAGGTAGAGAAGAGAATCAGCGCTGCCTCTGCTGTCTTTGGGAAACTGCAAACTAGAGTATGGAAACATCCTGGTATCAAACTTAGCACCAAGTGCAAAGTCTACAGAGCAGTTGTCCTTTCGTGCCTTTTCTACTCCTCTGAATCTTACACATTGTACCGCCATCATATACACAGACTCCAGAAAACGCAAATGTCCCACCTCAGGCAGCTTCTCAAGATCAAGTGGAGTGACAGGGTCAGCAACATGAAAGTCAGGATTATTGCAGGAATCCCAAGCGTTGAAGCCTTGTTGACACAGCCAGCTGCGATGGATGGGCCATGTGGTGAGGATGGAGGACACCAGGCTTCCTAAAGCAGTGTTCTATGGGGAACTGTCAGAGGGAAAGAGAACTGTTGGATGACCCAAACTGTGTTACAAAGACTGCCTCAAGAGACATCTCGCTGCCTGCAGCATTAATATTAACTCATGGGAAGAAATGGCATGTGATCGCAAGACCTGGCACCACCTCACCAAGAATTCTGTGAAAGTTGTTAAAGATCGCCTCCAAGCTGAAACTCAGCAGTGCAGCCTGAGAAGAACCAGCCGAGCTAGCACAAGTGATGCTCCTCCCAACATTGGCAATCAACATTGATGCCAGCACTGTGGTCGAACATGCCTACACCATATCGGACTATTCTCCCACCAACAAAGATGTCGGTTACATCATACTCTGCATGAGTGACAACTAGCAGCATGCCTCAAAGACTGCCAATGTTTTAGCCAAATGAAGGTCGTGAAATCATAATGTGCACAGTATGCCAGACCTTTAATTTACTATTTTGATTTGTTGAACCCCACAGGGGATACGTTCCAAGACCTGCCATGGATAGCCAAAACCACAGATACGAGCAAATACCACATATACACTCACCGGCCACTTTATTAGGAACACCCATCCACCTGCTGTTTGATGCAGTTCTCTAATCAGCTTGACATCAGCACAAGGCATCAAATCACTCAGATACAAATCAAGAGCTTCAGTTGATGTTCACAATGTTCAAACATCAGAATGGGAAAAATTGTGATCTCAAAGTGTGACTTTCTTTCTTTCTTTCTTTCTTTCTTTCTTTCTTTCTTTCTTTCTTTCACTGTGGTATGGGTGTTGGTTTGAGCCAGATGGACTGCTGGTTTGAGTATTTCAGAAACTGCTGATCTCCTGGGGTTTTAACACACAACAGTCTCGAGAGTTTACACAGAATGGTGCAGAAAACATTGAGTGAGTGAGTGACAGGTCTAAATGTGGGTGGAAACAAACACCTTGTTGATAAGAGAGATCAGAGATCACAAAATGGCCAGATTGGTTCAAGCTTTTTTACCAGGAAGGATATAGTAGCTCATATAATCTCTCTTTACAATTGTGGTGAGCAGAAAAGCATCTCAGCATCCAACAGAAGAACACGTTGGGTTCCACTCCTGCAGCTAAGAACAGGAATCTTCAAATCAACAAGAAGTTCCTATTAAAGTGGCCGGGGAGTGTATATGACAGAATAATTAGGGAGGTTTACTGTCAAGTGCAGAAATATTTATGCCCCAACTACGTAGATACATGTATTCAAAATTCAGAGTTGTTATGTCCAGGTTTGTATATACTAGAAGAATGGAGAAGGAAGAACAATCTCACGCTCCATGTTCATCCATTATTTAGTTCATCAGCTCAGCCTTAGACCTTTCTGAATTTGTTCCTTGAAAAAATGAAATTACTTCGATGCTAATTTATTACATACATCTATTTGGAAAGCCAACTTCGTGAGCCAAGCATGAGAACCTTGGCTTAGATTAATTATCCAACATTAGATATCAGGTAGGTACAGCTACTGAGAGGGCAGAAGTCTGGAAAAAAAAGGTATCATAAATCCTCCATAAGATGGTTGGGGAGTGGGAAGGGTAGAAGGGCAACACAGCTGCTAATTCATTGACATGGGGCCAAGGGGGAGGTGGGCCTCTGATAATATTGTTTCTTGAAGGATCGGTGCAAGCAGTGGGAAGAACAAAAGTAACTGTGCCCCACAAACCCTGTAGCCAATTAGTCCATATCAATAATTAATAGGCATTGTCTGTGTGGGCCGCAGCAGATTGAGTTTCTCTCTGCCAGCCTAGATTGTTATGACAAGTAGTGACTACATAATGATATTAGGGATTAATAATTCAGCGCAAGGAGTGTTGCTGCAGGTGAAGGGGCCGACTGTGCCTCCACTCTAGACCACAGTGTGCTAGGTGGTCTGAGAACGTGTGTGTGTGGGAGCCAGATTGTAGACATGTTAAGACAAACTAAAGCGGAGTTGAAGTGTCTTTCAAGCCACCTCAAAAATCTGGGAGCCAGATTGTAGACATGTTAAGACAAACTATCATGGAGTTGAAGTGTCTTTCAAGCCACCTCAAGAAAAAAAAAGTAAACTCCTCACCGCACTTAACAAATTCCATAAGTGCAGTAAAAGTGCTTTTTCTTCAGTGTTCAGATACTTGGTATCTACATAACTTTGACTAATGGGTTCTGTCTTCTAACGTTCCCCTGGTGCAGCTTCACATCTCGATTGTTCCTCACCAAATCACAAATGTACTCGAGGATATAGCAAGATTCGATCTGAAGCTGACAGAGCTGATCCCAGAACAGCATACGTGGTTTAAACAGCTTCTTGCTGCTGGTCTGTACTCGTGCTGACAAATTTGACTCATCTCAGTCAGTATCCAGGAGTGGAAGATACCTGTGTAACTCTCCTTAAGTCATTATACCTAGGCATTATTAATTTGGCATTGGTTATAGTTATACTTTCCTTGAGTATTATTGAAGTTAAATGTAACCAGGTCAAGATATTAGCATGTTTCTATGCATAATTTCCTGTGTTAGTCTTAATGGCTGATGTCTCCTTTAAGAGACGTAGAACTACAATGATGTAATTTTGTAGTAAGGAGAGATGAGTTATGGGAATGGACAGAGATGGATGAAGCCGCGAAACCTGACCAAGACACCGCTGTTGGAATGGGGGCGAATGCACTCTAATATTCCTTGTAAGTCGACATATTTGCCTAAAAAAAATAGTGCAGTAGTGTGTTTTGTATCTTTTATGATGACAGAAGTGTAAATCAGAATTTTCTTTAGAAGGATGTGTATGGATTGCGAATGATTTACCAACATGTGATCAACTACCTAGCAGAGTGTACATGCAGACAGAGTAAAGCTCATTTGCAGTTTTTGTTTATATGCATACTGGCTATTAACTTGTCATACCCACACTCAGTTTGACATGTATTTGTCATTATAATAGTGTGTCTTTATTTTTTTCTAGACAAAAGTATTGAGGTGTAGAGAACGTGCATGCCGTGCAATAGCATGTGCAGTAAGTATAACTCTCAGCGGTGAACATGAGATTACAACTATAGACAAGGGAAAGGTGGGATTGTATGTGGTGTATTAATATGGTCTTTGTGATTTGTTTGTTATTTCAGTATCACCACTACCATTTTGCGTGTATACTTTAAACTCACACAGTATTTTTTGTTTTCTTAACTGCTTTCGGCAGGGAACTCGCCGCAGTGTAGATTTTGTTTTTTGGTCTTTTCGATGTTAACCTCCTGCACTTGTTTTGGATGGTGTTCTGATTTTCATTTTGTATCAGCATTGTTATTGGTAAAGTATAAACATATGGTGAGATTTGTTTTCAGTACGACATAGTGCGCAAGAATAGAGGTAAACTTTATTTCATTTGGTCCTAAGACTACTCTAAGAAGTAGAGAGCACCACTGTATAATCTTTTCAGTTCATTCAATTCTGTATCATAAATCTAAAAAGCCTTGTATAAAATCTATCAGATAAAAACCCGAAATTCTATTTGTTGGTTTGTTGTGTTTATTTTATTCCCCGCCAACAAATCTTGGTACCAGGAGTGGGGTTTTCTGATAGTGAGGTTAGAGTAGTGTAGAGTTTTGCGGCAATAAACGGTAGTGGTGATTCAAAGCAGCTGTGACGGGTTGGATGGACCGATCCTGGAGTGGTGCAGAGGAAGTGCCGATGGAGTGTCGTGGACTTCAGATGGATTGGGAGGGATTTCAGTGTCAGTACTGCAACTCCGGGGATTTCATCAGGCCAGCTCATCACTATGGACTACTCCAGATCTTTATCCTTTAAAGGACATTGCAGGGACTGTGCATAATGGACTCAGAGGAGGAGTTGGCACAGAACGCATCTAGTGAAATTGATGTTTTAGAACAACTTTCTGAACTGAATAGGAAACATCAGCAAGCAATGGCATCTATTGCCGCATTGAGTCAACCACAACCACAGCAGTCTTATGTTTATACACCTAGAGAAGGCCACATAACCCCATTTAGTGGTGAATATGAGAAAGATGGTCATTCTGTCAATGATTTCATTGAAGAGGTTGAATGTGTACTGTGGGCTCGAAATCAGTCTGTAAGTGATCAATATGACTTTGTCACTTCTGAGAGGTGCAGCTTTAGAGGAAGTGAGATTTCGCAGTGACAGCCAATCCAGTAATGTTAATGATTTATTTCACTACCTCAGAGAAGCATTTAGGGACAAAAGATGTACTGCTCAGCTGTTGTATGACTTTTACAATCGCAAGTAAAAAGATTGTGAGGATGTGCTTGAATTCTCCCATGTCAGATTCTGAGAACTGTGTTGAAGCTAAACCCAAATGCAGTAGCTAATAATGAGCAGCAGGTTCTTAGGGATCAGTTTATTGAAGGGCTTCGGGATCCAGTGCTTAAGAGAGAACTAAGGAAATTTGCTAGAGAGAAGCCAGGTTCCACCATGATAGAGGTGTGGGAAGAAGCAGCTCTGTGGTCAGTAGAAGAGGCCACAGGCCATTCAAAAATTGCTAAGAGAAGTAAGGGATCTGAGAGTGGGGATAAAGAGGCTTGTTGTACTGTAGTCCAAGCCAATCAGCAGTCATCTGTGTCTTTAGAGGATCTCCTCAAAGTAGTAGCAGAGCAAGGAAAACAGATTAGTGAGTTAACTGCTGCAGTTAAAGACCCTTACCACTCAGAAAGTGAATGCTGGCAATCAAACCCACACTAAACCAAGGGCTCAGTTGAAGTTCACTGAGGAAGGCAAACCTGCTTGCTGAAATGTCAAGGAGAGGGCCACATAGCTAAGAACTGCCCAAAGAAATGGAACGTACATGGCCGGCACGCAACCAGTGATCAGGGAAGCCCGGTTGCTGCAAGTCGGGTGATTAGGGGGGATAAGTTAGACTCTTCTCAAGCCAACTTCTCCCATGATCAGTTACTTGCTCAGGTGGTGGGAACATACCCTGTTGTGGAAATGAAGATTGGTGGTGTTTCTGCCAGTTGTTTATTGGACACTGGCAGTCAAATAAAAACAATAACAGAACAGTTTTTTCATCAGCATCTGTGTGGTGAAGAGGAGGACATATTATCTGCTGCCAGTTGGCTAAGACTGACTGCTGCTAATGGGTTGGAGATTCCATATTTGGGATATCTCAAGTTAGAAGTGGAGACCATGGGCTTAAAAATCCCTGACTGTGGGTTTTTGGTTGTTAGAGACCCACAATGTGTCGAGACGTCAATACTTGGTATTATTGGCATGAATATCATTGGTCAGTGTCATCAGCTTGTCCATGCTGAGTTTGAGACTACTCTAGAAGGGAAATTAGATTCAGATTGGAGAAGTGCTTTTCAATGGGTATAGAAGTGTGCTGTCAGGAGGCAAACAATGGTAAGATTGGCTGGTAGAGGCAAGGTACATATTCCGTCAGCTTCAGTGGTTACAGTCATGGCTAGAGGACTCTCACAGAAGTTGGAAAGGAGATGCCAGAGGCTACTAGAGCCTATGAACTTGCCTTTACCGGGAGGTCTAGTGGTTCTTCCCACACTTGTTGATTCCGGTAGCAGTACAATGCCTGTGCGAATTGTGAATCTCTCGCAGGAAGATGTGTGGCTACATCCTAGGACTCATCTTGGTATCTTATCTACAGTTGAGTGTCTTAGTGATGAGCCACATGTTAAAGTGAATTTTCACCGTATCGCTGTAGGTACTGAACAAGTCTCTGTTGATCCAACAAATTCTCCTAGTACCAGTATGCAGACTGTACTTGATAACTTAGATCTAGGAGGCACTACAGGGCAACAAGAGAGGTTAAAAGCCTTGTTGAATAAATATACAGAGGTTTTTGCTGTTGATGATGAGGACCTAGGCCATACTGACAGAGTCAAGCATGAAATCAACTTAGTGAATGATGTACCAGTGAAATTACCTTATCGTCATATTCCACCTAACCAGTACAGTGAGGTGAAAGAACATATCTCAAAGTTATTAAAGAAAGGGGTAATTCAAGACAGCTCAAGTTCATATGCATCTCTAGTGGTGGTTGTAAGAAAAGTTGATGGCAGCATATGCCTTTGCATTGATTATCGCAAATGAAATTAGAAGACAAGAAGGGAAGCTTTTCCATTGCCTTGAATTGACGAGAGCTTCGATGCTCTTCAAGGTGCAATATTTTTCTCAATGATAGATCTAGCAAGTGGCTATCACCAGGTAACGGTAGAAGAACGTGACTGATATAAGACTGCTTTCATAACACCTTTTGGTCTTTATGAGTATTTGCGCATGCCCATGGGTGTCTGCAATGGACCAGCCACGTTCCAAAGACTAATGCAAACTACTATGAATGACTTAACTTTTCAAATAATGCTTGTGTACTTAGATGATATTCTGATTTTCTCTAAGACATTTGCAGAACATCTTGAGAGACTTGATATTGTTTTCAAATGGCTGCAGGAGACTGGTCTGAAAGTTAAGCTTGGAAAGTGCCATTTTCTACAGCAGAAAATTAAATTCTTAGGACATCAAATCTCAGCCAAGGGAATAGCGACCAATCCGGACAAAATAGTAGCTGTGAAGCAATGGCCCGTACCAACCACCATTAAAGAATTAAGATCTTTTTTTTTTTTTAGGTTTTTGCAGTTACTATAGATGATTTGTGGAACATTTTCCCCAGATAGCAGGTCCTCTTCATTACTTAGTAAACCGTTGTTTAAATTCTGGACCTTCATCTAAGGTCAACCAGATGATGTGTAGTTTGTGGACTCCAGAATGTCAGAATTCTTTTGATTTACTAAAGGAAAGACTTACTAGTGCACCGGTATTGGGATTTGCTGATTTCACTCGTCTTTTCATTGTTGAGACTGATGCCAGCAATCAGGGATTAGGAGCTATACTATATCAGCAACAAGAGGGGAAAAGGAGAGTGATAGCATATGCAAGTCGCAGGCTCAGAAATGTGGAGAAGAATGACAAAAAATATAGTAGTATGAAGTTAGAACTCCTTGCACTGAAATGGGTGATATCTGAAAAATTTAGGGGTTACCTGTTGGGTTCCAAATTTACTGTTTTAATGGACAATAATCCACTGTGTCATCTCAGTACTGCCAGATTAGAGCAGCGGTGGATGGCACAGTTAGCAGGGTTTGAGTTTGAAGTCCAGTATAGACCAGGCAGATCCAACAAGGCTGCTGATGCGCTATCTAGGTACCCTTTAGCAGGGGAGCGTGAACAGGTCAATGAGGATGCAGAATATGATGACTTTGTGGCTATCTGTAATGTAATGAAGGGGACTCCTCTGGGGACAGAACTGGCAACAGCGGGACCTCCAGACCTTGCACTCTGTTGCATTTTTATTTAGATCTTCAATAAGTATTCATGATAAATCTCAAAGGTCTTTTCTTACCAGGCTCATAGTACTCGAGTCCAGGACTTGGACTTGAGTCTGACTCATGCCCTAATTTTAAAGACTTGTGACTTGACTTGGACTTGAGCACTGAGGACTCAGACTCGTACATTAACTGCATTCAGACTCGTAAATTGGAGACGAGGACTGGGATTTTTTCTTTATTTTTTGTAACATGCCATAATATTTTGGTATAAGATATTTATATCTACATTAATTTTATACTAATTTGATGGTAAGATTAACATTTAATATTTCCACTAATTTTTATATTAATTTGCACACAACAAACCAAATACAAGTTCCCTGCCATGTAGTTCCATGGTGTCAGAATCGAAGCTTTTGTTTTTGAGATGCAAAAACAGCTCTCCTGGGACTGATGGTAAAGCTGTATGTTTGTTCCTTCCTGGAGATTACCTTCCGGAGGGCATAATCCGATGCAATGATAAATAGATAGGGAGCCAGGGTGTAGCCTTGTAAGACACCTGCTAGGATGGGAAATGTGTCTGTCTGACCATCCAGGGATTGGACTTTTGTTGAAGTGTTGCTGTAGATGTCGTTGATAGTCTGAACAATCTTCACAGGTATGCTGTAGACCCTGAGTATCTGCATAAGCTTACCACAATGAAGTCAGTGAACATTATCACTGCAGGCAAGTTATATCCACAAACCTGTCTGCAGCGATGATCAACCGGTTCTCCACTACCTGCAAGGAATTTTGCCTAACCATCAGCATCAAGAAGACAAAAGTCATGGGTCAGGATGTTCCAACTCCTACATCCAACATCAATGACCAAATGCTCAAGGTCACCAGCAGCTTCACCTACTTGGGCTCTACTGTCAGCTGCAACCTGTCACTCGACAACGAGTTGGACAAATGAATCGCCAAGACTGCTGGCGTCATGGCCAAGCTCAATAAGAGAGTATGGAGCAACAACTATCTGACTAGTAATACCAAAGTCAAAGTATACAAGGCCTGCATCCTCAGTACTCTTCTTTATGGCAGTGAAACATGGACAACCTATGCCAGGCAAGAAAATCATCTGGAAAGCCTCCACCTCTGATGTCATACTTGGCATCACATGGTGCAACAAGGTCATCAACACCACTGTGCTGGAGCATGCTGGCTGCCTCAGTATGCATCTCACCCTTTGTCAGAGAAAGCTTTGCTGGATTGGACATGTGCACCGTATGCAAGACAGCCGCATTCCCAAAGACCTGCTGTAAGGGGAACTTGCATCGGGGCAATGCTCAGTGGGCCGTCCAGTTCTCCGCTTCAAAGTTGTATTTAAGTGTGACATGAAGCTGACTGACATTGACCCTGACAGATGGGAACAATTGTCTTGCGATAGGAGAAGCTGGTGCTATGCAGTCTGCTCTGGAGTCAAGAGGGAAGAGGAGAGCCACAACTAGCAGCTGGAGGACAAGAGGAGAAGTCGAAAGTAGAGGCAACAGAAGTGGGCCCTCAACCCACCATCCAACTTCATCTGTGTCAACTGTGGAAGGGACTGCCACACAAGAATTGGACTTCTGAGCCATTCTCGACGCTGCTCCCAACTAGACTGATGGCCAGCCAAGGCGCTACCATCATCATACCATCAGCCAAGGCGCTACCATCACATACTGTACATTACTGTAGTGCTATAGCTAACTCTCCGTGTTCATCTAAAGACAGATAATTTACCAGAATGCAATCACTAGACGAATTAACAACTTTAAGATCTTAAAGTATCCTAAAAGTTTACAAAATGCTAAAATTCAGTGTATTTACTTATAACTTTAAGAATTATTATATTGTAACTTTCCATGACTTTCCATGACTTCTTAAATATAATGAAATGCTGTTAAAAAGAACGTTTAAGGTGTCACTTTGTTAAGGTTACTAAATTTAACATTTAAGTGTACTTAAAAAGTCACTGCTACTTTTAAGAATACCAATAAAGGGTCTGACAGTTACTATTGCATTTAATGAATTTAAAAAGTTCAGTAAAGGTAACTTAAAGTTACTATTAAATTTAAGGGCTGGTCTTAAAGGTAACTTAAATAGACTTCTAAATTTAAGGTTCCTTTAAGGTTTAGATTAAATACAATTCAATTCACATTTTCACTGAGTGAATGTGAGGATGAGCGTCCTTGGCCCTACCTCCAGTAAAATGTTTCAGTATGCTGGAATAAGCAAAGAATCATATAAAATGAAGCATTGATTCTAGTAGCTAATGGGAAATTATATATACATTAGAAATGCATTTGTTCAGTAGACGTACAGAGGTTGATTGTTTTCAGGCAAAAGTGTATAGTGTGTAGAAACATGACTTTAATATAATTTTATGAGTTAAAACAATCACTTTTTACTTTTTCATGCTTAAACACACAAATATTTTTATTTAATGCTGAAATACTTCTGCTTTCAAAGGAGTGCAAATACTTTGTTCCTAGTCCTACTTGAGTAAATATTTTTCTGACAAATTTTTACTTTCACACTACATCTGGAAACAAATTTCTGTACTTTCTCCTCCATACATTTTCAAATCAGGCTTGTTACTTCAGTTTTAATGCATTTGAGATTTGTTTTTATTTTGCAACATTGCACATCTTCCCAATATCAAGACTGATCTCAACTTAAATGTATGGGGAAGCCATGGTCTAATGGTTAGAGAATCAGCTCTGGGAACAAAAGGTCACTGGTTTGATTCCCTGGACCATCCCATGTTTGATTCTCCATGTCCGTTCGCCCATGCATCTGTCTGTCCATCCACCCGTCTGTCCACCCAACCACCTGTCCGTCCATCCACCCACCTGTCCATCTGTCTGTCTGTCTGTCCATCCACCCACCCCTCTGTTTGTCTGCCCATTCATCCACCCACCCCTCCATATTTCTGTCTGTCCCCCACCCCTCCATCTGTCTGTCTGTCCATCCACCCACCCCTCTGTCTGTCTGCCTGTCCATCCACCCACCCCTCCATCTGTCTGTCAGTCCACCCATCCATCCATCCATCCACCCATCCATCCACCCACCCACCTGTCCGTCCATCCATCCATCCATCCATCCATCCATCTGTTTGTCAGTTCACCCACCCACCTGTCCATCTGTCTGTCCATCCATCCACCCACCTGTCCATCCATCCACCTGCCCGTCTGTCTGTCCATTCACCCACCCACCCACCCGCCTGTCTGTCCATCCATCCATCCACCCACCCACCTGTCCATCCACCATCCACCCACCTGTCCATCCATCCATCCATCCACCCACCCACCTGTCCATCCGTCCATCCATCCACCCACCTGTCTGTCTGTCCGTCCATCCATCCACCCACCTGTCTGTCCGTCCATCCATCCACCCACCTGTCTGTCCGTCCATCCATCCACCCACCTGTCCGTCCGTCCACCCACCTGTCTATCCATCTGTTCACCCACCTGTCTGCCCATCCACCCACTTGTCTGTCCATCCGTTCACCCACCCACCTGTCGTTCCATCCACCCACCTGTCTGTCCATCCATTCACCCACCCACCTGTCCTTCTATCATCCACCCATCTGTCCATCCATCCACCCATCCGTCCGCCCACCCACCTGTCTATCCATTCGCCCACCCACCTGTCTGTCTGCCCACCTGTCTGTCTGTCTGCCCACCCACCTGTCGGTCCGTCCACCCACCTGCCTGTCCGTCCATCCATCCATCTGTCTGTCCATCCACCATCTATCTATCCATCCAGCCGTCCACCACTCATGTGTCCATCCATCCACCCGTCCATCCACCCGTCTGTCCGTCCATCCATCCACCCATCTGTCTATCCAGCCGTTCACCCACCTGTTCATCCATCCACCTGTCTATCCAGCCGTCCACCCATCTGTTCATCCAGCCCTCCACCCACCTGTTCATCCAGCCATCCAACCACTCACGTGTCCATCCAGCTGCCTGTCCGTCCATCCATCCACCCACCTGTCTATCCACTGTCCACCCACCTGTTCATCCATCCACCTGTCTATCCAGCCATCCGCCCACCTGTTCATCCATTCACATGTCTATCCAGCCATCCACCCACCTGTCTATCCAGCTGTCTGCCCACCTGTTCATCCAGCCATCCACCCACCCACGTGTCCATCCGTCCATCCATCCACCCACCTGTCTATCCATCCATCCATCCATCCATCCATCCACCTGTCTATCCAGCCATCCGCCCACCTGTTCATCTATCCACCTGTCTATCCAGCTGTCCGCCCACCTGTTCATCCATCCACCTGTTTATCCAGCTGTCCGCCCACCTGTTCATCCATCCACCTGTTTATCCAGCTGTCCACCCACCTGTTCATCTAGCCATCTGTCTATCCATCTACCCACCTGTCTATCCAGCCGTCTGCCCACCTGTTCATCCAGCCATCCATCCACCCACCCACATGTCCATCTGTCCATCCATCCATTCATCTACCCACCCACCCATCTGTCCATTCCTCAATCGATTGATCCATCCATCCATCCATCCATTCACCCACCCAGTGTTGGATTTAATCCCTACAGCCAGTAGAAACATCCTTCAAATGCTTACTTTTATACTTTGAGTACATTTCAGATCCTGTACCTTGGTAGTTTTACTTGAGTATGACATTGGATCAGTAATTCTACTTTTACCAGAGTATTTTTTTTCTTATACATGTATCTATACTTCTACTTAAAGCAGATACACAGAACCTTTATTTTTAAATACATTTCTGAGTGGATAGTATCTCCATCCTTGACTCTTGTATGCTGCATAAATGGGAATAAAAAAATATATATTTTTGAGAGTTAAAATCGACCACAAAGTTGGCATTCAAGCTGCCCCGCTGAGCCAGCCAGCCCTGAGTGCATGATGTCATAGTGGTAATTGGTTTTAAGGCCGAGGCCTTTTACAGCTATAGACCAAAGTCTTATAAATAAAAATTTATGGTGAAAATAAGAAATACTGTTACTGACTTGCTCAACTAAGACTGATTTGACTTCATTGATTGTGGGTTCTCTCATTAAAACAGGATGGGTGCTGTAACTTACAGTATGCAACATACATGTACATGCATGCATTTTCACTGACAATGTAAAAGGCTAATTAAATAAACAGATGAACTGAGACAGAATACATTAGATGAATCTGATGTATTCAGGCAAAAGTAATTGCTTTAGTCATAGAAACATGACATTAACTTAATTTCATCAGTTCAACACGGTTACTTTTTACGTTTTCATATTCAAATTTAAATTTTCCTTCCACTTTTAATTGAGTAAGATTTGTACACATTATATATTCAGTCACTTAAGCATCATTTCTCAGTACTATTCCCGCTCCTGTCGGTGTCTATGTGAAGGAGTTCAGTCTGAGCAGGCTGAGGCTTCACACACCCATGTGCCATAATCAAATGTGAAAATCAGCTTGGCATGCGGAAGGAACGGTAGGGCATTTCAACATCAGACATGGACATGCTGGTTTGAAGATGGTGATATATTTATAATTCTTTTTGGAGCTTTGAAAGTGCAAGATCTCCTCTAAAAGCGGGTATTACAGTATTTTGGACTGTAGACTGTACTATAAAATATCAAAGGGAAGTTTTTGTGCCTTGTTTTTGTTCTTCATGCTTTTTTCCCCTTGTCGCTCTGGAATTCAGTTTGTTTTTGATCGAAGATGAAATGCTCGGGAAATGATGATTAATTATTAGAAGCATTGCAGCAGAGTTCCTTATGATGGTATTCGTCATAAAACACAGAAGTGTTTGTAGTAGTAATAATGTTAATAATAATAATGATGATAATAATAAATTAGAATGTTGCACAATATCTGGGATCATTTTGTTTTAAAGGTAAAATGGCAGCGTATCTGCAGCGGTAATACACTATCAGGACTTTTTACTTCAGAAAAATTACACACTTTATCATTAATACAAATGATAGTGTCTAATAACTATTTGTCATTTAATTAAACACCATTTCAACACCACTGAACACATTTTCCGAAGCCCACCAGCAAGTTCTTTTGAAAACAGTCCAATATCTTCATGGTAAATAAGTTTGTTACTTGATCTTGCAAATCATCTCTTTAGGAAATTAAAATCTCTCTCTGATGTCCTTGTAAGGGACTAATATTGTCTGATTGACGTTTAACTCGCCCTGTTAATGCACACAGGTTGATCAATAAATTAATGAACCACCATCAGATCTGTGTGAATTCATTGCTTAGCGATATATTATTTATCTCCAGAGTTCATTATGTGGTCCATTTATGTAAAAAAGATTGGGGAGGTCCAGCGTGGATGGGAACGATCCGTACTCACTCACTTTATTTAGGTCACTGTTGCAATTTAAAGGTATTTTTATTTTGGGAGAAAGAAAGATATAAGATATCTTGATCACTCGGCACCATTTTATCCAAACTGCATTATTCTGCACTTTGGGAGAGAAAATTTCACTTTTTAGACATTTGATCATCGAGACCTGAAAGGAAGGAAATACATTTTGGTTAAATGTTGATTTTGGTACAAGTATATCAAAGTGTAATGTTGATGGAGATGGTTGGAAGCACATGTTCTCTAATAGCACACTGAAAGTGTGACTTTCTTTCTTTCACTGTAGTACGGGTGTTGGTTTGAGCCAGATGGACTGCCGGTTTGAATATTTCAGAAACTGTTTTAACACACAACAGTCTTTAGAGTTTACACAGAATGGTGCAAAAAACAAAAAAACATCAAGTGAGTGAGTGAGTGAGTGACAGTTCTCAATGTGGGTGGAAACAAACGCCTTGTTGATAAGAGAGGTCAGAGATCACAAAATGGCCAGATTGGTTAGAGCTTTTTTGCCAGGAAGGATATAGTATCTCATATAATCACTCTTTACAACTGTGGTGAGCAGAAAAGCATCTCAGCATGCAACAGCAGAAGAACACATTGGGTT
>JANZLB010000004.1:51655929-51670499 GCA_026167865.1 Notarius quadriscutis | reverse complement strand
TACTTGGAAGGCTGTTCCATAACTGTGGGGCTTTGTAAGAAAAGGCTCTGCCCCCTGATGTAGCCTTCACTATATGAATCTATGAATGTATATATGTATATACATCATACAGTTTCTAGAAATCCAGTTTTCGGCTTTCACACAAAAATGCCTTAAATTGCAAGTATATTAAATGATAAGCTATAAAATATAATACAAATCAGTCCTAACAAATCAAATCGTTATCCCATCCATCATTTGTTGCTGATCTGGGCTTAGTACCGATCCTGGGAATCAGACTGCTACCATCAGACATCTCGGTATCTGAAGTCTGCTGTCTTCATTCTTAAGAAAGGTGCGTTCATTTGAATCCTGAATTAGTGTTTAGATAAGCGCATCAGTGTCATCTCATGAGAATGAAAAAAAAAATCTATTTTAATGTACCAGCTGATGAAATGCTATGTGAAAAATCTGAGTTGGAGATCCAGTACAGGCCATGAGATTGGACATCTTGAAAAGGAAGTGCTGGAGAAATTCATGTTCCAATGTTTGACCACATGAAAGGCTTGTGAAACCTGAGTGCACCGTGTGCCTTGCTGTGAACTGGAAGCCTTGAGGCTGTCGTCAGGCTGCCACCATTTTGCATCTATTTAACATGAGTTAATTAGGCTCTTCTGTCATCAAGTCCCGCCCCTTCACACAGAGCACGCTCAGTGTGATATTCATTGTTTTATATATATATATAATCATAACCCTGACCCTGAAAACAAATGATGCTCAAGTCATTGGAACAACATTAACGTCCTCTGACCTCTACACAGGTGCTCAGGCCCTTTCTGACCTTAGGCCGTGTTTTCGTTTAGCATAACATGTCCTAATAGGTCATTGTTCCACCTGCAGTGCCCACATCTGTTTTAATCCTGCCTCGTGATATCTACACAGTCACAAAGACCAGTGGAATGCAGAGGATCCAGTTTCCTTTTGTCCGACATGGATTTCCATTTTCCATATTACTTTATTGTCATGTTCCTTCAGCTCGGTTCGAAACGTTTGGTTGTTACCTAAGTGTCATAACTCTGCGTGCCACCACAGGTCAGCAAGGAAAAGACATAGAGGCAAAGAATTGCCTGAAGACATGTTTGTTAAAAATGAACAAGTCAGTGTCGAGATCGTACCCGAGAGGTTGGGTGACGTTATGATGACCAGGCACATGGGTTTACGTTAATGTCAGGCTTCATGAAACCACAGACTTGTTTGTCTAGGTTTTACCTGGCATGGCTTTCTTACCAAGTGTCAATCAATCAAAAACCTACCAGGAACTGTGTTGTTTGCAAAATAAAGAAGAATTTCCTTTAAAAGAGGTCCATTTGCATATTATCAGATTAAAAACAGCAGTGTGTGTGTGTGTGTGTGTGTGTGTGGTGCTTTGCAGTGCTTGGTGTTTTAATGTTTAATATCTTAAAAATATCTTGAATGAAAGAAAGAAAGAAAGAAAGAAGTGAGTGAGAGAGAGAGATCAGGTCCTGCTTGAGAAGTCACAGAGATGATTTACACATTCGAGTTAAAATGGCTCAGGTAAAGCAAACACCTCAGCGCAGGTGAGCTCCACGGCCTGGGATTGGATAAGAACTCCTTCCCGTCCCTTCCCTCCTCTGCTCTGATTGGCTGCCATGTCGTGAGGTTCACTTTCTATTCGGCTACTTCACTCCAGGTAAAGTCTACCTGACTGGCACAAGGTGGGATCGGGATCTAATGCACACCTGGACTCTGGGTGGTGTGTGTGTGCGCGCGCGTGTGTGGTGTTTTGGTGTGGTTTAACCGCTTTTAGTGATTTAGAAAAGAAAAGACAGATTTTTTTTAAAGATAATATCTGAGATTAGGATTAGGATTAGGATGGCGAGTATCGGGCTGGCGGTGAGCGGTGCGAGCGCGGAGGAAAGGGCGGTGTTCGCGCAGCTGAAGCCCGTGCGCATGTCGAGCGCAGACGGCGGGGAGGATTCATCCGTGTTCGAGGACGTCAAACCCACGGTGAGGGGTGCAAGAGCAGGGCCTGGCAACCCTGGTACAGCTAAACAAGTGTGGGGGGATGATGTCATTAATTCTCAAAGCAAGAAAGAAAGAGCACCAAAGCTTTTCCATTTGGACACATGAAGACGCTGCGTAATGTTTAATGGAGATTTTCTGTCTTATGCTTTTGCAAGCTGCCCCTGATCACTACTACCATCTTATAGATTTGATTTGACTTTATGATTAAGTGTGCAAAAAAAAAACCCACCACATTGCACACATGGATAGCACAAGGAGTTATTATTATTATTATTATTATTATTATTAGGCAACACTGTAGTGCACTGGTTAGCATTGTCGCTTCACAGAAAGAAGGTTCCAGGTTCAAACCTCATAACCTTTAACAGGGGCCTTTCTGTGTGGAGTTTGCATGTTCTCCGCATGTCTGTATAGGTTTACTCCAGGTGCTCTGGTTTCCCCTACAGTCCAAAGACATGCACATTAGGGATAATACCCAGGTATTGGGGTACTTGGTGCTGGTCCAGAGCCCGGATAGACTGGGGAGGGTTGCGTCAGGAAGGGCATCCGGTGTAAAACCTATGCCAAATCAAATATATAGAACAGATCCGCTGTGGTGGCCCTGAATGTACAGGAGCAAGATTGTTGTTGTTGTTGTTGTCTAATGATCAATTGTTACTACTATTACGAATAATAATAATAATAATAATAATAATAATAATACACCTCTGAATAAATTCTCTATTTTCCTTGTTTCAATCATAATTCCATATTTTTTCTTTTTTGTATATTCTACTCTCATATCTGTCTAACGCATGCGAAAAACCTTCACCACCCCCGAACTGCCTGGTTCTTACAGCAGAATAATGAGCTGAGTGGCTTCTCATTGTGCTGATAACCTTAAATTACGCACTGCACCACTGGTTGATGATCAGGCCGTAAATCATACTTTGGGTTAAAGGTTTGTGTGCTGAAACATCATGACCTCAGGAGATGATCGTACGTGGTGAAACCTTTCAAATAAAAAGTACATACAAGGCTTGAGGCACTTAAACATAATGCCTTCTTTCTCTCTCTCTCTTTTTAAGGATTTATGAAGTAGGGAATTGTATGATTGTGTATAAACAAGCTTTCTTCTTCCACAAGGTTTTTTTTTTTTTTGTACAGATGATTTATTGTTGGTGTTTGCTTCTGGAGTATCTTTGATTCTTCGTTGTGTTGTTTTTAGATGTTGAAAAGTGGATCTCGGAGGCTACTTGTGATTTCTGGATGTTATTTACCTTCCTTTAGGAGGTTTGGGTTCACTGTGGGGAAATGTCACTTTCTTTCTTCACACTAAATCTCTTTTTACATTTTTTTTTTTAAATACAGACATGAACTGAAACAGTCTCAGCACACGTTTCATCTCATCTTGTCCACAGATTTTACTTGCATGTATGACTAATGTGTAAAGTACGTATAAAGTGGTGCAGTGTCACGTTTCCTGTCACAATTTCAGTTTGTCTGAGTCAGTGTTTCAGCATTAATGCAGTGAGTCGTCGAGCCCAGCCAGAACAACTCTGTTCCAAGTAAGAAAAAGACAAAAAAAAAAAAAACCTGTTATCAGTCTTCCCCAGAGCAATAAAACATCCTTTTGGTTTCAAAGGTTCTGTTTCTTTTCTCTGCCATCCTTGCACAGTTTAACGGACCAGAAGCCTATCAGTGCCCTTTTATGGGTAATTGCAGATAAATGACCATCTTTGTGCATTCCTTTTGGCCATAAAGGACCATTAGGGCTCAGACGTGATCATTGGTTTGTCATTAGGCACAAGATCTTTAAGATGTGAACAAGGCTGCCCAAGAAAAGCTCAATATCCTCGAAACAAAGTCAGCATGTGATCTGGATTTTATCCAAAGTCATAAACAGCTAAATGAATAATTTGGGGGGTTTTGTTTGTTTTTAAACATCACTTGATTTCTTTATTAGCTATCCTTAATCTAGGCTACTTTGCAAACCTGGAATTTTTTGGTTTGTTTGGTTTTTTTAAACAGCAGCAGCCTGGTTTCTCCATTTTCCCGTTCTCCATCTCTTGTTTTCTCATGCTCTTCATCTTTCATTCGTTATCAGCCAGTGCTATACATAACTGCGTAGTCATAAATCTCCTCCAATCATTAACCTGTAGGATCTTGGGCCAGGGTTCAGGTGCTGTCCGTTCTTCTGAAATAAAGACATGATGTTTAGAGGGGGCACTTTGGACTGAAAAAGGGAACAGCCAAGGTTTTTCTCTCTCTCAGGTGCCAATTGGACCCCAATTCAGGTATAAATAAGTGCAGTGGTCTTTGCCAAGTCTTAACTTCTAAAGCCAAAGCTGCTCTTCTGGAATTGAAAAAAAAAAACCCTCTTGCTATAGATATTGCATGTCATACAGCACTGTGAGCATTACACACACATGAGGTGTATCTGACCTTACGGATTATGAGGTTTTCTGAATGTGCTTAATATTTTTAGCTTGCAAAGGGCAAGTCAATATTATTAGCATTGTTGACATGGGTGGCACAACAAATAGCTGTACATACTGTACAGCACACAGTACGAATTAAAAGTTTGGCGACACCTTGTAATTCAATTGTTTTTCTTTCATTTTATTCATTATGTCACCTCATGTCTTAAAGTAATGATGGATGTCGTTTCTCTTTACTTAGTTGTTCAGTTCTTGATCTAATACTGTATGGATTACTACAGTTGTTGAATAGGGATATTTATTATTTACTATTTACGGTTTGATGATATCAAACACATTAAGAAGGCAAGAAACTCATCCATTAATTACCTTTTGACGAGGCACGCCTGTTAATTGAAAAGCATTCCAGGTGACGACCTCATGAAGCTGGTTAAGATAACGCCAATAGTGTGCAAAGAGTCGTCAAGGTAAACGCTGGATACGCTGAAGAATCTAAAATATCAGACTTAACACTTTTGTTTGACAAGATGTTATTGCGTAGTTTGATGTCTTCAGAATTGTTCCACAATGTAGAAAATACAGAAATACCTATGAATGATTAGAGTAGGGGTGTACAAACTTTTGATTGGTACTGGATATATAATGCCAGAATGTTTGTCTTCTGGTGACTGCCAACGGGCAAAAACTGAAAGTACTTTGAGAGCTTTTTAAGCAAATGAGTACGTCTTTGTGAGCGTCTTTTCCCTTTCCAGTGATTTGTTTGTCCTGCGTGTTTTTCACCTCAATGTTTCTTTTTTTTTTTTTAACGCATGATGTAAAATAGCAGCTACATTTTTAAGGATGTGTGTTGAGCAAGCAATTGTCTTCAAACTTTTCCTTTAAACTCTTGTTGTTTGTGTCTCATCTTTGAGAAAGTCCGGTTTTATTTTGTGCTCACGCCATTTGTGGTGTTTTGCACGTTTATACCCAGGTTTCTTATCATATGTCATTGTTTTGGTTTTGCTTTTTGTTCCATTCCCTTGAGATTACCACACCTATGAGGTTGCTATTTATTCTCGTGCACTGCTGCACAATTTCTCGATCATATGTAACATACTGTATGCCATTAAAGCTGGAAACGCTTGGCAATTATTTGAAAAGTATATATTGCTTTCAAATCACAAATTGCCATCTTACAAACCAAATTCAAAGGCGTAGCGAAGCTGAGTTAGAAAGGAATTCTCGCCTTATTCCTTTCTCCTCGAATACATGTTATGGTAGCATGGCATCTCAAAGGGAGGCATCTCATTCCTGACATGGCCAAAGACTGGGGTTTAATTATTATTATTTTGTATCCAGAACAGGCTGGTCAAGAAATACAGGGACTCAAATGTGGACAATAGTGCAGTAATGGTGGTGATGCATCTTTCTGAGTTGAACTAAAGATGAAAAGTTGAAATAAATCATATCTTATTGCTGTCTCTTATTTTCAGAACCCAATGGAGATGGATAAATATTTGCCCCAAAACGGGCCTCTACCATCCCCAACCCTTACAGACAAAAAGTACCGCAGGGAAAGCGCCTCTGTAGTGGACGAGTATTTTGCAGACGAAAAGCCAGCCCCCTACAGCCTCAACATCAACGTCATCCTACCCAACACCACCCACCTTCGCACAGGGTTGTACCGTCCAACCAAACCGGTGTCTCAGATCAAAACGGAGCCTGGGGTAGAGGTGCCCTGCAACATCCAGACACTCCCCAACTTCACGTCTGTCTTCAGTGTGCCACAGACAGTCGACAATCTGTTCATTAAACCCAACATGACCACAACTGAAGAGCTCCACATTGGCCCACAGCAGCCACAGGTCTACCAGATGGCCATCAGTAGCAGCAACCTCACCTCCATGACTTTCTCCAACAGCCAGCAGGTGAATGGAGCAGGCAGGACCATGGTCAACCTGAACGCCGTGACTCTGACTACACCATCGGGTGACTTTGTGATTCCTGACCAGTTCTACCCGCAAGCACAACCCCACAGCCTACCGCCCTCGCCCCCCAACTCGCAACCAGGAAGCCCTGAGAATCAAGCTGAGCTGATTAACTCGGTTCCTCCTCCTCCTTATCAGAACCAAATGGGAGTAAAGGTGGCACAGATGACCCCTCACTCTGTGCTCATGACTCACGGACAAGGCATCCTCACTGGGCCCAGGTACAACCGAAGGAATAACCCCGAGCTAGAGAAGAGACGGATTCACCACTGCGACTTCATAGGTTAGCTCTGAGCACATAGTGTTTGTTTGATGAGCTGTAGTCGTACAGTACACTCTGAATTTACTATCTGGGTCACGTTTTGTCCACAAACTCAAGGTGTGGCTTAATAGTGTTCCACAATTTAACATCATGTTCTTCTTCTTTCCTTTTGGCAGGATGCACGAAGGTTTACACAAAAAGCTCCCACTTGAAAGCACACCAAAGAACACACACAGGTAAGAATCTTAAAAACACACACGCACGCACGCACAAACCTGAAAAGCTGCATTTGAGACGGTTGTAACCGCCTGACCGCATGCAATGTACCACCAACACAAAGCCCTTAGATGTATCAACAGAGAAGATGGCCTGGGGAAACGATGAAAAGAATGAGAAGACAGAGGCGGAGGGAGCAATGAATTGCCTCTCATTTCTCACTTTTATGCACATTGTGTCTACGTGCCCGTACAAGCCCTGCACGCTTCCCCAAGGGGGAAATCATCGAGTAGCAGAGGAAAAACCTGTTCCACCTGCTTTTTCTCTCCCTGCGCCTGCCCTAAGGAGGGAGGGGTGAAAGACGCTGTAGTTTCACTGTACATAAATAAGATGAACCCTAGTAGACCTAGTAGACCCTCTGATTCTCAGACTGAGAATGAGACTAAGAATTAACCCCACCCTTCGGGGAAAAAAAAAAGGGGTGGGGGCAGAATGGCTCCATGAAAGTACACTACCCCAGTAAGCCACATCTGCTGTCTAGTGATGCGTAAGATTATCCAAAGACCTCCTATGCTATTGTCTGGAAATAATCCCTCACCCCCTCACCCCTTTTTCGGTCTCACTGTGGGAAAGGTAACCATTATGGAGGGATTCCCTTTGCTATGGAGGGATTTACGATCAGGTATTGTTGCTTTGTTATGCCTAATGACCGAAACTGGAGGCTAAGGTCATAACGTTCAAGTTCCTGGTGTCTCTATTCGTTTTTGGTGTCAAGATAAGAACAGGTTTGGGGATTTCTGAATTCACTGCGTTTGCAGACATTCAATGATGAAGTGGTACCATCTGGGAATTTTGTGATGCTGTGAACTTTTAATCTTTGGTGATTGACTGCGAGTTGTACGTACGTGAGATGTAGAAAGAACATCATTTGATTGGTTCCTTCATCATGCATAGATACATACAGTACATACATTTTTCATATTTGGACCTTCAGTTGATTTCAGTCTGTCAAGATGAACGTCCTTTCATTTCCTGTTGATTGGCATTGATCCATTTGTTGATCTATATGGTTGTCTAGCTCAGGACTGATAATACAACTGAACATTGATGGTGTAAAATATCAGACACGTCGCCTGCGGTGAGCAGAAGGGTTTCTCTAGAATAATATTAGGTGCTACTCAACACTACTTGATCATGGGGGAAGCCTAATGGTTAGAGAAGCAGCTTTGGGATCCAAAGGTTGCTAGTTTGATTCCCTGGACCAGCAGGAATGGCTAAAGTGCCCTTGAGCAAGGCACCTAATCCCCAACTGTTCCCCAGGCTGCTCTGGGTACATTGTCTGGCGCTCTGGACAAGAGCATCTGCTAGATACCATTAATGTAATCATATACCGCAAGCTGGCCTAGTGGTTCGCGTGTCTGCCTCTTGACCGGGAGGTCGCAAGTTCTACTCATGGTCAGGTCATACCAAAGACCATCATAAAAATGGTACCTACTGCCATTTGGCAAGGCACACTGCAATACAGATGTGAGTGGGGGAGTCAAACTCTTGCAGTTACCAGAGGATATGCCCCCCACTATAACCCTAGCTATATAATAGGCGAGAGGCTGAGGGCGAACAAATTGGAGATTGGTGCCTTAAGGAATTGGGTAGTACTGGGACAGGAGACTGCCTGGGAAGGCCACATCCTGATGTGGAAGGGACTTTGACCTGAATGTAATCATACTGTGTATAAACTTTAGAATTACTCAACATTCCTACTAAGCACTATTAAGCAGTCAGAAACCTTGGTACTGACTTAAAAATGGGGATATTTTCAACCATCTTTTTTTTGTGCACAGAAACTTATTGTATCTTGCTAACATCTTGCCCATCCTGCTCAAACAGAAACCGTTGTTAAAGTCCTCCATGTTTACACGAGTAGCTCTATAAGCATGTACTTTTTATCTCGTTGAGTAAAACCTCCATAAAATTCGCCGTCTCCGTGAGTAAACCTCGTATAGTTTTAAGAGGACAGTCCTTACATGGTCTTAAATATCCAATGCCAACTTGTTTCGACATTACTCAGTTACTCGGTTCTTTACAATCTGACGAAGTAGTAAAGAAAATCTCTTTTAAAGAAAAGAAAGCAAACTATTAGAAGTGTGTTTTAGCTTGTTAAGAGTGTGTCGCTCCTTTCTCATGGAGGTTCTTTGTGTTTCTAAGTGCTGTAACAAGAAGGAAGACAGAATTAATGGTTTTGACCCCAAAAGCAGGTCCAGCGTTCAAACAAATACACCTGCTAACACCAACCATCGTCCATGGCTAGCAAGCCAACCTGGTCTGTTATTTCTATTAAATACATGCTATCAGCTGTAGAACGCTGATCCGTTCTAGATGAAGTACAAAAGAAGCTGCTCGTATTTACAAGTCACGCCTCGAAAAACAACACACTTTACTGAGGCGAAAATACAACTGGAGGTAATCTGATGAAAGGTTCACTTATTGCGTAAAATTCCGTCATATACAACCAACGAGTGAATAATGAGTAAGATAAATATGGCAGGTCAGAGCACTCGAGATAGTGTCAAAGACTTAACGCTGGACTATCGCACGTACACTCTGACTCACTTCACTTATTCCCTGTGTGTAACTTGCACCAGCTTTTTAAATATAGCTCGGATTTTAGTTGCCCTTTATCGTGTTGCTGTTTTGGTGCTCTTTTTTTTTTTTTTTTTAAAGCGCTTGTTGGTTAACATGTCGTTACTGTTTGAGGGAATCCCCGTCAGCGTCTTATCAGCTAAAAACCCGTTTGTTAGATGGGCTTTTTGGTTGTCTGAAGGATTGAGTCAACAGGAATGTAGACTTCAGAACAGACATTCCCAGATGTTGTGATATGATGCAGTATATACAAGTGTGTGTGTATATATACTGTATGTTACAATCAGAAATACATTAGTCATTTAGCAGACGCTCTTATCCAGAGCGACGTACAACATAACGTACCCAGAACAGCCTGGGGAACAGTTGGGGGAACAGTTGGGGGTTAGGTGCCTTGCTCAAGGGCATTTTAGCCATTCCTGCTGGTCCAGGGAATCGAACCAGCAACCTTTGGATCCCAAAGCTGCTTCTCTAACCATTAGGCCATGACTTAAATATTTTATAAATGGTTTATGTTTTCAAATCGTGTAGCCAGTTGACTAGCGTACTGTATATGGTTGAATCTTTGCCATATATAATGAATGACTTTTAGGTTTTGTTTTTTAAAAAAAAACAAGCACGAGATGAACAATGAATGAGACAGAGAGAACTATTTATACTACCACGATCATGAAGTAATTTTCCACTCCCTTGTACATTCTCCTGTCTTCTCAATTACTTCAAATGAGAGATGATAGATGATATATGATGGACATGATTGGGACTTTTCAGCCACTAACTTCCTGTTTGGCTGATTTTTAACATTCTAAAATCAAGAGATTTGTACCTATGGTACAAGAAAAGGGAATGAAGTTGGGGTCAGGAATGATGCAGCACCCTGGAGCGGAAAGGGTTAAGGCTTTGGGTTACTGATCCGATGGTCATGGGTTCAAGCTGTAGCACTGACAAGCTGCCATTGTTGAGCCCTTGATTGAGCAAGCCCCTTCAGCCTCTCTGCTCCAGCAGCAGTGTCATGTACCCCTTTGATGTACGTCGCTCTGGATAAGAGTGTCTGCTAAATGCCTGTACGGTAAAGTAAGGGCCTTGCTCAAGGGCCCAACAATGGCAGATTGATATTGCTAGTGCTGGGACTTGAACTCATGAAGCCCTCTGTACCACCAGTGATCATAATGTGATCACCTTATAAAAGTTATAACTTTTTCATGAAAAGTCTAATCTTTTTTTGTTTGTTTGTTTGTTTTGTTTCAGGCGAGAAGCCGTATCGCTGCACCTGGGAAGGATGCGACTGGCGTTTTGCTCGTTCAGACGAACTCACACGGCACTACAGAAAGCACACGGGAGCCAAACCCTTCAAATGTATCGCGTGCAACCGATGCTTCTCACGCTCGGATCACTTGGCGCTCCACATGAAAAGGCACCAAAACTGAGTCATCCCAACTACCCCCATGTTTGTTTGTTTGTTGTTGTTTTTCTACTTTTTATAATATTTGTATCATTACATATATATTTCACCATCTTCACAAAGATCAAATATGGTTGTTGTTTTTTTTTAATAGAAAGCTGCCAATTTCCATCTGCCCACCATTTTAGCTCTAGGACAAGCCCAGTAGAGTACTTTTTGAGCTAATGAAGTCTCGACATGACATTTCAGAGTGGAATCCACAGGAATAGGTTTATTATTTGTAGATTATTGTTTTGTGTAACTGTGTACATATTGTATGTATCTGAGTGCTCTGTTTATAATATGTTGAGAAAGCTGCAGCTTGCATCTTTTACGCTTTGGTCTGAAAGGTATCTGGACTTTTTAGTAGAAATGGTTCGGAGAAAAAAGAAAAGAAAACAGGTTTTGCTTTAAAAAGTTGATAGTTTCCATGGAATTTCCAAAATTCATACAGCAGGATAGGTCACTTCAGGAGAGGAATTGAACCTACACTGGTTATTATGGGATATAATCTTTTTTATTATTATTGTTGACCTCTCTTGTATAAGAATCTCAACTTCTTTGCGAAAGAGTTGAGAGTACAGAGTTGAGTAATGTTTGTTTTTCGTAGACACTCGTATCTGTGGAAACGAACCATTTTATGAGGAGCTTGAGCAAGAAACGACGGCTCTGGGAGATCAATGGGTTCTTCATATTGTATAATGGTAAAGGGATTATGTGCAGGATGGATTTAAGCCAAGAAGTTAACAAGGTTAAATATGACTTAATTATTAACCAGCTCTTTGTTGGTTGTCACATCATCATAGCAAAGCCCTAGTTATCTTATCATATATATATCACAATATATGTGCCAAATTATGAAGAAAAAGATAACACAGTAGGCTACAAGAAAAAGTGTTTTTTTTTTTTGTTTTTTTTTATGTATGTGAAAAAATTCCTCTGAGCGTTTTTCTCAACTGTTGTTTAGCAACTTCACGTCAAACTCTGGTCAAGAACAAATCTCATCTGTCCATTCAACTAGCGTGCCTCGATCAGCACTGCTTTTAAGCACTTCTTCTTCCTCTTCCTCCTCGAGGTTTCCGTGTGCCTGTGTACATTTCTTTTTACGTGCGGCACGGAGGAAACTCTGATGCGCCATGACTTAATGTACATAATGTAGTTAAAACTAAAGTAGCTTGTAAATATTTGTTCGCTCTTAGACCGATTTTCTTTTTATCATGAACAAACGAGCGACGTTTTAAACCTGTACGAGTTTGTCCATTGTGACGGCACACATGGACGTCGATCATTTTGTATTTCGTGTTTGAATACAGAAAATTCTGCAAATAAAAAAATACTGTAAAACATTGCAATCTGAATGGTGTTTGTTTCTTTATTTAGCATGTGTGTGTGTGTGTGTGTGTGAGATTCACTTGTTTAGTGAACCTCATAGGAAATATTCAAGTATACTATGTTTTTTATCAGAAACATGCTTAAACCATTTGTTCGTACTGTCATGAAAATTAATGGTGACATCTCTGAGAAGTTTCTAAGCCAACTTAGTGAGGTATTAAACTTAAAGAACTGATTGATTGCCTTAGCCTGAGTTAATTATTACCATAACCTTGAATTTGGCTTTAAAACTAATTTGTTCTCGACTGTGGTGGTTGAATCAAGTCAATAAATCTCCATAATAATAGATACACTTTCTTTTCATAAAAATGCAATACTTTGACTGGAAAACAAAACTGAAATGCCTTGAGACGGGCAGAAAAAGAAAAGATGTGATGTGATGTGACTTACTGACCTTTTTTGAATTCTCTCCAGAACAGTGAACTGGTTTGGAGAAAACAAATGCCTTGCTCAAACAGGAAAAACAGCAGCAGTTTGAAAAGGAACACAGCTGGGTGGAGAGGGGCTTAGCTAAACTTGAAAATAATAATTATGTCGTCTGCCAAAATGGTTTACTGATGAGATCTCGCAAACAATAAAAGGTGATTAATCAAAGTACGGAGCCACCCTTGTTGTTCTAGTGATCTGCTGATACACTGTCGCGTGTGTACAATAGACAAATATGATAATAATAAGATGAATGAATGAACGAACTATTACACCCTTATTATTATTATTATTACTTCCCCCTTTTCTCTCTCTTGTTTTTTCTCTTCAGATGCTTTTGAGCCACATTAGCACAGGTATGCATTTCTTTAGAGAAGGATTCAAGCTTTTTGTCCAATCTGCTGACTGATGGGTCATAAACTGTTCGTTGTTCATTCCTGTGGACTTATAGTGATTAGAGCAGGTTGGGAATCTAGTTAAAACTTGCCTCATGTTGAGCTTCACTGCACAATAAAAGGCGCTTTTCAACATGGCAACTATACATGTGTGTTATAAATATACACACCTTAAACCCTGGAACAACACGGTCTCCTGGATTATATGCAGGAACACGTGTGTGTGTGTTAGTCAAGAAAGCATAGATTACATAAGAGGCCACTTTTCAGACCAAAATAAATAAAAATAATGAAGGCTGCTGGGTTTCATTGCAAAAATAAGAAGAAAGCGTGACAAAATATCCAGAAGAACTGGTTCTGGTTCTGGAAGATGCTCAGAAATCCCTACAGCACATTTCCTTATAAAACTGCACTCATTGTACCCAAGACTGCGATTGTTCCAAAGCAAATTGTATTATTTTTGAAGACAGCTTTGCTTTCCAGTATTTCTTTGCAATCAACACCACCACATGTACCACTATTATTGGCACCCCGGAAATGATAGTGAACCCAGTGTACCTCAAGTCAAGGTCCCTCTCATGACAGTACCTGATCTTCCCAGGCAGTCTCCTGTCCCAGTACTAAGGCGTATGGGTGCAGTGCCGATCTCCATTTCGTTAGCCCTCGGCATCTTGCCTATACAGCTAGGGTTACAGTGGGGTGGGGGGTGGGGGTGGGGGTCCTCTGGTAACCACGAGAGTTTGACTTCCCTACTCGCATCTGTATTGCAGCATGCCTTGCCACATGGTAGTAGGTATCATTTTTATGATGATCTTTGGTATGACCTGACCGCAAGTAGAACTTGCGATCTCCCAGTCGAGAGGCGGACATGCTCTAGGCCAGCTCACTGTAATGTACCTGAAGCATGTTTGCCATTTAAGTTGAACATGTTTGAATTGATTGAAGTGTGTAGGAACTTTCAAAATGTAACTTTCAATCCGTGACTTCCTGATTAACTGGGGGACAAATATGAGGTGACTCATGCAGAGGCCAAATTCCCTCAACGTCCACATGGGAAAGATAAGAGAACCCACAACCCCAATGAAGGAGGAGAAGTGTGTTGACAGTCATAAGTCAGGGACTGGATATAAAAAATAGCTACTCGCTTGAAAATGTCCATTTCCTGTGTCCTGTTAAGTGGACACCAACGGGAACTGGTATAAACTTGCCTGGAAGAGGACCCAAGTTTATTTTTCCCCCATGTACAGTGAGGGGGAGGGTAAGAGAGGCAATCAATCAATCAATCAATACCCAATGATCACTGTTGGTGAATTACAACCCCGATTCCAAAAAAGTTGGGACAAAGTACAAATTGTAAATAAAAACGGAATGCAATAATTTACAAAT
>JANZLB010000004.1:51239779-51263009 GCA_026167865.1 Notarius quadriscutis | reverse complement strand
TGAAAATCTGATGATGTTTTAGGTCATATTTATGCAGAAATATAGAAAATTCTAAAGGGTTCACAAACTTTCAAGCATCACTGTGATATGTGATTTTATATATCAGCCATAATATTGAAATGAATAACATTTATTATCTTTGCTACAGTGGCACTTGTCAAGGGGTGGGGTATATTAGTCAGAAAGTGAAGAGTTAGAGTTGTTGTGCTGGAAGCAGGAGCCATGGACAAGCGTAAGGATCTCAGAGACTTTGACAAATGTCAAATTGTGATGGGTAGACAACTGGGTCAGAACATCTCCAAAACGGCAGGTCTTGTGGGGTGTTCCCAGTATGTACTTCCCAGTATGTATCTACCAAAAGTGGTCCAAGGAAGGACAACCAGCAAACTAGCAACAGGGTCATGGGCTTGGGTGCTCAATGATGCATTTGGGGGGGAATGCTAGCCCGTCTTGTTCAATCCCACAGACGAACTGCTGTAGCACAAATTGGTGAAAAAGTTAATGCTGGCTATGATAGAAAGGTGTCAGAACACACAGTGCATTGCAGCCTGCTACGTCTGGGGCTGTGCAGCTGCAGACTGGTCAGAGTGCCTATGCTGACCCCTGTTCACCACCAAAAGTGCCTACAATGGACACATGAATATCAGAACTGGACCATGAAACATGGACAAAGGTGGCCTGATCTGATGTTTTCTTTAACATCATGTGGACGGCCAGGTGCGTGTGTGCTGCTTACCTGGGTAAGAGATGGCACAGGGATGCATTACAGGAAGAAGGCAAGCTGGCAGAAGCAGTGCGATGCTCTGGGCAGTGTTCTACTGGCAATCCTTGGGTCCTGGCATTCATGTGGATGTTACTTTGACACGTACCACCTACCTAATAATTGCTGCAGACCAAGTACAGCCCTTCATGACACCTGTATTCCCGATTGACAGTGACCTCTTTTATCTGGATAATGTGCCCTGTCACACTGCAGAATCTGTTCAGGAATGGTTTAAGGAACATGACAGATGTTCATGGTGTTGACTTGGCTTCCAAATTCTGTAGATCTCAATCCAATCGAGCCTCTGTGGGATGTGCTGGACAGAGTCCAATCCATGGAGGCCACACCTCGCAGCTTACATCTTGTAAGGATCTACTGCTAACATTTCGGTGCCAGATACCACAGCACACCTTCAGAAATCTCATGGAGTCCATATTAGGCAGCAGATAGCTTGTTTATCGTGTTCATAAATACCCATGATAGCTTCATTTATAAATTGCGCATAATATGACATCAAAAACAGTAACTAACAATAAAATAAAACTTATGCATCTACAGTATGTATATTATATATACACCAATGGAAAAATTAAGAGACCAATTTTAATGGTGACTACCACTGACTTTTTCCATAGCTGTATATAAAATATGTACTCTTACATTACCGAATGCTCTATCAATAAGAAAATGGTGTGGGTAAATATAAAAAATATTTGTTTAACCATTTGAGGATAACTACTTGGGACTATATTATCATTCAAACAACTTTTAATGTGCACACTCTTGTTCACACCTACCTGAGTCTGATACTTACAAGGAGTGGCACCACACAATATGCTACATAAAAAAAGTGATTCCTGATTTAAGACGGCTGCCTGTGCTGTTGGTGTTGTGACAAGCAACTTGATGTGACACTTATTCAATTCAGTTTGAACTTATCCGTATAGTGCTTTTAACATTAAACAGCTTTACAGCACTCCAGATGAAGATTTAGATCCCTAATGAGCAAACCACAGGCAATTGTGGCAAGGAAAAGTCTCAACATGAAGAAGAAACTTTCAGAGGAACCAGACTCAAAAGGATCCATCCTCTTCTGAGTGACACCAGATAGTTGGATTTTGATCATTTCATTATATACAGAGAAAAGGCAAACTGTCCTAAAAATCTTGATATGGTTTAAGGTGAGTGTTTGGTGTCCTTTAGTGTTTCAGTGGAGATAATGGAAGCTTAAATCGTCACACAAATACCAAACAAATCTTGGCTGATAGCCTACATCTGGAGTAAGTCCGAAATGTTATTTTTCCTTTTGGCTTCACTGCATTTTAACATTACATTTAGGTGGATGAATAGCTTAATTTAGCTATCCCCATAAAGATGCAAGTAATTACTTGTGTGTGTGTGTGTGTGCGCACGTGCATGCTTTTATATACTACTGAGGACCAAATGTCCCCACAAGGATAGTAAAACCTGACAATTTCGACCTTAGGGCAGCACGGTGGTGTAGTGGTTAGCACTGTAGCCTCACAGCAAGAAGGTCCTGGGTTCAAGCTCAGTGGCCGATGGGGGCCTTTTTGTGTGGAGTTTGCATGTTCTCTCTATGTCACGTGGGTTTCCTCCAGGTGCTCCAGTTTCCCCCACAGTCCAAAGACATGCAGGTTAGGCTAATTTATGGCTCTAAATTGACCGTAGGTGTGAATGTGAGTGTTAATGGTTGTTTGTCTCTATGTGTCAGCCCTGCGATCACCTGGCGACTTGTCCAGGGTGTATCCTGCCTCACGCCTATAGTCAGCTGGGATAGGCTCCAGCTTGCCCGTGACCCAGTGTACAGGATAAGCGCTTACAGATAATAAATGGAATTTCGACCTTGTGGGGACATTTGGATGGTCTCCACAAGGAAACTGCTGTTGTGTTGTTGTTGTTGTTTTTTTAAGCAAAAATTGGAATGAATGAATGAATGAATGAATGAATGAATGAATGAATGAATGAAGAGCCAAAAAGTTTCCTTTTCATTACTGAGGTTTGGGTCAGGTTTATGTGCAGGCACAGCATTAATTAACTGCAATAATAATTATGTCAATGGAAGGTCCTCACAAGGATAGTGAGACAAACGTGTGTGTGTGTGTGTGTGAGACATATTTATATATCTTGGTGGGGATCAAATGATCTCCATATGGAATATCTGAGAGTTTTGACCATGTGGGGACCTTGAGCTGGTCCCATAAGGAAAACTACTTCATTCTCCATGTTACGTTATGTAGTGATTTGAAAATATATAAGATTATAATCATGAACCTATAGGCTACATATTGGGTGTAATATTTAGAATAAGTCTCACTGTGTCTTTATCTCTTTATTGCTGGACACAACATAATCACTGAATTCGTCAACATGCTGCACGTTTCACCAAATTTATAATCACGTCATGGTGGTTTCATAGCTTCATTTCCAAACCTTACACTTTTTGTCTTTTTTTCTTTTCTTTTTTTTCTCCACATACTCACTGCAGCTTATCACCCTGGGAGAGAAATGTATATCTTCTTTGTAGACCCCTTTCCCCTGTTGTTTTTTTTTATTCTGCAATTATTTCATCGCATAACTATGCTGCTCCATCAAACTGTACGTAAAAATGGTTTCAATCATGTTTCACGCAAGGCAATAAAAGCAGCTTTTGTGTCCAATTAAGGTATTACACTGTTTTGCGTTAAGGAATTACAGCATTGTGAAAGCCTCAGCCCTACTCCATTGCAAATCCAACGCTTTATTAAAGGCACATTAGACATTGGCAAAGTCACTTCATGCAATGGCCAATAACTAACTGACTTAACTTATCAGTCCTCACACAGGCCAGACGTCTTGGTTTAAAACTGTCTGTGTTTGGGTGCCAGTGTGTTTTGTAAAGTCTGTATGCAAAGATAAGAATTGTCTTGTATATATATATATATATATATGCCCTGTGATGACCTGGCGACTTGTCCAGGGTGTACCCCGCCTTTCGCCCATAGTCAACTGGGATAGGCTCCAGCTTGCCTTCAACCCTGTTGAACAGGATAAAGCAGCTAGAGATAATCAGATGAGATGATATATATATAAATATATAAAATCTCTTTTCGTTTGCCAAATGCATCGTATTGTTGCTGTATGCATGTTACCAATGCAACGCATCAACCAAAATTAATAGAGTCATCTTTGTGAATTTATGGACATTCGCACATCTGTAATTACACTATGTGGTGCTAACATGGTATGTTGATTTTACTTTTTGGAAGGAAGACAGTTTAAAAAATGTTTGATTTGGACCACAGAAGAAAATCATCTTGTGATGGACTTGTAATTGGTTACGTCATTACAGCTCTGGTTGCTTTATTTTTGTTGTACATTAGGCTCTTTAATGAAGAACATGCCTGCCGTTTGTATCACAAAGGCCTTATGATGTTTCACTTGCATAATTATTATTAATGCAGCTAATTAACGTTATACCGACAACCAAATACAATCCTAACCTTAGTATCCAAGCATCCAAAAGGAAAGTTTTTGAATCTTTTACTTTCTTTTAGCTTTCCTTGTAGAGACCAGCTAAATATCCCCATAGGGTCAAAACCACCATTTCTATCCTTGTGGGGACTCTCTCTCTCTCTCTCTCTCTCTCTCTCTCTGCATATATGCGGTTTTACGTTCAATTTCAAAATGTCTATCAATACAGGAATGACCTAATCTTTAGTCTTGCCAACAGCCGAAAAAACACAGCTTGGGTTCTGGCAAGAAGGATCCCAGCCCAAAGAAGGAGAGCTAGATCACCAGCAAAAATTAAACTTAACTCAAGGAATAAAAAAAAATGTGATACCTTTCCAGGAAACCCCTTAGAGTCACTGTAAAAGGCATCGAACCTGCCATACCAGGTTCGATTATACCAGGAGACCAAGTGATAGATTTGAAGTATTCAGTAAAGCAGCAGCATAAGCATGCCTAGATCTATTAATAATTTGCTTATACAAAAAAAAAAAAATTAAAATAAATCTGTTTTGGTACATCTCTGGAGCAATTAAGTAAAATAAATAAATACATAAAATAAAATAAAAATAGCATGTTTTTGGAATTCATGAGGATATCTGGCATACAATATATGGATTTTATTTTGGTGTAATGATATACTCTCTCTTAAACTCTATCTCTCTTCTCTCTGTGTCTCTTTTTTTTTCCTCTTCAGTCATGTGTTTCCCAAGCACAAATTATTTTGGGAGCCTCAGAGGTGGAGTAAAGAGGAAAAAAAAGTTAAATGTTCATAGACACAATGTTGGGTGTAGTAATGATTTAGTAAATCATACCCTTACCTTTGTCCAACCCCCCATCTTGATTACACATACACACGGACATCCCACTCCAATTTCCCTCCTTTTTCAAGGCATGGGTGTACTGCTATGAGTTTTGAGGAGGAATAAAACCCCTAGGTTGCTAAAGGACAGGGGTATTACAGAGCAGGATGGCGAGGGGCAAAGCTCTGCTGCTCTTCCATGGATTTGTCCTGCTGGCTCTGTGTAGACCCTCACTTCAAGGAGGTAAGATGTCTTGTGCTTTCTCAAACAGGCTTTCTCTCTGTGAAATCTTCCAGATGCTCTAAAACACAACACCCTCAAATCATTATTATAGACAGTGATCCAATTGTTATAATTAGATTGTGTGTATCTTTGGCAGCAGGTAGAAGCTGATGTAATCTAGCGCAGATTTAAAGGTCCTTAGGACAAGTTCTTGGGGGACAAGTACTTTGTCTTTCAGATTCAGCCAATAGTCATAGTCACTGAGCTTAACTCCAATGACTTATGTTAACACAAGCAAAAATAACTTTAAAAATAAAGTAGGGTTTTACTTTACTTGACATTTTGAAAGAGAACTGGGAACTGGAGGAAATAAAAACAAAAAAATCATTTTTTTCCCCGCTGTAATGACATTCTAAATTAGGAACGCACCACCTAAATCATTTTCAAATTCATTTCTTTTTCAGCATTCTGGATCATTATTTTAGTGCATTTCTACAAACTCGAGACAAGGATCTTTAAAGTCTTGTAAGGCCATTGAACTAATATTGAATTGTTGCACTTTTTTATGCAACTTACCAATTCGTAAAACGTAAAATGGAGGACATCTGTGTACATTGCTACCAGTACAGAATGTAAATTAGAAGGCACCTTTAATTGTTCATTTACAGGTGCATCACTGGATGCAGTTTAGAGATTTCATAGAGTACATTAAGAAGCTAAATCAGATTTCACCAGAACTTCATTCATTCACCTTTTTCAATTCAAAAAATGAATTATTCCAATATATGTGCTCATGAATGAAGAGATTGTTATCTAGTAACAAACTACAGGTATACTGTTCTCAAGGTATTATCTACTATTCGAAAAAGAAATGATTTACATACACTTCAGGGTCTTAAGTTGTCTTTCTGGAGGAGTGATCATTAAAGGTTCTTCAAAGAACCTGAGTGTTTCTTACTGAGAGTATATAGTAGTGACAACCCTTTCTGGAAAATATAGACCCTTAACCATCCAAGGAACCATTGAAGAACTCTAGAAAGTGTTTTTTGTTTGTTTTCTAAAACTGTATAGTAGATGAGAAGACATATTCCCATAGATATTAACTCTCACATTAAATGTCACAGACACCTAGCTGAAGACTATAATTTTCATAATTTGATAAAGATTAATCCTTAAAATATTAATTACTGGATAAACTTTTTTGTTCCAGATGTACATGTAACATTGAGTGTTTAAAGTTCTATGGACCAGGAGGAGGATAGTACCCTTATGAAAGGTGTAAATTCTAAGAACTGGCCTTGTTATTCGAGTAATAGTGGGTCAATAGGTAACTGGAAGAATGATAGTGGATCAGCAGGTAACTGGTGGGATATTAATAGGTCAGCAGGTAACTGGAAGAATTGTACTGGGCCAGCAGGTAAGTGGTGAAATGGCCGTAGAGCAGCAGGTAACTCGTGGAATGTTAGTGAGTCGGCAGGTAACTGGAAGAATCATACTGGGCCAACAGCTAAGTGGTAAAATGGCAGTAGACCAGCAGGTAACTGGTGGGAAATTAGTGGGTCAGCAGGTAACTGGAAGAATTGTACTGGGCCAGCAGGTAAGTGGTAAAATGGCAGTAGACCAGCAGGTAACTGGTGGAATGCTAGTGGGTCAACAGGTAACTGGAAGAATCATACTGGGCCAACAGGTACTGTAAGTGGTAAAATGGCAGTAGACCAGCAGGTAACTGGTGGAATGTTAGTGGGTTAGCAGGTAACTGGAAGAATTGTACTGGGCTAGCAGGTAAGTGGTGAAATGACCATTGACCAGCAGGTAACTGGTGGGATATTAGTGGGTCAGCAAGTAACTGGAAGAATTGTACTGGACCAGCAGGTAAGTGGTGAAATGGCCATTGACCAGTAGGTAACTGGTGGGATGTTAGTGGGTCAACAGGTAACTGGAAGAATCATACTGGGCCAACAGGTAAGTGGCAAAATGGCAGTAGACCAGCAGGTAACGGGTGGAATGTTAGTGGGTTAGCAGGTAACTGGAAGAATCATACTGGACCAACAGCTAAGTGGTAAAATGGCAGTAGACCAGCAGGTAACTGGTGGAACATTAGTAGGTCAGCAGGTAACTGGAAGAATTGTCCTGGGCCAGCAGGTAAGTGGTGAAATGGCCATTGACCAGCAGGTAACTGGTGGGATATTAGTGTGTCAGCAGGTAACTGGAAGTATAGTAGTGGGAATGGCAAGTAATTGGTGGAATATTAGTGGGTCAGCAGATAACTGGAAGAATTGTACTGGGCCAGCAGGTAAGTGGTGAAATGGCAGTAGACCAGCAGGTAACGGGTGGAATGTTAGTGGGTCAGCAGGTAACTGGAAGAATTGTACTGGGCCAGCAGGTAAGTGGTGAAATGGCAGTAGACCAGCAGGTAACTGGTGGAATGTTAGTGGGTCAGCAGGTAACCGAAAGAATTGTACTGGATCTGCAGGTAAGTAGTGAAATGGCAGTGGGCTGGCAGGTAGCTGGTGGAATGTTATTGTATGAGCAGGTAACCAGAGGAATGGGTTGCTAAATGTAAGCTACCAATTATGGGCCCTTCAGCAAGCTCGCCCTACACGCTGACCCCAGCATCCTTCTGGGATATACACAAAATTCAATACTGTACACATGTGTAATGACAATAATGGTAACTTATATGTTCCAGATGTTTTTTAAAAGGGGTACATTTGAAATGTATACATTCCCTACATTTCCTTTTCTCAATCATTCATCACTCCAAATAATTTAATAATTATAGACTAAGATTTTTGTTCTCTGTTGCAGGAGTCTACATACCAGCTGCAGGAGGAGAAGGAGGGGCTGGGCTTGGGGTAGGGACTGGCATTGGTCCTAGTTTTGGACAAGGTGCTGGAGCTGGTCCAATAGGGGGTCTTGGAACTGGACTTGGTACTGGAATTAGGCCTGGGGTAGGGGCTGGCACAGGACTCGGTCCTGGAGGTATAGGGACTGGGGTCCTTCCTGGGAGTGGTCTTGGTGCTGGTCCTGGAGGTGCACTAGGAACTGGACCAGGATTTGGCATTGGTCCTGGAGTGGGAGGTGGTAGATATTTCCTTTTAATAAACACTAAATATGCTAATATAAATTTTCTATAATTTTTTAAAATTATTTAGTTAATTTTTTAGCGTTTGGCACATATACTGTATGTCGAGCAGATATCTTATTTATGTCTTCGGCATATACTGTATGTTATTTGAAAAAACAATTCTAGCATTTTTACATTCATAGCGTTGCCATGTACAATAGTAAACATAGGAAAAACATGTACAAACTCATATATTCAATAAAAATAAATATTTCCTCCATTACAATGTATTTTACTACCAGGGAGGTTTCCTGGTTACAAGCCAGGAAAGACAGCTGGTAAGTGGCATACTATATTCTTTATACTTAACTATTATGGCCATACATTATTTTTAAAATATAAATTTCATTTATTTAAAGACAATATACTGCAGTTAAATCAAAGCAAGACACACACATTTTTTTTTTTTTTTAATTATGATATAGGTCCTGGTACAGCAGGTACTGCATTTGGTTCTGGTAGTGGTGGGCCAGGACTTGGAACTGGAGCATTTGTTCCTGGTACTGTTACAGGAGGAGTAGGCCCAGGTGGTTATGGTACAGGTCCTGGAACTGGTGGGCCATTCACTGGAGGTCTTGGAACTGGTGGAATAGGTGTTGGTGGCTTGGGAACTGGAAGATTTGGAGCAGGTTTGTGGAAATTCTGTTAGACAAGTTACATAAAAAAATTCACATCTAAAATTTCACTGTAAACTCTCTTTCGAAAGGCTGTCCTGCAATTCCCCCAAAGACCCCCATATATTGAGGGTAACACACTAAATTACATGATATGGTGGGCTTCGTTGTGTATGTACTAGCTCTGAACCTGTTAGCCATATGGGTACTGGCTCTGGATCTTGTAGGTTTGGTCCCGGGGGCATTGGATCAGGCGCTTTCAGTCCTGGAAGCCCTGTTCTCAAAGTCGCCAGTGGTCAATACTGAAGGGCTCAGATCAGATCAAGTCAGATCAGATTGACTTAAATTCCACAGAAAAACAGCAGCAAGAGTTTTACTGTAGATCTTGTAAAGCATTGCATAAACAGGGATGGTTTAAGTTGGGTGTGCTAAACCTTTAACAGGATACAATTAACAGATACATTGACATTACAGTAAGCGCTTCGACAAATATTTTTTGATAGCTTTTTTTTTTTAAATCAAACAGAATATGTGTCAAGAAAATCATGAATAATAGCTAGATGCCAAAAATGTAACTGAATGAAAAGTTGTTTATAGACAATTTCAAAAATCATTATATATAAGGCAAATTATTATTCATACATTTCTGAGATTCATATTCAGGCTATAGCTCATTGCAAAATGAACTGCTAAATTAAATTCAATTATAGAATTATTTTAGTAGCTTATGACAGTTTCTCAAAAAAAGATCAAACAGACTTCAAGCCAATCAATTTTTTCTCTTTACCAACTACTATATTATTTCTTCTACTTTGTGTTTCTCACGTGTTGATACCTGGTTAGGTATAAAAACTTGAATAATTTCAGACTGAGCCAATTATTCTTATTCTCACATGACACCCCCAATTTATTGTTTTTTTTTTTTTTAAATCAGGAGCTGCTGGCAAGCCTCCAAAAACAGGTGAGATTAAAGTCAGCCATTCTATAGCAATTATATGGATGATATTTCCTTATATAGAGTACGCAAGGCAACTTTTCAGCAGATTTTCTATATTTAATATTCACTAATATGTATAAAAACTTTAATATAGTAAATGTTTCATTAATAAATTTATACTTTCCTAGGGGCAGGGTATGGTGCTCAGGGACTTGGAACTGGTGCTCTTGGAGGTAGTGGACTAGGAGGACTTGTGCCTGGAGGTGCAGGGCCTGGTGAGTTTGATGCTTTTATTGTTGTAACACTGAAAGTCCATGAATTGAATGTCATTACTTTTCCATTGAAAAACTTAAGAGAATATTTGGCACCTTGTTTATGGAGGGAGGGGTGTTGGAACTGGATTAGGTGCTGGAGGACTAGGTCTTGGTGCTGGTACTCTTGGAGCAGGAGTTGGACCTGGAGGGATTGGTCCAGGTGGTCTTGGAACTGGTGGTGTTGGCCCTGGTGGACTTGGAACTGGTGGTGTTGGCCCTGGTGGACTTGGAACTGGTGGTGTTGGCCCTGGTAGACTTGGACAAGGTGAGAATGACCAAGTACTTATCCCTTAACTAGAGTGAGAGATAAGTGTACAGTTTATGAATAGCTAATAGCATTCTGTAAAACTAAAAAAAAAAAAAACCCTACTAATTGATTATATTTGAGGCGTGGTTAATATAAAGTCTTAGAATTATATAATGCAATATTGCTTTTATGTTTTTACCTCTGCTATTATGGTTGTAGAATATTAATATATGCAATTTTAGCATATTTATAGCAACCTAGCAAAATACCATATTTTGGTTTCTTTTTATAGCCATCAGTGGGAAACCTCCAAAATTGGGTCAGTACTTTTTAACTGACATAATATTGTGTTTTTTCTTCAAGAGAAAATACAACAGGTGAAGGGGATAAACAGTCTGGTCTAAATGTACATTTGCCAATTTTCTTCTGTAGGAGGCTTAGGTGGACCAGGAGGTGTTGGTCCTGGAGTTGGAATAGGAGTAAGACCAGGTGGAGTTGGTCCAGGAGGAATTGGTCCAGGCGGGATTGGTCCAGGAGGAATCAGACCAGGAGGATTTGGTCCTGGTGGCACCAGTCTAGGAGGATTAGGTCCAGGAGGAGTTGGCCCAGCTGGAGTTGGTCCAGGAGTGGGACCAGGCGGAGTTGGTCCTGGAGGAATTGGTCCAGGTGGAGTTGGTCCAGGAGGAATCAGACCAGGAGGAGTTGGCCCAGCTGGAGTTGGTCCAGGAGTGGGACCAGGAGGAGTTGGTCCTGGAGGAATTGGTCCTGGTGGAGTTGGTCCAGGAGGAATCAGACCAGGAGGAGTTGGCCCAGCTGGAGTTGGTCCAGGAATGGGACCAGGAGGAGTTGGTCCTGGAGGAATTGGTCCTGGTGGAGTTGGTCTAGGTTATGGTCCTGGTGGAGTGGGAGTAGGTAAGGAAATTTAATTTACTTTTTCAAATATACAAACAGGTGACAAAAGGAAAAAACAGGGGCTCTATTTTTCTGTGGGGTCATTGTGATGGCATGTTTTGGGCCTGCTTGTTCTGTTAAAGGGGATGCACACATTATGTGAAGGTTTCTATAATAATAATAATAATAATAATAATAATAATAATAATAATAATAATAATGAGAGTGGCCTCTTCCAGGATGACAATGCAACCACAGAGCCCATATCTATGGCCTTCACAGTCATCAATTGAACACCTATGGGACACTTTAGACCTACATGTTAGCTTTCTCCACCACCATCATCCAAACACCAAATGAGGGAATATAATTTGGAGTAACAGTGTTCTGTCCCTCTAGTACAGTTCCAGGGACTTGTAGAATATATACCAAGGTATATTGAAGTTATTCTGGTGGCTCATGGCAGCCCAACACCTTATTGGGCTGTTATATACCTGGTGTTATGCTGTAAGATATAAACATTAGATGTATAAGATGTGATTTTAGGTTTATAGGCATAGAAAACTACCCTAATTTGAGATACATTTGCAAATACAATCTTAATTATTAAGTATGTGAGCATATTGTACCTTTCCATAGGAGCTGGTGGAAAACCCAGGAAATCAGGTAAGATTGTAATATTAAAAAGTAACAATGGAGTCTACTAAAAAAATGCCATTGGATATACAGTGATGGTGCCAATAAGATCTAATTTGAAAATACTTTAATGGTAGTATACAGAACAATGTCAGTACTATACCAGAGTTATTCAATGTAGGGCATACAGTATGTATTATGTAAAAAAAAAAGGATATTTTAACATTCTGCCTTATTAAGGTTCCCAGAAAAAGTTAAACAAATATTTAGAATAGAACATATTGCTGAATTTGAATATGCCGGTACATGTGGCCCTTCTCAAATTTCTTATGAATTGCATTCAAGAGTGTTTGGGTAGCCACATCAGTAGATGAAAATAAATTCTACACTTCTCTACATCAGGCAACAAGAAAGTAGGAGTGGACACCACATGAATCCAGAAGCACAGTCAGAAATTTTGTTGAATCTATAAGGCAGGTTTCGGGGGGGGGGAATATCCAGACTTAAATATTGAACGACAACAACAAAACTCAAATATTACCCAGTGGTATTCCATAGAGTTCTCATATAATATTTTAATATCTGGTTATTTGGTATGGTTTCCTGTGTATATTATAAGCTATGTCTTTTTAGGCATATATGGACTATATGGCACTACTGGAGGTCTCTATCCTGGCACTGGACAGAAACCACCAAAAACAGGTAAGTGATTAAATTAAGACATTAGTCATTTGAGGCATGTTGCAGTTACAAAATGTATAGCTTGAAATATCCATAGCAGAGAGCAATTATAACTTATATTATTCATAAAATCCAAAAAAATTACATTGTGGAATAGGTCTTGGTGGAACTAGATTTGGTCCTGGTGGTGTAGGAGTCAGCCCTGGTGGTACAGTAATTGGCTCTGGAGCTGGAGTTGGTCCTGGTGGTACAGGTTTTGGCCCTGGAGGAGCTGGATTTGGGCCTGCTGGAACTGGAGTAGGACCTGGTGGAGCTGGAGTTGGTCCGGGTGGAGCTGGAGTTGGTCCAGGTGGAGTTGGAGTTGGTCCTGGTGGAGTTGGAGTTGGTCCAGGTGGAGCGGGAGTTGGCCCGGGTGGAGTTGGAGTCGGTCCGGGTGGAGTTGGAGTCGGCCCGGGTGGAGTTGGAGTTGGCCCGGGTGGAGTTGGAGTTAGTCCTGGTGGAGTTGGAGTTGGTCCAGGTGGAGCGGGAGTTGGCCCGGGTGGAGTTGGAGTTGGCCCTGGTGGAGTTGGAGTTGGTCTGGGTGGAGCTGGAGTCGGCCCTGGTGGAGGTGATTCCCAAAAAGCATGGTTCTTGTGATATTTTGTTGCTTGGAAAATAGATACCTATACACTGACAGTCTCCCTGTTATTTCTGTCCCTTTAGCACCTATTTTGCCACAAACTGGATTACCAGGCACTGGAACAGGCCCTGGGCGCAAAGTTGGCAAGACAGGGAAGGCACCAGTACCAGGTAATGTAGTTCTACCACTTATTTCTTGGCATCATACTTGCATTATAATTTGCAAATGCAAGACTTTTTTTTTTTTTAAATCTTAAATTAGGTATTAGTGTTCCTGGGTTGTACCAGGGTGGTATCGTTCCTGGACAAGGTAAATACCACTGAAGCACATAATGATATCTATGAAATTTGCTTTTATTAAACATCAGAAATTTAGACCAACTTTCTGTATGCAGGTTTTGGTGGTCAAGGAGTTCTGCCCGGTGTAGCTACAGGATCGCAGACTGGTGAGTTTTACTGATTGGATAATAGGATCACTCATCTGCTTGTGTATCTATCTCTCATTTTCCCCTCTTAATTTGTAGCTCAGCTTGGTCAAGGTGGACTTGGGGCCAATGGTTAGTACAAAATATTACTAATATATATAAGCATATAAAAACAAGAGATCTTAACAGGTCATAAGATAATGTTTTTTTATAGGTGGTCGTGGTGGGAGCTTTGCTGGACAACAGTTACCAGGAGTGTTTCGTGGATATCCTCTCATTTCACCAAAGTCTGGAGGTATTATTGTAACTTACTAGCATTCAAACATATGCCAAACAATACACATTACTTAAGTTTATTGAATTTTTTATGCTGGGTGATTCATGAACTCTTAAAGCATTTTTGGATTTTATTTCAATTGCATACTGATTCCAATTCAAGAAAATTGATTACTTGTTCATTTTCAGTGAGTAATTTACCCTAGTCAAGTTCATAGTGGATTCACAGCCTATGCCAGAACCACTGCAATGAAAAAAAAGAAAAAAAAAAAAAAACACTAAAAATTTTTATTAATTAGGTCTGACACTTTAGTCACACCCTTTACAGGTTGTCTCTTTATTGAGTGATTCTGTGTTCCACACCACAACTATATATAATACCACATGCGTGTTTTGCATAATTATATAAATTATTTCTGTTCTATAATTTTATTCTTTGTTCTTTCAGGACCTGGCTCTGCTAAGTCTCAAGCTAAAGCTGCTAAATATGGTAAGTTTGCTTTTCAAGTTGAAAGCTGAAGATGAAACACACACTAAGCTGCACTATAAGACCAAAGGTTTGTGGACACCTGACAATCAAACCGTATCTTTCCTTGAACATCCTATTCAAAAACCACTGGGATATTATCTTGGTCCCCCCTTTACTGCTATAACAGCCTCCACTCTTTTGGGAAGGCTTCTCACTAGATTTTGAAATCTGGCAGTCAGGATTTGCCCACTTAGCTACAACAGTATTACTAAGGGAAGGCTCTGATGTTGGGCAAGAAGGTTGGAGGATCAGTTGGAGTGAGGTCAGGGCTCTGTGCAGGCCACTCATGTTCTTACACACCACTGCTTTGTGAACAGGAACATTGTCATGCTCGAACAAGATTGGGCTAGGGACCTTAGTTCCAGTGAAGGGGAATCTTAATGCTACAGCACACAGACACATTTGAGACAGCTGTGTACTACCAACTTTTTAGTTTGGGGAAGACCTACATTTGGGTATGATGGTCAAGTGTTCATATACTTTTGGCCATATTGTGTATTAAGCTGATTATAATGAATATGTACTAGAATACTCATATTACTATTAATGTCTCCAACAGCAGTTGGACTTGGTATAGGAACTGGAGCAGGTGCTGTACCTGGTGCTGTTCCTGGAGCAGGTGGTGTACCTGGTGTTGTACCTGGTGCTGGTGTTGTACCAGGAACAGGAGGCGTACCTGGTGCGGGTGTTGTACCAGGAGCAGGAGGTGTACCTGGTGCCGGTGTTGTACCAGGAGCAGGAGGTGTACCTGGTGCGAGTGTTGTACCAGGAGCAGGAGGTGTGCCTGGTGTTGGTGTTGTGCCTGGAGCAGGTGGTGTACCTGGTGCTGGTGCTATACCTGGTGCAGGTGGTGTACCTGGTGTTGGTGCTGGTACCTATCCGGGAGGTAAGTTTTATATTATATATAGAGAGAGAGCTGCAGATAAGGGTGAAATTAATTTAATGCCAATTTCTAATGGGATATTGCATTGAAGACTATTGTTTTTTGTTTTTACGATGTTCTTTCACTAGATATTTTAGTGGAACCTCTTATTTGACAGTAGAGATATTATATTTTTAACCCTCAGGTATTGGTGTGGGTGGGCTACCTGGACTTGGAACTAGTGGGCTTGGTGCTGGTGCTCTTCCTGGATCTGGTCTGGGGGCTGGTGGACTTCCTGGTTCTGGTGTTGGAGTTGGTCCTGGAGGTAACTTGCTAAATGAAATGTGGATATTGTTGAATTAGACATACTAAAATAGGTTATTTTTGTTTCTGAGTAATGAGATGTTCTTTTACAATTTTCAGGATATGCTGGAGCCAAAGCACGAAAATATGGTAAAAGTCGCATTAATAATGCATGTAAATACATGTATAGCATGTTCTTTAGTGATAGAAAATAATATACAAAAGTCTGTACTATGCTCATGTTCATCACTTTTAAAGCAAAATGTCTATTTAACCAATGATCCTTATAATTTTATTTAAGCCCATCATTTCACTTGAGCCCAATACTGTAACTTTACAATGTTATCCAATATAAGTTTTATGCATAGTTTTTATTATCATTTTGTTCTGTAGCTCAGCTTGGAGGTCCTGGTGGGGCATTAGGTGCTGGAGGGTTGCCAGGAGGACTTGGGACTGGTGGTCTTCCAGGCTCTGGACTTGGAACTGGTGGTTTTCCAGGCTCTGGACTTGGAACTGGTGGTCTTCCAGGCTCTGGACTGGGAACTGGTGTACTCCCTGGCTCTGGTCTGGGAGCTGGTGGACTTCCTGGGTCTGGACTGGGAACTGGTGGACTTCCTGGTGCTGGTTTTGGAGGTGGTGTATTTCCTGGCTCTGGTGTTGGAGGTGTTCCTGGAGGTAATTGTTAAATGAAATGTGAATATTGATGCATTATGTATGTAATAAAATATATTATTTTTGTTTCAGAGTATTGATGAGATGAGTATTGATATGTTTTGTTTACAAATTTCAGGTTATGCTGGAGCCAAAGCACGAAAATATGGTAAAAGTCATATTAGTGATGCACATGAATTAATGTATGCTCTGTAAGGCTTAAAGATAATGTCCAAAATTCAAGATGGTTATATTAATATCTTTTTAAAGCACTGTGTTCATTTAACCAGTAATCCATAACACATTCATTGAAGTTCTTAATTTCACTTGCGCCACAAGAAAATTTATAAGGTTGTTCAATAAAATTTTGATGTATTTTTTCTACTATCAATGTTTCCATAGCTCAGCTTGGAGGTCCTGGTGGGGCTTTAGGTGCTGGAAGATTACCAGGAGGGTTCGGAACTGGTGGGCTTCCTGGCTCTGGACTGGGAACTGGTGGACGTCTTGGCTCTGGACTTGGAGCTGGTAGTCTTCCAGGCTCTGGACTTGGAGCTGGTGGACTTCCTGGCTCTGGTCTTGGAACTGGTGGGCTTCCTGGCTCTGGACTGGGAACTGGTGGACGCCTTGGCTCTGGACTTGGAGCTGGTGGACTTCCTGGCTCTGGACTTGGAGCTGGTGGACTTCCTGGCTCTGGTCTTGGAGCTGGTGGACTTCCTGGCGCTGGTCTTGGAGCTGGTGGACTTCCTGGTGCTGGTGTTGGAGTTGGTCCTGGAGGTAACTTGTTAAATGATATGCGAATATTTTTGAATTATATATGTACTAAAATATGTTATTTTTTGTTTCAGAGTATTGATACATGTTTTTGTTTACAAATTTCAGGTTATGCTGGAGCCAAAGCACGAAAATATGGTAAAAGTCACATTAGTAATGTACATGAATTAGTGTATGTCTTGAAAGGATTAATGTCCAAAATTCAAGATGGTCATATTCATACCTTTCAAAGCATTGTGCTCATTTGTGCTCAGGTCCTGGTGGGGCTTTAGGTGCTGGAGGATTGCCAGGAGGGTTTGGAACTGGTGGACTTCCAGGCTCTGGACTTGGAGCTGGTGGACTTCCTGGCTCTGGTCTTGGAGCTGGTGGACTTCCTGGCTCTGGACTTGGAACTGTTGGACTTCCTGGCTCTGGTCTTGGAACTGGTGGACTTCCTGGCTCTGGACTTGGAGCTGGTGGACTTCCTGGCTCTGGACTTGGAACTGGTGGACTTCCTGGTGCTGGTGTTGGAGTTGGTCCTGGAGGTAACTTGTTAAATGTTGTTGCATCATATAAACTATAATGAGTTATTTTTGTTTCTGAATGAAACATTTTCTTTTTCTAAATTTCAGGATATGCTGGAGCGAAAGCACGAAAATATGGTAAGAGTTATATTAATTATGCATATGAATCCATGTATGTTTTGTTTATTATTTATAGGATTAAACACAATACTTATTTCACCAATGATACTTAACAGGGCTTTATTTTAGCCCTTAATTTCACATGAAACTTTACAAGGTTGTCAAGTAAAAATTTAATGTATTGTTTCTACTAATATTTTGTTCTGTAGCTCAGCTTGGAGGTGCTGGTGGGGCTTTAGGTGCTGGAGGATTACCAGGAGGATTTCCAGGGGGATTACCTGGGGGTCTTGGGACTGGTAATTTAGCTGGTAGTGGACTTGGAGCTGGTGGAGGAGTTGGAAGAACTGGTGGTGTACCTGGCGGAGGTGTTGGAGGGCTGCCTGGTGGAGGCCTTGGACCTGCTACTGGAACTGGGGGTATTAATTCATATGTTTCTAATGATTCACTTTGCAATTATAATTTGTGCTTTTTATATCATTTCAACTGTTATGTTGTGTACACTGCCTGGCCAAAAAAAGTCGTACATACTAATATTCTGTTGGACCACCTTTAGCTTTGATTACAACGCGCATTCACCATGGCATTGTTTTGACAACCTGATACAACCTCACAACATTTATTTCCATCCAGAGTTGCATTAATGTTTTGCCGAGATCTTGTATTCACAACAGGAAGGTCAAACCACTCTGTAAAGTCTTCTCCAGTAAATCCCAAAGACATTCAATGAGGTTAAGGCCAGGCCCTGTGGTGGCCAATTCATGTGTGAAAATGGTTTCTCATGATCCCTGAACCCCTCTTTCACAATTTGAGCTTGATATTCATCCTGGAATATGCCCATGGCATTAGGGAAGAAAAAAAATCCATTGATAGGATAATCTGGCCATTCAGTCAATTCAGGTAGTCAGCTGACTTCATTTTATTGCCATATGATATTTCTGAGCCTAGATCTGACCAGTTGAAGCAACCCCATATCATAAGCCTACAGAGGCTTGTACAGTGGCCTCTATGTCTGATTGATTGATACATTGCTTAATGCGCTTTCCTTCTTACCTGGACACACCCACTGCTCTGGATTAGGGAAAATCTGGACTGATCTGACCTTATCCATTTGCTTCCTAACAAATTGAAGATTTTTCTTCTGATTACCCTCACAAACAAATGGTTTTCTTATGTCCACACAGCTGTTTAGTCCCCATCATGTGAGTTCTTTTCATATTGTGTGTGGAAATGCTCTTATTTTCACTAATAAATATAGCCGTGAGTTTTACTGTTTTATGATTTGACTTCACCAAGCTTTTAAGTGATTTCTGATCATGGTCAGACAAGATTTTTTTCTGACCACATTTCTTCCATGAAATTGATGATTCACCACTATCCTTCCAGGTTTTAATAATGCATTGGACAGTTCTTAACCCAATTCTAGTCATTTCAGCAATCTCCTTAGTTGTTTTCTTTGCTTGATGCAGTCCAATAATTTGACTTTTCTGAATCACAGTAACATCTTTACCAATGACCATGGGATCTGTCTTCTGACATGGTGATATAAGAAATGAGAAGCTACTCACTGCATCAGTTAGGGTTAAAAGAATTGTTGCCAGCTGAAACATATTGATCACTGTAGTAATTTTCCAATCAAAGGCTCTTAAGTATGTGCTTATTTAAATCTAAGTGGTGACATTGTTTAACCAGGCATTGTATATTAGCACATTTTCCAAAGTTTTGTAAGTGATATAACAGAAACAGTCAATAGATTGGACATTTATTCCTTCACAGTGGGTAGAGTAGATGGAGATGATGTATAACTTTCTGAAGGATATAGATTAGGAGTGGCACCAAACAACTTTATTTTCTGATTAAAATTCCACAGGATATGGATCTGAAGCAAAAGCTCGTAAATACGGTAAGACATTTAATTTTGTAAAGGTGATACACTTTTTTCTTGGTAGCCTCAAAATTAACTTTATACCTAAAATTGTATAATAGGAGGTGCTGGCAGTGCCCTAGGAGGACCTGGTTCAGGAGTTGTACCAGGAGGGACAGTAGGTGGACTTGGCGGAATGGGAAGTCAGACTGGAAATGGACTGAGACCAGGAGGGACAATTGGTGGTGGACCAGGTAGTGTGCCAGGTGGTGGCCTTGGAACTGGAGGTGTACCTGGTGGTGGCCTTGGTCCTGGAGGTGTACCTGGTGGTGGCCTTGGTCCTGGAGGTGTAGCAGGTGGTGGCCTTCGGCCTGGAAGTGTGCCAGGTGGTGGCTTTGGACCTGGAGGAGTACCTGGTGGCAGCTTTGGACCTGGAGGTAAATAAGTCTATGTTGAAATATTTTAGTATGCTGGAAAGTCATTCTAGCAATCATAAAAATATATTTTTGCATAGATGTTTTTCTGCATATACACAATATATTGTTAAAGCACATTTCTGTATGCATACATAGCTCTATAAAGTGCTGAACTGAGGGACTCATCAGTGCTTGTGGGATTGCAATCTAACTTTTACATCATATAGACTTATCGTACCCTTATTCCTGAACCAGTGAACCAGTATGAAGATATACTTATTGATAGAGACTTCAAAGCTTCTGTAAGTCCTCTGGATAAGGGTATCTGCACAATGCCATAGATGTAAATGTAAATGCATCTAGCTAACGTGCATAACTTATAATAATAGCACCCAAGAGAAATCAAAATTAAGTAATTGTTCCTCAGTTTAGGATCATGAAAAACATAAAAATGTCCACAAACTTTTACTTTGCTTTATAAATGTTATAAATGTCCATACACATTTATTTAGTTTTGGAAATATTATAAACATGTAATCCCAATCCTTATGTTCTATGTGTTGTATTTTTGCATCACAATTCTTTCAGGATATGCTGGCGCTAAAGCTCGCAAATATGGTAAGGCACATTAAATTACATATAGATCTAGTTAGAATTCTCTAACTGAATCCTCAAGCTGAAAATGTCATACACATTTTATTTTTTGCTGCAAAGGATTCCCAAGTGGAACAGTCAGGACAGCTGGAACAGGATTGCCTGGAGGATTCGGAGGGGTAGTCAGTGGTGGATTAGGAACAGGAGTACCAGCTGGTGGTCTTGGTGCTGGAGTGGCACCAGGAGGTGGAGTAGGAACTGGAGGTGTACCAGCTGGAGGCTATGGACCTGGTGGAGTACCTGGGGGATATGGTCCTGGTGGAGTACCTTGGAGCTATGGTCCAGGTACTGGAGGTAAAGCACTAATTGTTATACACATACAGTATAACATTCACATTTTATTAGATTGGCAATTTCATATATTGCTTGCATCTTGTGTCCTAATTGTAGGATATCCAAGTGGATCAAAGGCACTTAAATATGGTAGGTAAACTTATTTTATAATTGTTAAATTATTAAGCACATAATACTAGTTTGCATTGTGACTGTTTATAAATCCAATGTGCAGGTCAAGCTGGAAGCAATGCTCCATCTGGTGTAGGTGGACCATTTGGGATAGGTACAGGTCCTGCTCAAGGATATGGAACTGGAGCAGGACCTGTTGGTGGATATGGCCAGGGCACTGGATTGAGTCCTGGGGCTGGATATGGACTTGGAGCAGGTGGCGTACCTGGTGGAACAGGTGTCAGAGGAGGGCCTACAGGTGCTGGAGGTAATTGCATGTTTGAAAAAGCTTCAGTAGAACAATTTAAGTGGTTTAGATGTACACTGAAAAGCCATAACATTAAAACCACCTGCTGAATATTATGTAAATCTCCTTTGTGCCAACAAAACAGCTTTGACCCATTAAAGCATGAACTCCACAAGACCTCTGAAGGTGTACAATGGTATCTGGCACCAAGCTGTTATTGGCAGAAAGTTGTGAGGTGAGGCCTTCATGGATCGGACTTGTTTGTCTATCACATCCCACAGATGCTCGATCGGATTGAGAACTGAGGAATTTGGAGGCCAAGTCAACACCTTGAACCCTTTGTCATGTTCCTCAAATCATTCCTGAACAATTTTTGCAGTGTAGCAGGGTGCATTATCTTGCTGAAATAGGCCACTGCCATCAGGGAATACTGTTGCCAGAAGGGGTGTATCCACATGAATGCAAGGACTCAAGGTTCCCCAGCAGAACCTTGCCCAGAGCATCACACTGTCTCTGCCAGCTTGCCTTCTTCTCATAGAGCATCCTGGTGCCATCTCTTCCCCAGGTAAGTGATGGCCATGCACCTGGCCATCCACATGATGTAAAAGAAAGCATGGTTCATCAGACCAGGCCACCTTCTTCCATTGCCCCATGGTCCAGTACTGAGGCTCATGTGCCAATTGTAGGTGCTTTTGGTGGTGGACAAGGATCAGCATAGGCATTCTGACTGAGCTACGGCTCTGCAGCCTCATACACAGTGAACTGCACTGCACTGTGTTCTGACACCTTTCTATCACAGCTAGCATTACCTTTTTCAGTAATTTGTGCTGTAGTAGCTCTTCAAAGGGATCAGCTCAGACATGCTATCCTTCGGTCCCCATTCGCATCAATGAACCTTGGGCTCCCATGACCCTGTCACAGGTTCACCGGTTGTCCTTCCTTGGACCTCTTTTGGTAGGTACTAACCATTGCATACTGGGAACACCCCACAAGACCTGATGTTTAAGAGATGCTCTAACCCAATTGTCTAGCCATTACAATTTGGCTCTTGTCAAAGTCTCTCAAAATATCAAAATGCCCATTTTTCCTGCTTCCAATACATCAAGTTTGAGAACTGACTGTTCACTTGCTGCCTAATATATCCCACCTCTTGGCAGGTGCCACTCTAATGAGATAATCAGTGTTATTCACTTCACCTGTCATTGGTTTTCATGTTATGGCTGATTGGTGTATGTACTTACCTTAATTGTTTCTCCAAGCATTTTCTATTGAAAGTAACATGCTTTGTTTCTTATAGGATATGGCCCAGGTTCGAAAGCTGCTAAATATGGTATGCTTCTGAACATACATATGTTTTCAAATTAACTCAACTGAATTGGTGGCATAACTGACCATGTCTATACATAAGCAACTTAAAGCTAGATGGCCTTTCGATTTCATAAAATCTGTGAAATTTAGTTCCCTCTGAAATTTAGTCATTGTGATATATGTTTATTTCTGTAACACCTCACAAAATATCAGGCCATTCTGTGGCTGGGAAGTTATTTAATGTGAGGGGATTCCCGAGCAAATAATGCGCATGAAATCACTCACTTCGTGCGGTCAAACAGACAGAGGAAGTCCGTGTGTGCATTTGCAGGTTTACCCTCTTCTTTTGGGTTTTACGGCAGCTGGCATCCACAGTGTTGCATTACTGCCTTCTGCAGGTTTACCTTTGACCGTGCATTGACAGTTCCATCATTCTGTTGCTAAACGAACAGCTGATCACACCGAGGTGCTCGCTGAGCGCCGATATTTATTAGTTTGGT
>JANZLB010000004.1:51097588-51110296 GCA_026167865.1 Notarius quadriscutis | reverse complement strand
CAATCCTAGGGGCGTTCTCTCCAGGCATTTTAGCGCCATTAACGTTAGTTTGTTCCTGAACATGACGTATGAACAGGCGAATGTGCATTCTCTTGCACAAAATTAACGTAGATACAAATATCTTATGCCAAATTATTAGTGCATGTTACAGAAAGAGTCCTGGTCTCCAATTTATGAGTCCGAATGCAGTTAACGCACTATTTGGACTTGAGTACTACAAGCCTGTACAATTGTGTGCTTCCAAATTTGTGACAATTAAAGGAAGCCCTACACATGGGTGTGGTGGTCAGGTATCCATATACTTTTGGACACATGGGGGTAATGTGAACAAATGTACAGTATAATAATTAAAACACCAGTAGTTAACACCTTTATGGAAGAAAAAAAAAAAAAGACTCCTTGATTGCTTTATATTTACAGTTTTTATTCCTCTTAATTATGTTGCAAACAATGACATCCAGATATATTGATACACAACTTATAGTTTGTCAGTGTATATGCGAGTGTGCGTGAACAGTGAGATCACAAAAAAACAGAATGAAGGTCTTTACGTCAAGGGGGCTTCAGGATATTAACAAGGCATAGAGAGCAAACGACTGGACTCGGAGCGAACTGAATGCACAACCCTACTGCACATACAGCGAAGCTCTAAGATCCTTTCACACGTCCACTGATACTACATACACAGCTTTGGAATAGCAGAGGCCCGGCCTATACAACCACCGTTAAAATGTTACAACCGCGTGCACCTCCTACAGAACTCCCTTAAGATGCTAAAAGTTCCACCCTAACACCATGTGTGTTGCTCGTTTCAAAACTCAGTCAGTTCCATCACATCACAACACAATGGAGGTTAGTTTTCTACACGTGTGTGTAATGTGCACACGACTCATGCATACCTGTCTGTCAAGAGTTAACGCAGAGCAGCCTAATGTTATTGCACTTGTTGATCTAGCTAGGAGGCGTCTTTATCGTTACCACACACAGCCAGACTCGGCAGGTCCATCAGAGCAAATTTGGTGGACGAGATAATCTGCGAAAAAAAAAAAAAAGAAAAACAAACCCTAGCCTCCCTGATTTGACAGCCTGACTAGGTAGCTCATCCTGCACAAGGACACGAAGCAGTACCTCTGAGAACACACTGAAAAGCTTCCTTCCATGGCAGCTGAGCCACGCCCACCCACATACACACAGCATGTAAAGAAGCTGCAGAATGAATCAAGTGATGAAGCTGTGACCATGCAATACATGGCCTCCTCCCATGTCTGTTGGTTATGGGGTAAAAACCTGTTGCTTAATAAAGTATTATCTGAAATGTGTGTGTGTTCTGCCAAGAAATCTAAAATCAGCTGATGTACAGATTGAATGTTTAAAAGCTTCTATAGTAACGTGGCTGCTTTTAAACACGCTGGAATTCAGTGTCCCTTTGGAAAATCTTGCTTTGAATAATTACTTACATATAAGCACTTATTATTTTTTTTTTAAATCAAGATGCTATCCTACCCTCTCGCTGTCAATCAACCAAGAGGAGGATAAAATGAAATGGTGATGAAGAGGGCTGAGATGTGTTTTGCGCACATAGGAACGGGGGCAGGACGAAACAAACAAAAAAAAGACAAACCTGCTTTACACACCTCATATACCTCCTTTAAGAAGTGCACTTAAGTCAGGGGTTTACTCTCACACTGCCGATTTACCTTCTCAGGATTCCCCAAACAAACAACAACAACCACCACCCCCCCTCGCCCCCAAGACATCACTTGCTTGTCTCTCATTATGTACAAAATCATAACTGGGCCGAAGTCTATCTAAATCCGAACGTACAAGGGATTTTCCTTCCCCAACTTTGCGTCGAGCAAATCCATCTAGTTCACTGAGAATTTCAAAAAAACATCTCAATTCTAGAATTAACGATGACTGTACAGCATTTAGCACCTAAAATACATCGATTAGAAGTCCTTTAAGAGGACAAACATTCAGTCAGATTTTAATTTGGTTTAGTGACAGCACTAGAAACAGCTTCTCTCTCTTCCTCTCAATCTCTCTCTGAAGCATCAGCGGATCATAACAGCGGAACTGAAAATCAAAGCAAAGAAAAGAAAAGCGAGCCTGGTTTTCTTTGCCGTGTTCGAATTCCCCAGAAAGGACAGTTCTGCCGTTTGTAACGTGATGCTTGATGTTTTTTTTAACCCTTCAAGATGATGGTAAGCAAATAATAATAATAATAATAATAATAATAATAATAATAATATACAAGTCTGGGATTCACCATGCAAGAATACTTGTTTTTCTTAACTTATTTTTCCTCTCCTTGTGAGGGTGTCTTATGTAACATTTAATAAGCTCAAACTACATCCAGAATAATTTACATAAAAGGACAATAGTTATTAGAAGAGCGCTGGATGGGGTGGTAGCCATGGTGATGAGTGCATCCCGAAGGACGAGTGTCGTGGAGGGGTGGAGGTGGTGGTACAGAGGAGGGGCGGGGCAGGGCGAGTGAGATCAGCGACATTCCCACACTTTAACTGTTTGATCTACGCTTCCTGTCACCACGTAGGGGGAAGTCTTGTGGAAATCTGCAAGGAGAGACAAAAGGAATTTTTTCCTGATTTTAAAAAAAAAGCAATATAATCAACATTTTCAGCACAAACAAACTCCTAAGATCTTTGTAAAGTAATAAATAAACTCCCTTCCCTGTCTGTCACAGCAGTCTTTCATTTACGTACTGGAAACTCAACCCCCCCCCCCCCAAAAAAAATTAATAAAAAGCCACATCACGATTACAGTGAAGGTTTGATGAGGACAACGTTCTGCCCTCAGGACAACTGTTAATAGTATTCAGTCTACAGATATTGCTTTGCATCACAGTTGAGTGAGTCATGGATCAATATCAATGATGATGCCTGAGCTGGACGCACGCCAGCCGGCAGCATCTCTTCCATCACATGACTGCCACATACCACCTCAGAGAGGGACATGTGACTTCACATTTTTTCCAATCCCATTAGTCGTGACACATTAAAGCAACAACCAATTGTACACAATATTTCTTCATCTTCCCACTTAACTTTAATTCCTACCTGCAATTTATTCACATTTCCTGTTTGAAGACGAATTAACACTTATCCTATCATGTACAACATCTCACAGCGATTGCTGCTGCTTCTGATGAGTGCACATACTTAGCCTAATTAGACCACTTTGCTAATCTATTAATGAAGCTAATATAAAGCACAGGATTGCAAGAGTTTGGCCACCTATCTATTGCTGATTGATGAAAAAAAGGCGTGGCCAGACATACACATGTTCCTATTTGGGGGGGGGAGGATTACAGCAGACGCTAATTAGGAATCAGATATTGCTGCTAATCTGAGCTTTTTTTTTTTTTTATTAAACCACTCGTGATCAAAGTCAGGAACACTTGCACAACTGACGTCAGGACTGTATTTATATTAAAAAACACTCCACTCCACACACCTTAGTTAGCAGAAGCTCATAAAAGTGAAGTCTAATTATTTAAACTATGAGTACGGGAGAGGGAAGATAAGACGCATCAGACCAAGATGTTTTGGTGCTCTGCTCTGAAATCAAGACAGCAGGTTCATCTCGGAGACAAAACAAGCAAAAAGGAAACATATAAACCAGACAGCATGGTGGTTTAGTGGTTGGCACTATCGCCTCACAGCAAGAAGGTTCCAGGTGCAAACCTCGCAGCGGACGGGGGCCTTTCTCTGTGGAGTCTGCATGAGTTTCCTCCCACATCAAAGACATGCAGATTAGGTAAAAATGGTTGAACGTCACTTTGGCTAAGAGCTTCTGCTAAATGCCTGTAATTTTTTTTGTTGACGCTAAAGCTGAAGACGCCACACTTTCTGAAAGACGTTTAAATCATCTGACTTGATAGATTCCAGCAAGAGTGATGTCCAACTGCGATTCCTGCTGCCATCAGCTATCCCAAGCTAGCACATTGCTTAATTTGTCTCAAACTAGTTTAGTGAACAGTCTCGGTCATGACACACCCAAACTGCAAGCGCCACAGTGCAGATAAACATACAACAAAGAGACCAATTGGAACCAAATCTCACCCATAGAGGTAACGAAGTGTTCGTGGGCACTCAGGGTCTTCATGCAGCGCTTGTTCTTATAGTCCCAAGTGCGCAGGGTCTTATCATCGGCACAGCTCACAATGAACCTCCCACCTGGGTGGAACAGCACACCACGCACCCAGTTGTCATGGCCCACCTTTGAAAGTTGGACAAAAAGCAATATTTGTAGAACCGTCAGAAAATAAAGTCAGTACAGCACATACAACACAAGGATGCATTTAACATTTGCATAATTGTTAAGTTAGTTGTTGTCAGTAACGTAAATATGATATCATCTTGAGTTGGAATCAAGGCATCAAGGTTAACTCACCAATGTCATAAGGCACATGCCAGTACTGACATCCCACATCTTAATGGTTTTGTCTCGGGATCCAGACAGCAAGAAAGGACCGGGCTTACCACTCTTCTTGTTCTACAGAAATAACAGGGGGGAAGAAAAGAAAAAAAAATTAAATCTATTTATGGCCGTAACACACTACAGCAAGCCGCAAGTGCCAGCAATCTCCGATTCTTCTCATGACACATACGCACCTCAGAGCCAGTGGCCTCCAGTATAGTGGGGTAGGCATTCTCCGGAGCCCAGGAGATACACTCCACGACATGCTCATGCTCCCGCAGCTCAGCTTTGCACTCCTTGGTAGCAGTGACCCACACACGTACTGTCTGGTCATTGGAGCAGCTGGCCAACAGTGTGCCGTCCTGGTTGGGCCGCACCATCCTAACCCATTCCCGATGGCCCGCAAACGTCTTCACACAATAACTACACACAGAACATTTAAATAATATTGTAATATTGGTTGCCATTGAGTGGTACATCAGACATATTCCATTCAACTAGCATGATATTGAATGAGTCGCTGAATGGAATATATCTGATACCATGAAAAGAAAAAAAAAAAGCCAGCCAATATTAATTACTACTACAACACCACCACCACACATTCCTTTCGGGTGTTCAACGCATCTCTCTCTCAAAATCTGTATTTAATGAAGCAAACCTGGCAGCCATGCTTACAAATAGTCACAGTCGCTCACTAGCACGGAAGTTTTACGTCATTTATGAATGAATGAACCCCACTAGAAGGGAATAGAATACATTTGTTTCATCAAAAAAAAAAAAAAAGTGCCCTGTATGTGTAATAATTCTTTATATTTTTACTATATTTAACATTTCTCCTCACTCTCGGGTACAGATCAAAACAACCCGGTTTCAGTCTGATTCTAATCTAACTCTAGAAGTGAGAAATAAAATCATGATATGAAAAACTGCACGCGCTAAATAACTATTCATAATTTATTGAGTGATGGCTCTGTATTCCCCATGCGCTGGTGATTCGTATGACGTCTATCACACTTAAAGGCTAATTCTCCTTTTTCTATCATTGTTTTTGAACAATAGCTCCATGCAGACAGGAACAAATTTACATGAGCTCCTTGGGTTTAACTTCCCATTTTAAAAGGTGCTCTCTGTGACTATTACCATCCAGATCGGTGTTTTTCTCCAGAATCCTCTGAGCAAATTACAGACTGAATGAATTATCTCCTGTTTTTTTTCACCAAACTCAGCAGTTGCTTCTCATCTACTTGATGATTACAGTTTTACTGCATTTTCAAATTGTTGCTGGAACCTTGGTTCTCCCCAAACTGAAATAAAACCAGGTATTGGCTTGATCGTATGCCCATGTGATACAAAAATCCACATTCACAGAAAACACAACCCAGTCTAGAACACTTTTCTGGCTAAAAGATTCATACACAGTCAGTCAGCTCCTTGTCACTCATTCAAATGGGACCAAATGCCTTCTCTACTCACCCAGTGGCCACCTCCCACATTTTAATGGTTTTATCCCTCGATGCAGATACGATATGATCACCATTGGGCATGATGGCAACTGATGACACGTTGTGGTCATGTCCTAAGAAGAGAGAACACGAGGTCAAAAAAAATTCCATGAAGAGTAACAGGATTATAGCTTCCCTCAGCATACACACTTAAAAAATAAATATATATAAAATCACGTAATACTACAGCGCATTTAACAGTTATTCCAAGAAATTAAGTCACACAAACTGATGGCCAACGAGGTGCATAGTGAGTTGGCTCTGAGCCATGTACAAGATTGAATGGAATAATTATTATATTCACATTCACTGGATTTTGAGAAACAGCTTTTGAACCAGTCTTAAAATTTAAAAATTAATGCTTAAAAGATAAAGAATGTAAACAAGCCAAATTGGGGGGAAGACACCACCACAAGAGTGCTCTGAGAGCACAATATCCCCCACTGGCAGCTAGGCCATAACTCTGGTAAAATGCAGTTGAATTGAACGAAATTACAATATGTGCATTACTGACATAAAGAATCCTTTTGAAATTCTTCCAAAAATTGTGAAGAGAGTTTATTTCAGAAGGTGAGCATCCTTCCTGGGACGGACATCGCCATGACATAGTCCCCCTTCGAGCCTTTTAGCCAGCGGGGGATAAAAATTGTGAGGAAAGTTGATTTCAGAAAGCAAGCACACCTTGATGAAATTGGCAAAAGTTTGTTAATCATCAAGGGCATAACTCTAGAAAAGTTTGCCCAAATTAAACGAAATTTCAATCTGTCATATCGCAAAGCCTTTTGCCAAGTTTGGTGAAATTCCCCCACAAATTGTGAGAGGAGTTGATTTCAGAAGAACGTACACCTTCATGAAATTTAATCAAGGGTCAAAACTCTGGTAAAATTTTCACAAACGAAATTAAATCGCAATATTGCAGTCATAACACAAGGCCTTTTGTCAAGTTTCTAGAAATTCATCCACAAATTGAGAGGAGTTGATTTCAGAAGGCGAGCACACCTTGATGAAATTGTGAAAGTACAAGGTTGTTAATCAAGGGCTGTAACTTTGGTAAAATGTGACCGAACTGAACTAAATTGCAATATGTGTACTACTGACATAATGCCTCTTGCCAAGTTTTGTGAAATTCCTCCAAAAATTGGGAGAGGAGTTGATTTCAGAAGGTGAGCACCGTTCCTGAGACAGACATCACCACGACATAATCCCCCTTCGGACCTTTCGCCCAGCAGGGAATTAAAAACAATCATCAAATACTTTTATTCCATATTTTCAGCAACACGCTCTGCCATTTTGTTTTTCTCTATTCATGGTGCATGAGCCGATATCTTAGTAGTAGAGTAGCCAATCAGAGTGCACGACTGCTCGTATCCAGTGAACATGGATAGAATAAAGTACAATATACCTGTTAAGACAGGTCGGTGTCTAAAACATCTTTGCCTTTACAGATAAGTCAGTGTGCATACTATATTTAGGTTGCAAGTTATTAAAGTAATTATCAGCTTAATAGAGCCACTTGAGAGGAAAGAAGAGTGTTTCCATCTACACACAGGGATTAATGCCATCTTTTTATTTTTGTGATCTATTCCGTTCTGAGCCAAATCAATATTTTTTAAAATAAAAACAGAGAATGCAAAGGATGCATATACCAAGGGATTTATGCACCACTTTGATGCTGAAAATAAAGCCTGGCAGCCTCCAAATGCTGCAGATACCTTGTTTATTTTAGCGCACTTCTGACCACGTGGTTCGCTCACCGTGCATAGTCCTGATGCACTCAAAGCCCTGGAAGTCCCAGAGTTTGATGGTCATGTCTGCTGAGCAGGACGCCAGCAACTTTCCAGTCTGATCAAAGGAGATGTCCTGCACCGAGTCTGTATGACCCTTCAGAGTTCTCTCAAAGTCTCCTGCTTCATAGTCCCACACCTACGAAGGCATTACTTAGTGTAAGTGTCCACTCATAGTGTGATTATCTCCATCTATTCTTCAGTACCTCGCCGCTTGAGGGGCGTGTCTGTCTACAACGCAGGACGTGAATAAACTCAGTCATAAAATCATAGACTTCAGATAGATTTTCTTATTTGAGTAAACTAGCCTCAAAGTCCTAATCTGCACTATTTACACACTATGTATTAGTATGCTATAACTGTGAATCAGTATTGGCTTTCAATTTCCAGGAACACACAGAGTCAGAAACTTTCTACCATGCAGTATTATTACGTTTATCTTTGTCTTTATTCATTAAATCAGTGACATCTCATTGGAGTAGACATACTCCTGACAATGAAATCATTTGAGAATCAAAGGACACACACAATAAGCCAGGTTAGGTTAGCCATCAGAAACATCCACACACTAAAGTCTAAACTCTGCCCGAGTTCCTTCTACAGAACCCAGAACCTGTATCCTGTTCCCCCATAACAGCGTCATACAATTATCTTGCAAAAGCACAACAAGCTCCTGCACCAGTGTTAATGTCAAGCAGTCAATTCCAGAGAAGGCCACTTCCTGTGAAATGTCAGAGGCTTCTAACAGACATGACGGAACATGAAGCCTCTGATCAAAATGGAGAGTTGCTAAGGTGCATCTGATGCACACAGAGCTGCTCGCTGTGCTGTTGCTCTGGGTAACTGGTTCATCATGACTGTCTCCACAGAGACAGCCAGTGAGTCAGCAGAAAACACTGTTCTTTGGATAACACACAGGCTTAGATGGTAACGCTACATATAAACACGTTCTACTCTCCCAGAAGAGCCCTATACTTATAGCGCCCTCAAAGTATAAAAGCACACAGCCTTTTTTTTTAAATGACGTACCTTAATTGTGGCATCTTCTGAGGCAGACACCATGACGCTGAAGACAGGATGAAAGATGACGCGTGTGACAGGACTCCTGTGTCCGCTGAGCGCGTACTTCTCCGGGGGGCGTGGGATCCACTCTTTGGGGTCCCTCTTCTGCCCCATGGGCCCTCCTAAAGTAATCTCCTCTTTAGCTTCGTTAAGCTTGGACTCCAGCTCCATCACCTGAACAGGTAAATCAAGACGGGGCATGTTTGAAAGGGAGTCTAATGATTTGAGGATCATGATAAAACAGGTTGGTTTATTTAATAAATAAATAAATAAATAAATAATAAAAAAAAAAAAGGGCAGCCGCACCCACACCAGGATAATAAAAACATATACACCTACAACATATCCTGAACAAATGGGACCATCCTGACATGCGTGTACTGACCTTCTTTTGTAATCTGATGACTGAGGTCCATTTCTTTTCCAAAAGGCCTGCATACTTCTTATCTAATTCTTCATTCTGGAGACCGAATCAGGAAACAAGATGACGTCATAATTACATTTACGGATACGAGCAGCAAGCAATAAAAACTAATTCAGAGGATTGAGTTTGATGATCTTACCATATCTAACTCTGCTTCCTTCTTAAAAACAGAATAAGCCTCTTCGTAGCCATTTGATCGGAGGTAATCTGCTATCGCTCGATTTCTGAAAAGACGAGAGCTTCCATTCAGCTCATACCAACAGTGATCTCTCACCTCATATCACATGCACACCATTAAACATACTGAGAAAAACACACTGCACTGATTTACGCCAAATTACTGTTTAACAGGAATAAATTCAATTTAAAAAGTGCACTTGTCGTCATGGTTACAAGCTCACAGCTAGAGCATGGAAGTGTCCTGAAAGGACGCTGCAGGAAGGTGAACTGCACCAACCGACACGGAGAAGTAAGCAGATGGACATACAGACAGACAATCTATGCCTTTCTAGTGCTTCATTATTATGTAAATGGGCTCCAACATCTTGAGATGGTGGTGAATATTTTATGAGCTGTGCATGCAGCTAAATTTAGATTGGAAACGTTAGAGTCACTGCTTAACCCTCTTTCATCCTGGTATTGGTCAAGTATGGCTTTGGTGAGAGTAAGGAAGTGTGTGAACTAGGAAAACATTCAAAATTAAAATATACACAAAGTCAAGGACAGTTTTTTTTTTTTAAATATTTTATACCGCTGTGCCGTTGAATGCTTGAATCTGATTGGTCAGAAGGTGAACAACAGTACGGTTTGGAACAGCAAATACACAAGAACATGTACAGCAGATGATCCACATAATCCAAGATTATTTTTAAGCCAGTTTATTATTAATCATTGATGCAGTGAAACTTAACATTTTTAGGAGTCTCTGGTATAAAATCACTAACAGTTACGGTGCTTTGTGAAGTTTATCAGCACAGGAATGTCTTCAGGACAGAGGTGTTTATGCTTTCTGGTTTCTCCGGCAGGTGAGTAAGTGAGTAAAGGAATTAACTTGTCTCACAGACGTTCCACAACATTAAATTTAACTATAAACCATTACAATGTTTTGTACATTAAACACTAGCCATTAGCAAATCACTGTGATCCAAGTGATATAAACACACTCCGAGCTGTGCTGTTGTACAAAAATAAGACATGACAAACTTGCAGCGTTGGAGGAATGAGAAAGACCAAATCATCAGAGAGCTCGTCTTGAATATTTAGCATAACAAGCCTTCACAATTCACGCGCATGGTCAGTCTGTAGACTGGAGGACCATTTACAGCAAGAACTCGATATGTTTGGTGAAGTGTGAAAGTGATTTTCAAGCCTGGAAGCAGTACAGATCTCTGGTCCTCTTGAAAACGGTGGTCTGGAGCTCACTTCAACCAAACTGCGTTCAAGCTACCTGGTTACTTCCTGTTTCAAGTTGCGTGATGCCAGGGAAAGGGTTATGGTCAGTCGAGGAGGTGGAATTCTGAACCAATTTATAAAACTCAGAAATTCTTAGGACTGACGTATACTAACGAACTCACTTTTGGTGCAATTGCTTGCATTGACCATGTCGTGAACAACAACAAATAATTGTTTTTAATATCTGTCTCTCTCACATGCATCAGCCTGCATGGTTACAAACCTTCACGATTGAAGTCATCATTTGCAGGTATTCCTGCATAATAGCATGCTGTACACTACATGCAAAAAAAAATTAGCATGAAGCCAAAGGGGAAGAAAAAAAAGAGTCATCAGGAGATGACATACCGTATCTTCCCCCCATGAAACCCCACAATAAATTTTCCAAAGTTGAATTGGTTGCCATGGAAATTCAGAAAAAATCTCAGAAATCCCAAAAATGTCAAAAGGCACAACTCCTCTAGTCACTTAACATAACTGAGGTTTTGTGAAAAAAAACCTCCTAATAGTTTGAGTTATGCTCCAGAAACTAAAATGTTTACAGACAGATGGACAGACAAACGGACGGACAGAGCAATAGCTATATCCCCCTGCATTACATGCCGGAGGATAACAACAAAGTGGATGAAACAGAATCCATTTTGTAGATTAGTGTGCAACCCCCCGCCAAATAAAAAAAGGCCGAATGGAATTGAAAATTCTTTGCTAAATCAAACCTGTGATTACGTCCCCAAACAAGCCTACAGTCAATCCCCAATATGACAAAAGTATGAAATTGTCCTTAGTGTGAAGCACAAAAGTACGTTATTTTGGTCTAGCGTATGCACCAAGGTTGTTTTGCTAGCTCATGCAACAATCAGCCTGAGACTCTCAGTCATAGGAGTCCTTTATAAAATATTAAAGCTAACTAGGTCTCTCATTAAGCTCCTTGAGATACAGACAGAATGTGAACACGACAGCTTGAGAGAAAAAAAAAAAAGCCAGGGGACTCATTTTTGAGAATTGTGGGTCTTTGAGATTTAATTTAATTAACCTGAAGCCTACTTTATTAATGGATCAGCACTGCGGCAAATGAAAAGGTCCAGAATATCACTACGCGTGATGTGTTTTCAGATTTGTGAACTCACAGCTCATCTCGTTGCCTCTGTGACAGCACCATTATGGCAGGTGTACAGGGGCGCTGTCTCTGCCCCAGGCAGGGAGGCTATAGACGGTCCTCAGTGCGCTCAGCAGCTCCTCGCAGGATGGACGCACGGTACGAGGGACACTTGCTCCAGGGCCTGGTGTCACTTGCTCTTCCAGTTGTTTACTTCACGGAAAATTTTCAACACTGTATTTTTCCTTTCATCTACAGACAAAGAGAAAAAAAAAATAAAGTGCTCATCTCTACATCTCAGTTAAAGTGACCAAAGTCCTGAAATCATGCATGAAACTAAAATTAAAATCTATGGAATATAGTTTAATTCCTAGATTAAGCCAAACTCATCTAATTCCAGCAGTCCACATACTTCCCACTGCATCAAGACACAAAGCCCGACATGCCCCTCTGCTATTGTAAACATGGAGGACAAGGTCCTGCAACCACACCACCTTCCTTCAAAAGTGCCCGAGCCAGAGATAGCAGAGGAAACATGAACTTAAGTCCTGTTCTCACTTGGGATTAACATGCATCCTGGGTGATAAATGCACCAGAAGACTGATGTAATCAATATGTATGGCGACCTTCCTCAAACCGAATCGACATACGAAATCTGATCAAAAGTAATGCACCAAGATGATGCCAGGTGTAAACAGTGACGCGTTTTGGCTGTGAATGGATTGCTTGAGACGTACATTAATACAAGATGTGAACAGGACCTTAATATCTAATCCAGAACTCGAGGTTGACCAAGACCTGAGGTATGGCTGTGTAATCCCTTCAGTCTAAGAGCCTCCACTCTAATCTAATCTGGAGGATGGTATCTAGAATAGCTGGATGCTTATTGAAAAAGTGTCATTTCATACACACACACACACACACACACACACACACACATAT
>JANZLB010000004.1:49706372-49718836 GCA_026167865.1 Notarius quadriscutis | reverse complement strand
GAGAGAACGCAAGAACAGCTAAAGAGTTTGTCAATGGGGCCTGTTGTCTTGGCCCCACTGACAAACTCTTTAGCTGTTCTGCGTTCTCTCTCATACGTCTTCATTGTTTTGTTAGGCATATATTTAAATGTACATTGTGGAATTAAAAACCTCCTGGAAGCATTGTTTTTAAGCACTTTCTCTGGTTTCTCATGGACACTCTCCTGGTAAAACATCCATCACTGCCTGATCTCTAAACTATACGTTAGCAAGGCCAGATTTTCCGTGATTTCTCACTAGTGTGGAACTGGCAAACACGTCTTATAGACCAGCAGAAAGATATACTGGTCATTGTCGTCTTCTTCTTCTTTTATCGTTTGCTCCTGTTAGGGCTTACCACAGGCGATCATCATGATCTACATATTTGATTTGGCATAGGTTTTTACACCGGATACCCTTCCTGACACAACCCTCCTCAATGTATCCGGGTTTGGGACCGGCGCTAAGTATTCACTGGCTTGTCCAACCCCAGTGGCTGGGTATTTTACTGAATCTCCATGTCTTTGAACTGTGGGAGGAAACCAGAGCACCTGGAGGAAACCCACACAGAGACGAGGAGAACAATGCAAACTCCACACAGAAAGGCCTCCACTGGATGTGAGGTTAGAATCCAGAACCTTCTTGCTGTGAAGGAAAGAAAGATGTGCTGGTGTGTGAATGAAATAAGCCCGGCCCCTAGTACAACCTGACACCACAATATGGTACACGAGTCCAAGGCCATCCCCGATAATAATAATAATGATGATGATGATGATGATATCAACAACAACGTGTTGCCAGGCAAAACAAACCTCACCCAGTAGCACTTATGATGAATATGAAGGAAGCTATCGTGAAAAAATAGGTACCCTATGGGTCCATGTGGCTACTGCTTATAAATAAAATAGTTTTCTGATATACCAAGTGTCTATACTTCTATATTATTCTACTCTTTCCTCTTACAGTTTTCGAAACTGAAACCTCCGAATCGAAGCTGACATACACACGCTGTCGCCATGACCCAAACACTTATTTCCTGGAAATGGCCCGGTGCTAGAGCTCAGTGGAACGCATTTTCCCTCTGTAATAAGCCTAAACATGTCTGAAAGCGATTTCTTTAGTCTAGTCCATTTATTTCGAATGGTGAAGTGAATTGTATACACGCACCGGCCATTTTAATCGGAACACGTGTATGTGCATGCGCAGTGCGTGATCGTTACACTCTTGCAGTTGATGACATAGTGGCTAGCACTTCTATACGACGCAGTAGCCACAACATAATGATTTTGACCTTTTTGGTGACCTTGACCAGATGGCCCTCAAAATGTTGGCGGTTCTATTTGAGACCAATGCTCATCTATCCTGAAAGTTTCATGAAGACTGATTCAGCCATTTTCCCATAAATCGTTAACAATAAAACAAAGAAAGAAAGAAACCCCATCGAAAACAATACCTCGCCCCCTGGTGGACTCCGTCCCAGGTGAGGTAATAATGACCACAATTGGAGAAAATAATAACTATAAAACCAGGTTTTGTTCTATTTGTCTAGAAATTCATTGTTGGTCTTTATTGTTTAAGGTATTGAATGTAAACCCAGCTCAACAACTTTGTCCCTATACACAGGTATGCGACTGCTCTAAGTTCAGTTATGGATACTGAGAAACTCTTCAGCTGTCGTTCTCTTGAAGACATGGAGAAGTTGATGTTCTGTTCAGTCAGATTGCTGGACACCAGTCAAAAGGACACACTGGAGCAGCAGACTAACTGGACCAGTTACTGGGACCGTAACGAACCCTTGCGAGATGCAGATGAAGTCGCTGTTCCTGTGCTTTGCTTGTGCAGCACCGATGACCCTTTACTACCTCCAGCCTCCACCTTACCCATGTCCATCTTCCAGAACAGCCCATATTTCTTTCTGGCCCTGACATCCCAGGGAAGCCATTGTGGCTTCTTGCAGGAGGGCCCTCAGCCTGCTGCTTCCTGGAGCCATGACGCAGTGCTGGAATATTTCCGGGTAGTCACAGAGTTCTTCAAAGTTGAGGAAAGAAAATACTTTATGGAAGGGTTTGTTGGATGGGATGTGATCCAAGGGCAAAAAACATCAGGTGCTATGGCACACAAGAGGAGGAGACCAACCATGCTGCGGAGAGAGAAACCTGTCTTGGGTTCCCGGAGACAACTGTCATCTAAGTGTAGGTTGGCCACTTTTGAAGAGCAAGAGACGTTCACTTGGAATAGATCATACACTCGATGACCTGACGTGAGAATTGTGGAAAAGGAGAAGGAGGAATAGAAGGCTTGACTTGAACTTGCGTGAAGTAGATGTATTCGCATGTAAAGAACATCATGAACCATTCCTTTTATTACTTTCTATCTGGTTTCCATCTTAAACAGACAGAGCGGAACATTGGAACAGGAACGTCCAAATATTTCTGTTCAGAAAATAAAATAAATTCTAATCCTGGGATGTACAATAAATATTACAGGGGAAAACTGACTCCAGTTCGCCAAGACTACTGGGGAAGTCATGACCAAGAGAGCAAACAGGAAAGGTATTTAAATTTACTGAATTATGGATCAAACACACAAAGATCCAGCCTCAATAGCAGAATTAGTAATAGTGCCATAATTAAGTCATCCATTACACAATGCACAATTTGGGCTGGAGTGAGAACAAAAAAAAAAAAATCTATCTTCTTTTATTTACCCATTTTTAACAGTGCTATATCTGACGATGCGCTCTGCCACTTTATTTTTCTCTACTCACGGTATATGAGCTGATATCCTTGTAGTAGAGTAGCCAATCAGAGCGCACGATTGCTCATATCCAGTGAATGTGGACAGAATATTATATTTGATTTATAATAATTTTATAAAAATAAATATATTTGATAAATTCACCCCTATTCAATATATTTACACTTGCAGTCTTCAGCCTGTTCCCGGATGACTGTAGCGCCATGATTAAAATGTGTTCATTTATTTATTTTTTTGTAGAAATCACCTTGACCTTCTCACACACCTGCAAAGAAAAAACATCAGGGCGGATGTATATTAAAATTACTTTATTACAGATGATTTTTTATCCAGTAGCCCTCTGCCAACAAAAGGAGTAATTACAAACAAAACATTACATTTGTCCCCGTAAAGTTTTCAGAATTTTTGTTTACATTTTGTTTTTTTAATCTGGTTGTGAATAGCCATACATTTTGTTGTTATAATCTTTGACATTCAGCTTTTCACAATCTATACATTTTAATACAGGTTATATATGGATTGTTATGGTAATGTTGAAGCAGAAAAAAAAAAAGGAAAAGTAAATCAATAATTTGAAGGAATACTGGTGAACACACTGTAACTGTACAGACAGACAGACAGACAGACATACCCCTTGCTTCGTTACTGCCCGTTTCCCTTGTTCTCACACTTTTAAAAAGGATCATTAAAACATGGGTATGATAAGGGCTGTGATGTGACGTGATGTGACTCGCTCGATTACACTTCCACAAGAGGGCACATTTTTCTTTCTCTCTCTCCATCCTGCTGGAGCTTACAGGAGCGTGACGGACCTTAACCAGTGTCCAGGTGGAATAAACTCTTGAATTTTGGGTCTGTGGCTGCTCTCCTGATCCCAGCAGAACGTTTATGAGGTTGTGAAGTGAAGTGATTTTGGCATGTTAGCTTCTCTCTCTCGTCTGTTTTTTTTTTTTTTTTTTTTAATTTGGCCCAGATCCTTTGAGGCCTGAAAGTGCAATGGCTCAGTCGGCTCATTTTTTTATATATATATATATGTATGCTAAATTAAAGTTGAGTTTATTGACATCTCTGTGTAATCAGTGATTCAATGCGCACACTTGATAACATTCGACGTTCATTAAACGACCACAAAGACAAGCATTCAATCTGGGACACACACACAGATGAAAAGTCAAAAAAATATTGTTGATGGCAGTTATTGGAACATGACGCGAACCTCCATGGATCCTGTGATAAAGTAAGCTTAAAAAAAAAAAAAACGCTTGCTGCAATTGGTAAAATAAGAGCACAAGACTGAGGCGCAATAATATGGGGAATTTTTTTTTTTTCTAAACACGTCAGGGAAGATGATGATGATGATGATTTTCTTTTAATGCGATATCTCCTTATATGTTGCTTTAAATATTCTTCAACCCCAAGCTGGGTTGTGTTTCCCCCCTCATACTCAAGCAGCTAATTTTAAATCTAGTTTTAAATTTGGTTTGTTTTTTCTTCTCGTGGGTTCATAGATTTATAATTTTTTTTTAAATTTTCTATTTGTACAATATACACAAATGTTCTCTGTACATCCCACTTAAAGTTGTCTCCTCACTATTTTCCATAAACACGTGTTATATATGCTTTTTTTTTTCCTTTATCATTTGTTTGTACACATAATTCTAAACAGTGGTTGAGGGAGGAGAGATATTGGGCGGGCGATGCCCAGAGCTCTGGGATGAGTGTGACGGTGACAGCAGTGGCACCCGCTCACCCAGCAAAAACATTCACAGGTCGCAAACCTGCTTGAAAGAGACCGTCCCACCCCCAAACCCGCCTATACTGCCCTGGCGCCAAGCCGGGAGAGGGGCAGAAGTGAACACACCATAGGTCTGAGAGACAGAGAGGACACAGAGCAGCACCTAATGATTATTTTTGTCTTTGCAGATGCCAGAACCCTCCTCTTTGCATAGCTGGGATCAAAGTTAACTTTGGCATTTTGAATAGAAATCAAATATCTGACTGACAGCGATCAAAATATTTTCGATCCGCCCTGTATTCGCACGCAGAGAACACACGACACACACACACACCGACATTCTCCTGTTGCCTACACACATACGGCAACAGCTTACTTTTATTATCCATATCAGCCATCGATATACTCACTCATTCACACTTCTCAAATGATATCTCCATCCTTTTTGAACCCCTGGCAAAATAACTGCTCTTTCTTAATGCAATTCATGGAACCCAGTTCTTAGTGTGCTTGTACTGAGAATTAGTGTGGACATACGAATAAAATCATCACTGCTACACTTCTCTAGGATTCTAACATTAATGTTGAAAAAATAAATAAAATCCTGAAACGCGAGCATGTAAGTATGTACCTGAGGTTCTATGAACACCAGCGATAAATCGCATGGAGATATTTTTGTGCGAGTGTACGTACGCATGCTGAGACGTTCAGCGAAGGCACACGATAAAGGTGATGTAGTGTTTATAGAACCACGTCGCCATACGAACACTTGCCATGGTTAAGAGAAGTAGAGGAATACTCACTAGCTTCGAGAATTACCACTTCCTGTCATCCTGTCAGCTGCTTTTGTTAAAAACCCTAGCAAGGAACTGTGGCTCTGCTGAAGTTATCCGGGCGATTCTCACTCTCACCTACCCTGATGGTTAGCACAGGCGACACAAAACAATCTTTCAGAACATTTAGTGCTTAATGTTTTAAAAGTAACCAATGCTGCTAATATATTTTTCATAGCACAGCATTAAAGGTAAAAAAAAAAAAAAAAAAGCAGCCACAAAGCAAAATACAGGACAGGAAACTAGTCAGAGAAATACTCACTGGCTTGCCAAGAAATCGACGATTACCATTTCCTTCTGCGCCACTTTAGTGTTAATAAAAACAATCTTCTCAGATCACCAAACCATACTGCTTCACTGCAGTGGTTCTCATTGAGAAGATACACAAATGACAACATTCGCTTCTTATCCTGGAAACAAGTTCATGATAAAAATCCAGCCAGGACGCACTTTGACTTTCTGTCTCGGTAAATACACTGCACTTGAACAAAAACAACTTTCCGTAAACAAGAGCGTCTTGCGCGTGAGGGGCTATGTGCTTACGATTAATCGATTTTTTTTTTTCTTTTTAATCAATTTGTATCAGATAGCATAACTGCATCCTCTATCAAATGCTCTAAAACCACAACGGAACTAAAACAGTAGGTCAACTTGATAGGGCTCCGTCCCGTCATCACGTCGAGTCGTTAGTGGTTGGATTCTTTCATGACGGGACCGAAGAGCTTCGATGAAGGTTTTATAACGCGTAAATGAAAAATACGATGCATGACGCCGCCTCTGCGTATACGAACGCTCAAACTCCACCTCTCTATCTGAAACACATTCATAAACACGCACTCACATTCCGTTGATCATATTACTGCACTGCTCCATATCCAGTGCATCTTATACAGTCTGATTATACATCTTTCCAATAAGGACCCTAAATATAATATAATATAATATAATATAATATAATATAATATAATATAAGGTGCATGTTTTTTTCAGAGCATTTTCACAACTACAAAAAAAAAAATAATAATAATAAAAAAAGTGTAGAAGAGGGACAGTGAGAAAGCAAATACCCTTCAGGGCTCTGTGTCTGCTCTCTGACCTTAGTGTACCTCATGCCCCTCTCGGACAATGGGCGCGTGTGTGTATTGGGGGAGGGGTGTTCGAGTGGGCTGGCTTATGTGTATGACAGGTGCGAGCCGTTGGAGATCTGAGAGGCGATGCTGGCGCTTCTGCTCATTCCCTGCTCGCTGCGGCCTCCTGCCGAGGTTCGCCGCGCCGCCTGAGGGCTGTTCCGTGCCCCGCCAGCACCGGACCGCTGGCTGCCACCTGTGCCATGGTGGCCCCAGGGAGGATGCCCGCTGTGTCCCCAGGGCTGCTGGATGGAGCCGCTCTGGCTGGCATGGTGCTGGTGGTGGTGGTGGTGGTGATGGTGATGATGATGATGGCCCTGCTGGTTGCCCCAGTGTGGCCCTTGTGACCCGGAACTGTGCGGTGAACCCCAAGGACCTGATGCACCTGGAAAACTGTGGCTGTGGCTGTCAGACGAGGCCAGGTTGGACAGCACCATGTTGTTGAAGCCTAGGCGCATGCTCTCCGAGTCGAAGGCTTCGATCTCGCGCGCCTGCCTCTCCAGAAGGCTACGGATTCGCTCCGAACGCTCGTTCTGCAACGTCACCATCTCCTCCTCGATCTGAGATACAAATCGGTAGGTTTTTTAGGATCATGTTATCGTTTTAGATTTATACACAAAGTTTGCTGCGACGTTCTACACGTACCTTCTGTTCCAGGAGGGCTCTGCGCAGCGAGACTCTCTGTTCGAGCTCTTTCCTCTCGCGATCGTGCTGTGCATCTGTCTGCATCTTGATTTTACTCTGGTATGCGTTCAGCAGCTCCAGCTCCTGCTGAAGCTGCATCTTCAGCACCTGACACTCTGCCTCCTGGGCTTCATCCAGTCGCAACTGAGAAGCAGGACGCAGGATGGGCTTAGACATGGCAATAACGGACAAGTTAGCATACCAGTATCCTGCGATACTAGCTGTGCCTTCTCTCTCTCTCTCTCTCTTTGTGTTGACCCTGAATTTTTTTTTTATGATAGCAATTGATACCCAGCAGTGTTCCTGCTGGTGTCCTGAAAAACATTCTCCACTTTTTTCTTTGAAAAATCAAGTCAAAGAACTAGTCTTCATTATTTCTTCTTTTTTCTTCACTTGGCCTGTATTTTTTCTTAGTTACCGACTTATCAAAGTGGACTTAATACAGGTTTATACCAACCAAACTGGCACAATTCAAATATTTGTACAGATGCAGTTCTCTCCATTACATATAAAATTCAGGCTCCACTCCAACCTCTAACAAGAAAGACTTGATTTTGGGCAGCCTGTGCACCATCAAGCTAAAATAAACCTCTTGAGCTTACTGAAGGTTATTTTAGCATAGAATTATTCAAAAGCGGTGTTAGGACTCTCTTTAGCCTTCACTTCAACACAAAACTTGGTTTACAATTGAAGATTTGAGAAGAATCTTGGACCAACCAACAGTGAAGGAATTCAAATTTCCTGTCAATTTACGAACCGAACACAGAATGGCATTGCGTTTTTCATTATACGTTCACTACAGGGACTCAACACGCTACGCCACCCGAAACATAGCTCCCTTCAGGCGCTTGCTGGCTGACAGCACGGTCACTTTGGCGTTTTTTTTTTAACCGACCCCTGTATTACTGGGAACACTGTCCGATGTGTTCGGGGACGGTCGGGGCTCTGAGCGTGCCTCCCCTGTGGCTGTTTCAGCCCTTAAATCATCTTCAATGCTTGAAGAAGCCCCGCCCAAAAAACCCCTTCATCAGCTTAGACTGTGCCATTGTTCGGTTCATGCAGAGATAATTACACCGCTACACCAGGTCGATTAAGACACACTGCGATTGGTCAAAAGCTTGGCGCTCATTTGGTCATTGTGTGTAGTTGATTTTTATTGTTCCCGATAAAATACGTGCTCTCTCTTCACTGGGGTTGGATTTCATCAAACGGAGGGATTTTGTGGAGTGAAAAGATGACAAATACATTTGTCACTGTGACGACTGCGAGTAATTTTCTCTTCGGATGATCCGCTGATGGATTATGTTCGTCAATGACGAGTGCCAGCGGGAACCCTGATACCAAAGTACAGTCGTTTGTTGATCAGCAGTGCGACTCACAGCAGATTACGAACTTCATATTGTACACGTTTATTCTCACTGACTCAAGAATCGTTGTGAAATGTTTAACAAATACGTGACATCATATTAGAAAAACAAAAACAAAAAAACATAGTAACTTGCTATTTATGTGCATACTGCAGCCTTGTGTGAGGTCAACACTTCAGAAGAACTGAAGAGTTTGGTTCCAAAACACGATAAACACCAAATTTGAAAAATTGAAACTCCGGTCACCAAACCATCAGCAATTATCATATCTTACTCATACCATATTCAATTTTCACCAAAACGCGATATCTGCCATTGATTTACACACTGCCTTTCATTCCAAAACGCAACAAGCATTATCACCGATTTTTCTCAAAACCAGACATATCCATTTGGCCAATCAGAGGCTGCCATTGGCGTGAAGTCTTCTAAGATGGCTGCACTCATGAAGTAGGAAATTGCTTCGTTACTTCTCTCATTTATTGGATAATTTCACACTGAATTATGAATAATTTCTACACTTTAAATAGAAAGGGACATGTAGCATTTTGGGGGAAAATGCCATGGCGTGGATATGTAGCGACTTGACAAAAAAAAAAAAAAATTACTTGGTTCAGTTAAAAGCTGTTAATTAGTTCTGGATCTCATTTTTGAAGTTTATTATCATTACAGAGTTAATAAATTTTAAAACAGGATGCAGTGGTTTTCCTTCTATCACTTCCCGTAATCAGAAAAAGTGATTTTTCTTGAAACAGTGGAATTGGCTGTATGGCGTTTTGGAACCCAACTCTTCAAGTGATGAAGCGTAGTGACAGACAGTGATTCTCCGAGCTGCTGAAGATGTCCACGTACGCTCTTGCTGCACACCGCTAACACGTTACGGTCCGAGAGCAGCAGTTTATTCAGTGCTAAGCTAGCTGTCACGTTATCCAAATTAAGCCTATATGGATAAGACGTACAGGTTTGGACAGTATCCCTTAATTACACACCTAAGAATAGATCTTACAAAACCACAAAGCAAGTGCCAGCTACCCGCATGGCCGCCATTTTCCATCCTCGTTCTTCTGTTGTGTGTCCAACATATACTGCTGGGTTGGGTTTCTTTCATGACTTACTTTTCTTTTTTGAGTCGGGATCTGTGCTTGCCAGTTAGTGTCAAATCACTGCATTGTCTTAGGGTTTGTCTTTACCATTTTTGAAATCTACCCACTCCGGAGGGACCTGTGGTCGACCCTACAGCGAACGCGACACTTTCCACTGTGGCTGCGAGCTCTCGCACGTAATTCCCCTCGGAACCGGGGCAGCTAGGAGACAGAGAGCGTTTCCCGCTAATTAAAATCAATCCCTCTACGCAGAAACCGACAATGCTGAAGGACTTGTTTTTTTGATCATGTGCCCTAATGATGTCAGGCACCTAAATGACTGCATGTCTGTGTGTGACCATTCATGAGGAATACTCAGCCTGAGCTTGTTAGTCCCTGTTTAGAGGCTCTTTCTCTTTTTAGTCTCAAGAAACTAGGGGATTTCTCCCAGCCTTTTCGGTGCCGAGCAATTTCATAATTTCGAAACAAATTATTACAGTCCGCTCGATTTATGCCTGCGCAAATGAAGTGATGATAAACACATCCCATTACTTCTGACTAAAGCAGACAAGTGGAAGGTTAAGCTGTTTGAAGTTTTGTGCGCCCTGCTGTTATCTAAACCCAGTCGCCTGGAGTCCTCTCCGCATGGGGCAGGGGACGTCTGACAAAGAGCTGTGCTGGAGGCTTAACACTCGCTGGACCTGAGTGGGGCCTCCCTGAGCCGGGACTACGACCTCTGTCTAATTCTATAAAGAAAGACTTACCACGACACTACATCCAGCATTCACTGGACACCAGCTCTCTATGAGTTTAGTTAATTTCGGCAGTCCAACCAGATTGTTAGGGTTTTCATTTAAATTCCCTGCGTCGTTATTTTATCTCAGAACCCTTAGAACTCGGGGGGGAAAGAAACTCTCGCTGCACGACATTTAAATAGTGCGTATCACTCTGGTGAACACAGACGCTGTGTTTGTATTTTGCTCGGCTTTGCAAAAGTAGCCAAGGCAACTCGCAAACATGAAAAGGCTGCGTGGATGATGGTCACTGTGTCATTCACCAGAGCAACAGGACACGAAGTGTACATCCACTTCAGCTCTCCTCCATGCAGGTTAATAGGCCAAAGGTTGCTCTCAGCTCACAGGCATAAAGGTTAACCAACAGCGCCCCCAAGAGACCAGCCATTTCAGTTCAAACACTCTTTATATTCTTCCTACAACCTCGTGTCACGTTTGTGTTTGGATAACAGTAAGTCTGTCACGTTAAGGTATAGATGAGTATAGTATCTGTTCCTTCATCCTTTTATCCTGGATCACCATCATTTTATTACCGCTGTAAATATAAATAAACTTATAATACATTTGTGTGTGTGTGTGTGTGTGTGTGTGTGTGTGTGTGTGGGAATAGTACGAACTATGCACCACCCACCCCAATACACATCCATTTTCAATCAGTATAAGGGGAATGCAACCACTGAGTCTCAATCTGTAAAGTGGATGGGCTGCAGGATATATATATATATTTTTTAATGAACAATAATGTTTAATATTTAAAACTTGTAATAAAATAATATTTCATAAAATACTACTACTACTAATAATAATAATAATAATATTTAAAAAAATGAACCCGTGTTAGTGACGCAGTAGCTCACACAGTCATACCATGAGAAACCAGACTCGTTTATAATTAGCTAAGTTGCTCTTCATGAGAACAATTAGATCTTCCAAACAAAGCAATCAGAATCAAAATCCATTGAAAACTCGGTGAGTAGCAGCAATTTTTCTGAATTGTGGACGGACGCTGCGTGATGGCAATAGCTCATTGACAGCCAGTGAGCTAAAAAAAAAAAAAAAAAAACATATAATAAAAATAATAAATGGCATCACAGTGGGTAGTGTTGCTGCTGCACACCTCCAGTCTCCCCAGTTCAATCCTGAGCTGGGGTTCCTGTCTGTCTGGAGGTTCTGTGCATGCTCTCCCTGCATCTGCATGGGTTTCCTCAAGGTTCTCCAGTTTCCTCCTACCTCCCAAAAACACAGCAGTAGGTGAAATGGCTACGATAAACTTCCCCCAAGTGTAAATGTGTGTGTGTGGTGCCCTGACTTGTGTCCTATCCAGGCTGTAATCCTGCCTGACACCCAGTGATCCAGATCCACGGCAACCCTGAGCAGGAGAAAGCAGTTACTGAAAGTGAGTAAGTGAAAATTTCATTAGGCTTCATTCAATTTGGAGCTCCTCTTAACGCTATTTTACATCAGACCACGGCAGTGTGGTGTCCAACGCGCTGTCATGTTAATCAAAGTGGCTTTACACCAGACAATAACAGTGCACAGAGCAGCTGTTTTTAAAATAAAAAGAAGTGTAATTTCCCAGGGCACGGTCATGGTTTCAAGCGAGAGACGCTAAAAAACACAAGACGGATGCTATAATTTGCAGTGCATGTCTGTAATCCAAACAGCACATGGGCTCTATATCAGTCTAAAGCCCTGCTGCAGCAGCTCATGCCAAACTCCCTGAAAGTTCTAACTGCCACAGAGCAGATCAGTAAAAATTGCACTGGATTAGCAAAATGTCTTTTTTTTTTTTTCAATCATTTAAAATGTGTATTTTACACACACATACATACATACACATATATAAATATAATTTTTTTTAAACACACATACATATATTTACAGTACTATGCAAAAGTATAAAGCACCGTATTATTTTTTCATACAAACTTTGTTAGATTTCTATTTGATGACTTCTACATTATCGAGTCAGTACAACTACATTTTAGGGTCCAAATGTTCGTTTTCCAGCACAAAATTAAATGTTACAGGATTTTTTTTTTGTATCTGAGCGGCATATTCCATAAG
>JANZLB010000004.1:49342836-49354332 GCA_026167865.1 Notarius quadriscutis | reverse complement strand
CCGTGAATGAGGATTCAAAATGGCGGCTCGGCTCTGTTTTCCCTTTCGGGCGCTCTCGTTTTCTGTTAGAATTTGGTCAAGAAAAAAATAAAGATATTATTTACTAGCTTAAGGTCGGTCTGTATGGTGAAATACCGTGACCTCGACCCACAGGGCCTTGGTCAGTACTTTCAAGACCTTGGTCACGGTATTTCACGATACGGACCTCCCAACTGGTAAATAACATTTATTTTCCACATTATTTCATAGTTTTGGTGTCTTCAGTATTGTTCTACAATGTAGAAAAGAGTCAAAATACAGAAAAACCTATGAATGAGTAAAGGTGTCCACACTTTTTGACTGGTGTTGTAGTTCATTCATTCATTCATCTTCATTAACTGCCTGATTCTGGTCAGAGTTGCAATGGACCCAGGGCCAATCCCAGGAACAGTGAGCTTGAGTCAGGGATACACCATGATGATTGCAGTCCATCACAGGGCACCATGCACACACATTTACCCTGAGAGGCAATTTAACAACCAAACAACACACTAGTGTGTTCTCGGGGGGGGGGGGGCAGAGACCAGACAAGCAGAAGAAACCCACACGGGCACAGGATGAACATGCATCACTCCGTGTGCATACACGCGCGCACACACAGATATAGAGATAAATATTAAAATTTATCCTAAGAGCTTTATCGTTAATAAACAATGAAAAATTATAATATACCCAAACATTACTAATTATATGCAGAAAATTAACCAAATCATTTTCTTCACATGGCCATCATCTTTAATACTTAACACACTTCAAACTATCCCCCAAAAGAAAAGAAAAAAACCCTAAACACTTTGAAGCTTGAAGTCATTTAAACGATAAAATATTTCTGAACTTTTTTCATGAAAAGTACTGTATTATAACCAAAGTCTTTAAATTTGTGGTGAAATATGATCACAATCTTTTAAACTCAGGTTTAATCTGCAGACCTGGAGTTCCAAAGTAGAGTCCTGGGACTGGCAAGAAATCATAATCTATCGCCGTGTCCCAAATCGCTCCCTCCTCACTATATAGTGGACTGTATAGTGAGTTCACCATTTTGTAGTGCTGTCCGAATGTCTAGTGAGAATTATTACACCCTATATAGTGCACTCAAAAGTAGTGTACAACCAATGGTCACTGACCAAGCAATATATCCCATCATGCATTGCGGTCACGCTGAAAGAAATCAAATCAAAAGCGTCAAATCTGATTTAATAAAAGGCAGCGGCGGAGAAGGGAAAAGTATTCAGCCTTGATTTAAAAGAACTGAAAGCTGCAGGTACTTTGGATTTATTCATGTGGGAAATACGCTCAGTATAATGTGCACGTATCATAAAAATACACGCGTGTATTTATTTTGAAAACCCACCAGCCTAACTGTTTTAATTGTTGCGACAGTAAATAAAGGCGTGACGGCATAGTGTCTGAAAGTGTTTATTTTTTCATTTTACCAATGCACTCACTATATAGTCCTCTATATAGTAATTCCCTGTATAGTGAGTAGTGAGCGAGAGAGTGGTTTCGGACGCAGGGTTTGACTACTAAAGTTGCTCCAGATTTTATCGCTATTATAATTATCAGCTTAATAATTAAACAGGTTTAATACACAAAACAAGAATGAATAAAAAGTACACGTCTATGTATACCGAAACCTCTCACAGGTCTTTCTGAACGTAAAATCTTTCCGCTTGATCGGAGTGAATTGACTAAAAACAAACAGTGTGACGTTAACCAGCGTATGGGTTTTCACTTCGACACTTCAGATGTCCTTGTAATTGTGTCGTCGTTGTGCTTCTGCAAGGATTTTCTTGTGAAAGTTTACATTAAAATAAATAAGTTTAACCTCGAGCTCTGTATGTAGAAGATATCTGAACAAAAGGTCATAATAATGTAATGCTATAAAAAAAAAAAAAAAAAAACACACAAAACCCCTCACTTTTTTTTTTAAGCCATCCACGCACGGTGAGTGTGAATATTCTCAGGTAAATCACACGACAAATATCTTCATGAGAAACTGCGCTTGCGAGTGTACGCCAAAATAAGCACATCAGAGACCTAAAAAGACAGTGGTTTCTTTATTTGCAAATTAATCACAAAAATATTGGCTACCAACAATAAAAAATATTAAACAATGATAGGTTTGATTGTACAGTCCGGATGATTTTACCTTGCGATTTATTTCATTTACATCACTATCTACTGATATCCTACAGTATAATACAGAAAGCACAAGATTGGCAGTGTGAAGTTCATGGGAACCACTTTTTGTGTGTCTATGTGCGTGCACGTGTGTGTGGTCAGAATTATGGGACCCAAACAGAGGGAAATGTCTCTCGTCTCTTTTCTCACTCTCTTTCGATACACAGAGACACCTGGTTTGTGCTTGGTGCAAAACTTCCGACTCTGTCAGGAAAATATATTATTGCATTATTAGTAGTTAGGAAAACAGAAATCAGGACCAAAAAAAAAGGGGAAAAAAATCCAAATCATTATCGTCAACATCATAATGGAGATCTGAACAGCATGATGTGGCTGTATAAGTTTTTTATTTTGTCTCCTCCTCCAGCTGAGACCTGGATAGTGTGTGTGTAAGGTGCATGGGTCAGTATTACAGTCAGTGTGCGCTTCAACAAGAGCCTTCCAAACAGCATTTCACTAAAGAACACAAATCTTCAGTGAAGGATTCAATCATTCATTAATACAGAACCTTCATGATAGAACATGCACTGAACCGGAGGTACGTAATCATTTCCTGTAGTCCTTGGTAAAAGAACCAAAATGAACCAACCAACACCATTAAAAAAAAATAAAAATGCTGTGCTAATCACAGATCATACTCTAAAAGCCATTCACACACATTTTGGTTTGCAATAAAGAAAAATTAATTAAAATATTATCATCATTTCTAATTCTATGAAGACTCAAAGTTAAAAAAGTTTTATTTTGACCTTTAAGTTCAGATTTCTAAGATCAGACCTCTTCCAACATCACAGGAGGGCATTTATTTAAAAAAAAAAAAAAAAAAAAGGGAAACAGGAAAAAAAAAAAAATTTCACAAACTCAAGATGGTGGAACAAACCGCTTTCGTTTCTTAGCTACTAGGTTGTTTTTTTTTTTTTTCCCCCCCTCCAGAAAGGTTTGAAACACAGAGGTTCAAAACCTACTTGATATTTGCAAAACTTTTTATTTGGTATGGTTGGCCAAAAGTATGCGGACACCTGATCGTCACACCCATATGTGGTTCGAACCCAGACTGTTGCCACAAACTCCGAAGCACACCGAGAATATCTCCAAATACTGTAGCCTTACACTTTCCTTTCACTGGAACCAAGAAGCCCAACCCTACTCCAGCACGACAATGCTACTGTGCACAAAGCACGCTCCAGTTTAAGTTTGTAACAGGGGAGGAATTACAGGGTGAGGCCATAATTGATTTTCAACCCTTCTGATTTGGCATAGGTTTTTACACTGGATGCCGTTCCTGACGCACAACTCCCCAATCTTTCCAGGCTTGGGACTGGCACTAAGTATGCACTGGCTTGTGCAACCCAAGCGGCTGGGTATTTTTACCCAATATGCATGTCTTTGAACAATAAAGACATGTCCAGCCAAGGTTGGAATGGAAGAACTCGAATGTCCTTCACAGAGCGCAGAGATCAAACCCGTGACGATGACAACAATGCCACCCACTGGGCCACTTAGGTTCCTGGACAACCAAAATGTTGTACTGGGCAACACACTGGATATTTACTTATCCTGTAGGCCAGTTAATGAATGTATAACCTGTCCACCCATGCATATCCTCAGAATCCAGTGCAATCTGGACAATTATATGGACTTGTATCTAGAAACGGCACATAGAATCAAATTTTCCTTGAGACCAGAAAGCATACAGAAGGCCTGATCATCCGGCAAACATCATAATAGCCAAGTCATGTGCTTGAGATGAGAGCGGGGTTGAAAATACTTCACTGATACCAACAAATAAGAGACACAGGGGAGGAAAAGAAACAAAAATTGAGGTTTTGTTCGTTATTTGAATTACAACAGCTTACTTCATGACAAGAAACCAGACCTGTAACACTTCCACTGGGTATTCTTTGCTCACCATTAAACAGCATCACGTCTGTGCTTACATTCAGGGCGTTGTAATTTAATCCATAACAAGATCATTTCAGAGACCGTCGTTATGTGCCAAAGGAAGCGATACATTCTCCGATACGTCTCAAGGACCAACTCGAGCTATTCAGAGACCGAATCATGTGACGAAAACAAAAAGGGAACAAATACTGGAGAACAAATATGAAAAATACCACCTTATTCTGATTCGAGTTAACATTCAAGTAATACTCTTACTGCGGGAACACTGGGATTCATCCTGGAATCATATCTATGCTAATGAAGAGCTCGTATATCATCAGAGCATGTCCAAACACTTCTGGTCATGTGATGAATAGTAATCCGTTTCTTTAAGGCAATAATTAATTTACTGCACAAAATACAGAGGATCCCCAGGTACTGTACACGTCCATATTTACACTCACATTTAATCTGGATGTAGCTTATTATTATTATTATATTTATTAAAAGTACCATAATGTGTAGTTTGTATGTAATACCATAAATACGTAAAAGTGATGTTTTTGTTTTACTTTAAAAGGTCACATTTTGTCCGAGGGGGTGCATGTAATGTAACGAGAAGGACAGGACTTGATTTAAAAAAAAAATAAAAATAAAAATAATAATAATTAAAAAAAAAAAAAAAAAGACTACAGGGTGAGACTGGCTCCTGTTTCACAACCCAACATGACATGTAAGGCGGATGAACGAAAACGAATGAATGGGAGAAAATATTCAGAGCTAAAGGTTCCTTCTTGGTTTGTGTTCACCCGTTGTTGGTTTCTGTGCTGTTCCAACAACCAAAAAAAAAGTCTCACGTCTTCTCAAATTGTGTTTGAAGGTGTCTGAGCAGAACAAACACGCATGAAATGCGGTCCGTGTGTGTGTACTGACAGACATCCCTGGGTACCCATGCTCTCTCATAGAATGAAAAAGCAAGGCAAAGTCAGTCAGTGTCTCCGTCACCCCGCACCTTGCCTTCGTTCCCCTCTCCGTTGCTTTTCCTCTCACAGCCCAGACCTCCAGAACGAGGCCTCCGAGGGCTGCTGTGCCTTATCCAGCTGCTCTAGCTGACTCAGAGGAAATCGGAGAGGTAGAGTCTCCTCTGGAGCACGTGGAGGAGTGCGAGTGTTGTCGGCTGTGTTGCCCCCGACGCCCGTTTCTGGCTACCTGCTGTGGAGCAGCTCCTCACGTAGCCAGCTTGGCAGCGGCTGACCCATCTTATACAGCAGCTTGGACAGCTCGATGTTGTGCTCGCGGTAGTGTTCACGAAGAAAGCGTCGAGACTGCCAGAGAGGAGGAAATAAATCGAAACCCTCCGATAAATACATTTAAAAAAAAACAAAACAAAACAAAACCACAAATTAGAAAAATACTCAAATATAAACATTCCGTTTTTACAATTTTTGTAAAGGAACAGGATTTCTTTTAGGTAATCTTCACATGCATATACTTACTTTCTTGTATGCTCGACTTATGTTTTACTTCAGAACACAGTTATTAAAAACTGCAAAGTTTCACCTGCGCACGAGATAAATTTTCCGATTTCACAGATCATCCGGCCTGCCATCAAAACAACCATGACGACCAAAACATCTCACAGAACTGAAATGTGACCGTGTGAGAGAGGACCAACCTCCACGACAAATTATTTACAGCAGGAAAAATCAACAAAGGACTACCATTTTGTTCCCCGAGCGAAGATCGACCCAGAACATCGATCAGAACCGAATTCGCATAATAAACGAGAGAGGAAATACAATTCTAGTCCGAAGAAAGTGTGAAGTCGACCTAATTACTAATTTGTTCGCAAAAATTTGACAATACAGTGACCAAGTTTGATGCAGAAGGTTGAGTTCTTTCAAATAAAACAATCAGAACTGAAATCCATTGAGAACTCGGGGAGGAGACACGATTTAACTGAAAAACAAAATTGTAAACAAATTGTTTGCAACAAGAAAGTCAACAAACAAAGGACTAAACTTTGTTCCCTGAGTGAAGATCGACCCAAAACGTCGATCAGAACTGAAATCGGGTGAGAACTTCAAGAGGAAATACAATTCCAATGAGAAGTCGTCCCAAAACTCGTTAAGGCGACCTAATTAGCAGTTCGTTAGCAAAGAATTTAACAATGCAACGACCAAGTGTTGTATAGGAAGGAGAGTTCTTTCAAACGAAACAACCAGAACTGAAACCCATTGAGAACTGAGGGAGGAGACTGAAAATAAACAAATTGTTGACAAAAGGAAAATCAACAAAACAAACGACCAAGTTTTGTTCCTCATGAGAAGATCGACCAGAACTGGAATCGGATGAGAAATCAGAGAGAAATTTGTTAATTTGGCCTAATTAGTAACTCGTTTGCAAAAAATTTGACAAAACAACGAGCAAGTTTTGCGTGAGGAGTTCTTTCAAACAAAACAATCGGAACAGAAATCCGTGAAGAACTGACAGAAGAGATACGACTGAACTGAATTGAGAGTGACGGACGCCACGCCATGGCAACAGCTCACGGCCTGAAGGCCAGATGACCCAACAACCACAAATCATTTTAAGTAAAACACTAAAGTCCTCAAGTTTTCACTTGACAATAGGCCATGAAAACATTCCCCACAGCATTCCACAACCACCACCAGCCTGAACCAGGTTAGGTTTGGTCCATGGACTCATGCTGCTGATGTCAACTATTCTGACCCGACCATCTGCAAGTTGCAGCAACCCAGGTTCATCAGACGAGGCTACGTTTTTACTGGTCAGTTTAGGTGAGCTTGTTCTCACTCTAACCGTTTTCAGTTGACAGGAACGGAGCCTGATGTGCTCTTGTAGCCCATCTGCCTCATGCTCAACATGTTATGAGATGCTTTTCTGCTCACCGTGGTTGTAAAGAGTGGTAATTTGAGTTAGTATAGACTTCTTGTCAGATCTTACCAGTCCGATTGTTCTACTCTGACCTCCCTCATCAACCTAACATGTGATAATGATTTGGTTTTTGTTGTTGTTTTGCACATTCCAAATCCAAGGAGCTCAGCCGTTTCAGAAACATTCAAACCAGACCAAGTCACTGAGGTCACCCTGTTCTCCATTCTCTTTTGACTTTATTGCCAAAGAACGTAGAAATTTTTTTTTTGGAGTGAATGAGACTGTGTGCAATTTTGGCTCGAAGAAGTGCTGCCACTCTCAGCACTGCGGTACATCCAGGACACATCACACCTTCCTTCCACTCCTCATTAATTTTGATATGTTTGCCAAGATGCCTCAAGGTGACGTCAAGGATCTCAGCGCAATCTCTCACTACTCTGACTGTCTCGGTCTCTGTAAAGCACATTCACGAACACTTACTGTACCCGAGGTCTGACACAGCCCTCGTCAGTCCTTACCTGAATGATCAGACTTACTCATATGACCCAAACGTCCACCACGTCTTGAAATCTTTTAGAATACACAAGTAAAAATCTAAAGTAGTAATTCAACATTCTGATTCTCCAGACTTTATGTAGAAAACCCCGACACTCACATCCACATCCATGTCAGGATACTTCCTCCCTTTGCTCTTCCCCAGGCATTTCGTCTTCCCCCCGTCCAGCAGCTGGCACCAGAATCCCTTCTTCGGATCAAACCTGCAGTAAAAGATGAGGGAGAAACAAAATGGAGGCGGGTCGGCAGGAATTAGATGGAGAGGTTTCCACATCAGCCCGAGAGAAGTAGAATATGGCAGACAGATGGTGTACAGCCAGGTCTGTTTGCAGAAACAAACACGGGACAAACCGGGCCGATTGTCCACTGGGGGATGGGACCAACAGATGTTGCTGCTTATGAGCCTGGTGTAGTGATTATGTGGTCAGGCATGAAAGAATGAAAAAGGCAGAACAGGAGATGAGAAAGAAAGGAGAGCGAGGGCAGGGGGAGCGAGAGAAGATCAGAGGAAAGAAAAACAACAAAAAAAGGTAAACAAAGAAGGACAGGCAGATATCCGTGAAATGGAAAAAAAGACAGAAGAAAGTTGAAAGAAAGGAAAAAGTGAGAAAGGCATACCAAGGAAAGAAAGAAAAAAAAGACAGGCAGACATGCAAACTGATGTGTATACAGAGAGACACAGAAGAAAATAAAGGAAAGACAAATAACAGGTGGGGAAAAAAAAAAGCCTCTCATACCGGCCACTGTTGCTGTGTGCGAGTTTGAAATCGGATCAATCCTGTGGCAGGAGTAGCGATTTTTATGAAATCGCACATGACCCCTGTGTAGCCTCATCCATGGTAGGTGGCGCCACCTGGTGAACAACTCTCATTGGGCTATGTCTTTAGAGTCTTCTGGGTGAGTTTCAGTGAAAACGTCCTAGCAGTTTACGAACAGGAGTGTTTAATGTGATGAGTCACTCAAAAATTTCAAAATGCTCATAAAATGTTAAATGACGACTGGTGGCACCACCATCTTGAGAACTTTTCTACATAGCAACCTGGGGAACATTCCATATGGAGTTTGATCAAAATCTGATCCCTCCTGTAGGAGGAGTAGCGATTTTCGTGAAATTACACATGACCCCTTTGTAGCCTCATCCGTGGTAGGTGGCGCCACCTGGTGAGCAATTCTTATTGGAATACGTCTTTAGAGTCTTCTGGGTGAGTTTCACTGAAAACGTCCTAGCAGTTTACGAAGGGTAGCGTTTAATGTGACGAGTCACCCAAAAATTTCAGACGCCCATAAAATCGTAAATAACAGGTGGCGCCACCATTTTGACAACTTTTATGCACACCCACCTGGGGAACACTGTATGCGAGTTTAATTGAAATCCGATCAACCCGGTTGGAGGAGTAGCAGCGATTTTTGTAAATTGTTGACGGACGGACGATGCATGATCGCGTAAGAAGTGACGGAATGAAAGAAATCTAAAAGAACGGGCAGAAAGGAAAACAAAAAACAAGAAATAACAAAAGATGGATGGAAGGAAAGAACGATCCAGACAAACCATCCCAAAAATATTGAGACATACGGACAGAAAGAAAATAAAACAAAGGAAAAATCGATAAGAGAAAGAGAGAGGAAAATAGAATACAGGATGAGAACTAGAAATGGAAATGATAAACAGACAAAGAAAAAAAAAAAAAACACACCAGATGGAAAAGAAACAAAATCGGATAAGGATAAATGAGAGACAGTTACATGAATCCATCTGAAACACGACAACACGAAACACATCAAACCCCAACATCTCTCACTCCGAGCGCTCAGTAATCGATCACACGGTAATCGCTGGCCTCCAGTCGCTGCAACTGCGCATCATTAAAGAGGAAACAGGAGTATGTTCAGGAAGAATCCGTCAGTTAAATGAAGACACTCACGCTAGGATTCTGTGGTAATTGAGAGCGTTTGCGAGGCCAAGAAATTTCTGGATCTTATCCATGACTGCAGCCGGCTCCGTCCTCAGCATCTGACCATCCAGGACCAGGATCTGAGCGCACAGAGAGAGAACAGGAGGCCTCGTTTACAAGAGTACACACCCTCAGCCATGTCCAAGTCCCCCCACCCACCATCATCACCACCACAACCACACACCTGGCTGGAATGGTAGTGGCTGAGCCATCGCTGCAGGTGTGTTGCGTATAGGCCGGGCACAAGACAGCGATTCTGCAGCACCTTCAGTTTGATCGGGACGTCACGGCCAGCGGTGATGACATCATGAAAGGTGTATTTCTGGGCCACAGGGTCGTCATGGGCTCTCTGGTGCTGGAGCAGAGCAGAAACTTCTCTCATTCTATAGTACTCTATAAAAGTCTTAGGAACGTGTAAAGAAATGCTGTCGACCAAAAATGGTTTCAAAATAATGAAATATTTCAATATTAAAAAAAAAAAAAAAATACTAAAAACAGTAAGCAGCTCACCATAATAAATGAAAGTCAATATTTGGTGTGAGACGACCCTTTGCTTTAAATAAAAAAAAAAAAAAAATAGCAGTCTGAGGTCCAGTGAGTGCAGTTTTATGCGGAAATGAGCTGTAGGTTTGACTGAGCATCTTACAAAACCAGCCACAGTTCTTCTGGACGCTTTGTCACACTCGCTTCTTCATTTTGCACCAAAACCCAGTAGCCTTCATTACATTTTCTTTTTTAATCTGAAAAGTGCTCCCTTATGTAATATGCTGCTCAGATACAAGCATTTTTTGTTCTGTAATATTTAATTTTGTGCTAGAAAAAAAAAAACCCCGAACGCTTGGAACTCAAAAATGTTTTTGTACTGACTTAATAATGTAGAATTCATAAAATAGAAATCTATAACCAAGTTCGTGGTGGTGGTGGGGAATAAGGGAGCTAAGACTTTTGCACAGTACTGTATATCAGGAAGTTATTCATAATCAGGAGAAATGATCCACGTTCAATCTCCCTCTTTTTTTCGTGTTTCTATTAGTCAACCTCTTCGTGTCAGGATGTCTACCCGTCTGTCTGTCCTTCCTTCTTGTTCAGTCTGTCTTTTTATACTTTATCATTCTTTTGTATTTCTTTTTCCTTTCTTTTTCTTATTCCGAGCTCTGTGCAGGACGCATGAGCTCTTCCACTCCAAACTATGTCTTCATGGAGCTCTGTGCTTTGTGCACAGGGGCGTTGTCGTGCTCGAACAGCTTTGGGCCTCTTAGGTGCAGTGAAAGGAAACTGCACTGCTACAGTATACAATACAACGCAATTCCAGACAATCGTGTGCTTTATACTTTATGGCAACAGTCTTAGGAGGAACCACGTACGAGTGGGACGGTCAGGTATCCAGATACCTTTAGCCATATAGCTTTTTTTTTTTTAAACTGCTGACCTTAAAGGTCATAGGCAAGGGTCGGAGGCGAAACACAGAATATCAAATTTGTTGTTTAGAAGAACGACCCAAAAAGCGAATTCAGTCTTCCTGGTGTCTAATTTGCACCCTAAAACTGAATAAAATGGTTAAAATATACTGTTTTGCCCAATTTCCGAAGGTTTGTTTACAGCTCACTTATGCGGGCTTTCACCGCCAGGGTGCGTCGTCGTGACGTCATTTAAGCCAAACAGACCGGAAGCAGCTCTGCGTTTACTTGCGAACCGAGCACGCGTGTACGGACTTTGGTCGTGAGAGCTTGTGTAAAATGTCTGAAAGCGGTAGTGATTTTGAAGCAGGAACTCTCCACATTGAATATCGAGAGGTGAAACCATATATGTAAGAACCTATGGTCGCTGTAAAGCAATCGGTGAATGTGGCTCACTGGTTTGACCGTGCAGCCTCGGAATCGGACAGCGACATGGCCGACTCTGATCGCGGTGACCCTCAACAAGACTCGCGCCCAAACGATTTATCCTGGTAGTTCTGATAAATTCCTACTTTCGTCGTAATACTAAATAA
>JANZLB010000004.1:49215350-49230753 GCA_026167865.1 Notarius quadriscutis | reverse complement strand
TTTCTCACCCCCTCCCCCTGTCTCTTTCTCCCCCCCCCTCTCTCTCTCTCTCTCTCTCTCTCTCTCTCTCTCTCTCCCCCCCCCAGTCTCCCTCACAAAATGGCCACCATTTCAAAAAAAAAATTGGCCCGGACACCCTCTGCGATATGACACCCCCCACCTTTTTTTTTTTCCTTTCCTTTTTGAAGCACCCTTTCCTAGTGTACCTGCTACAAAGATAAAACTTGATATATTATGCAATATTTTTATGTCAAATCAAAATCTGGCATATTTTGAATACCTTTAGTGATTTTAATGATAAATGGCACAAAAAGCATTTTCAAGGCTGCCCATCAGTGTTCAATTCCTCAGAACCCTACTGCTGTCAAAATCTGTTCCTTGAGAAAGGTTTTGCAAAATTTAGCTTTGCTTCATCTTACAAATATGTGGAAATCGGGTGTGTTGTGCCCTAAAGCAAGTTGAACTTGATGCCAGTGGTGTCGGTACGGATGCTTCCGCTACCAAGAACTGTAGTCCTTCTTCTTAGTAGTTAACACGCCAGAAATATCCCTAAAATATATCTCAAACATGAATGAAGCTCGACCTTGCCTCTGTTTGAATCGATTTCAAAATCTTGTTCTTTGGTTCAGCTACTGGTTATACGGATAAATGCCATCTAAAGCCTAAAGACATTCAATCACATCTACATATTGCATCATGTCACACTAATAAGCATCTCGGACAAACGGCAAAAAACACTCGCTCCTGAGATATTGTGATAATCTCATCAGAAAATCTCAAAACGGAGAAAGAGTTCAGTCCTTTTTCAACAACAACAACAGGATTAATGTGTAATTGTTACCTCGATTTCGGCATCAACCTTGGTACAAATATCCGATACTAAAGGTCACGAGGACGCGGCGGGCATTGGAAGCACAGCCACTCTCCGTATTGCGTTCACTGCATCTGCTGTAAAACGTGCTTAAATTGCACTTACGCATCTAACCGTGATCTTGATTTACTGTCGGATAAATGCTGGAATTCGAATCGACTCACTGGTCGATGGGATTAAACTAGCCGTTTGTGCATGTGTGGTTGCAAAAGATACCGTATTTAAACTTTTACAAAGTCAAAATCAAGGTGAAATAAAACCTATTTGAAAACATGATGCCTGATCATGTCGCTTATTACCTCACGCAAGATTTAAACCCACCGCTTTCCCCTGCTGTTATATGAAGCAAGGCTGAAAGCCGTCTAGTCGAGCCTTGGCGGGAGTCTCTGAGGGCGGCTCAAAACTCGAGCTATGTTTGGGTACAAAATCTACAGCGCTTGCTTTACAACGGCATCAGGAAAGGCATTGCCTCAAGCAAGACTTACTGTGCCTCTGCGTATCAGAAAAAGCATTTTAACTGACAAAAGTGTCATGAATGGCGTCCTCGGGCTACAATTTTAAATTCCATCCTCAGCGTGCAACGTTTTTTCATTACCTCCTGAATGACCGGAGGACAACTCTGCAGAACGGGGGCCGTGGAGAAAATGGCAGTGGGTGCCAAAATTATTCATCTCTCAATTCAAGACCTTTTGGTCGATTTCAGCTCCTTTTTCTGCTCTGGTCTGCCGTCTGTGAAATTCATCTCCAAGCATGCACATGGGAATACGGATAGATATCGAAGGCGTAGAGTAACATCACTAACTCATTCCTGGTGCAAATAGCAATCTCGGATATCAGCGGAGGAGTAGGTCTAATGGTTTCTTCCCCCAAAGCCAGTATGGAATGCGTCTCCCAGTTGTCTGGATGAATCAGCAGCTGTCGAAGCAGGCCTGCTGCTCCGTTTTTGCCTCGATAGACCCGAATACTTTTCCAGGCTCTGATAATGGCTTCAGATTTTCTTCCCCCCTTTCCCTCAGAACTCTGGGATGGAGACTGGCCTGCTGCCTCACCCAGGTCCTCAAAGCTCTTCTGGGATATGAGAACATTGACAATTCACAGTTGCGTGTGTGAATTGTTTTAAACAAACGCCGCATTGAGACACACCCAGACGGCGGCCACTTTCGCCTCAGCTTCATCTCGTGTGTGTTAATATCGCCAAGGATACAATAATAAAACAGGGCGGTAGTTTATGATGGTGGTGGTGTTGAAGAAACAACTTTGCATGACAACAGTAGTTAAACACCCTCAGACCACAGACTCTTCATCAAATAAAACCAAATCATCTCTTTCACCCAATGTAGCATTCATTTCCTTGTTCTTCACTGACCCGATGTGGTCTCCTGCCCATTTGGACCAAGTTTGGATGTATTTTGAGATGCTTTTCTGTTCACCATGGTTGAACAGAGTGGTTAATTGATGCTCGTTTCCCCCAACCACCATTCTGCATAAAGTCTTCCTAAAATCTTTTTCTGCCTCAAAAGTACTTTACAAAACTGATTTAAAAAAAAAATCCTTCAAAAAGGTTGATGGAAAGCTGACTTATTAATCATAAAAAAAAAAAATGTATTTGATCCACTGGATATGAGCAATCGTGTACTCTGATTGGCTACTCTGCTACCAGGATATCAGCTCATATACTGTGAATAGAGAAGGGAGGAGGAAGAAGAAAAAAGAAATAAAAAGGCGGAGCGTTGCTGAACCAACCAAGGACAAAATAAAAACTACTCGAAAAAAACCAAAACAGAAGCAACAAAATATGGAATGAACATGTTTGACGGTAAGAACGTCTCTTTTTTCTTTCACCAACTATTTTCGCATTTTTCACAAATTGCTACTATCATTTCGCCAGCTTGCTTACATTCCAAGCGGAAATGATCGTGGGACGTTTTGTATCAAGTTTTTGTTGATCGAATTTGCTAAATTGAAAATAAAAATGCTCCGTTTCTCAAAATTCAGTGAGTGTGGATAGAATTAAAAAATAAAATAAGCTGTTCTGCTCACTCATCGTACATGGCTCATTGCAATCAGCTCATGTACGACTTGATTTTGTGGAATAACTTAAATAAATATACACACCCACCCCCACCCACAATAAAATACCTCCCGACCACAAAAAAAAAAAAAAAAAAGAGAAAAAACACCCACAAACGTGAAAACGCCTACCTAACCCGAGCATATTACACCAACATCTTCAGCTTTGAGTCATTGTTCCAGTTGGTTATTTTTCATGCCATCAAATTTTCACAGCACATTTGGCGAAAGTCTTTGAGACGGACGTGTAAGCATGCATAAATTAAAAGACTCGCCTGGATGCATGTTCCTGAATTAATTAGTTTTCAGCAATGCCCAACTCTGAGAATAGTATCTCATCGCCCACGTGAAGCATCCCTGCAGAAATTTTCCACCAGATCACAGCGGTGGGGTATGATTAAGAACTCAGCACTGCAGGACACTGGGGAATCGCCAAGATCAGCGCTTGACAAAGTCTCTTCTATTAACCAATGCCTCATGGTGAAGCTATAGATACGGACTCAGAGTCTGCCTTTGCAAATGAGTCAGAAGCGGGTTTTTTTTTTTTTTCTTCTTTCCTTGCGACAAGTCCCACAGGCCTAATCTTCTATGACCAACATTCTGTTGCTACAGGATACAGCAACTTCATATCACAAAGCGCCAGGCACCAGACAGACCTCTTCAGAATGACTCCTGAAACAGACACGCGAAGGGGAAAGAAAAAAAAGGCTATTTTTCCATTTCCAATGCTTGGATGCAAGTAGCAGGAGCAGGAGCTTCGGATTCTGAAAAACTCAGCAAACCCTTTCTTTTCCTTCCACCCCCCCCATCTCCCTCACCCATTCTTTTCTGCAGATTTATACTTTCCCTAACAAGAACAGGCAGTGCAGGAAGTGGATAATTGACCATTTCGTGCTGATGGTGTTTCTATCAGATATGCCTGTGAGTGCAGGACAGTGGAAGCTCCAACAAAGACAACAGACTCTTAAAATTTCAAAAGACAAACAGTCCTCGTGTCAGCAGTTTTGAGAAATGCTGCAGAGAAACGCAGGGGATAGGAAAAAAAAAAAAAAAGTGTCTTGGACAGCTCTATAGTACAGTACAGCGCACAAAGAAATTATGCTTTTGTTCTCGCACTTCGTCATGTCTGCGAATCCATATTCGATCGACTTTTCAGGACATCCTCGTCTCTGTCGTCGGTTGTTCCGTGAATCAGGGTCATGTGACATCTGAGGAACTAGCGGAGGTAGATGGATGGTGGAATTGGCCTGTGGTTTATTAGCTCATCCAAACGAGAGGTGATGAGTTTATGCGATCATATGTCGTCCGTCCATATTTCACCAAAAAAATAAATAAATAAAATTAAATATTTAAAAAAAACCGCTCCTTCGGTCTCAATTCTTCAATTTTTATTATTTTTGGCAGGAAGGTAGGTCTGCCTGGGGTGCACAGAATAGCTTCTACCCAAATTTGCATAACTGCAGCTAATAATGAAAATATGGAGTAATTAATCAATCCCTAACAAGCAGTTTGCACATAAATTGCTTCTTCTCCCCAATCAACACTTGACCGACTTTGATTCTTTCTGGCATGAAGGTAGGGGTACCTAGGGTGCATAGAACTTCTACCTAGATTTGCTTCATTACAATTATTAATGAAGTTATGGACTAATTAAGCCTTAATGGAGAACTGAAGTCATTTTTAAACTTGCTTTATTTCTTAATTAACGTGTTATTCAATTACTTTCACTTTTAGTAACCTTATATCATGACTCGTCTTGGCAACTAATTGTAATTAAACATTATACTTATCGGCCTATTCGTTTTTTAGCCGTGTTGAATTTAGTTCGTTTGGTCCGTGGCAGGCGTCGCTTATCCGCGCGATCTTCACGAGACTTGTGCGAGACTTCGAAACGTGAAGCGTCAGCCAGGTGTCAGCACCGCCATTTTGAAAATTGTTAAACGAAATATTGCACAAAAACGAGTTTAAATGACGATTACTGCCAACTTTTTTTAAACTTTCCTGATTATCAAAACAAACAAAACTCCTGGCTTGATTACGTCAGTGTTCGAAAGAGGGCGCGCGCATCTTTTGACAACGTTGGCAGATGTCTGTCACTTTGGTTTCCACTGTACGTTTTACTTCCGTCCTACGATGTCTCGTACAGGTCTCGACGAATCTCGTTTACGGTCGTCGCTTTGACATATGGACTGATATATTACAGAGCATATTTCAAAACGCTCATAACTTGATACAGCAGCGACAAAATAGCAATCAAAAATGCATTCCGATAAAGAGAATTTTGATTTAAAAAAAAAAAATTGCCTTCGGTTCTCCTTTAATGAACAGTTCAAAAGTCGCTTCTTCGCCGTTTTGGATTCTTTCTGGCAAATTGGTCGGTATTCCTAGAGTGTATATAGCTTGCAACATTTATTGCTAAGGTGGCCCACTTTAGATCGCTCCTTCTGGACTAGATAGGGCCGGAGTGCACTACGCAGTCACTGATGGTCTCGTTTTATTGCTACGTCGATACCATGGTAGTGAAAAACAGCATGCCCGATCTTCATTTAAATGCGGCTTGTTCGAATGGGACTCGGAGTAACGTTTCAAAACGGTAGCACAAAATCCATCTCCACAGTTCGACCGACGTTCGTAAAAACAATATGTAAAATAAATTACGTTTCCTCAACCCGCATTTGTAAAATCAAGCTACCCCATGCTGCTGCTGCTGTTGTTGTACGGGTTTCCAGAACATATGGTCTACAAGATCTAGCTGACTTTTTTTTTTTGAGAAAAGGGACTAATGTGAATTTGACCTCTCTGAGAAAAAGAAAAGCTAAACTTAGAATTCCAAAATTTGAGCTACAAATTTAGGGAAATTAATCAATAAAAACGGACGCCTCTATGAAAGCGTGCACTTTATTTACAAGCTAACATTAGTGATACGTTTACTTTCGCAAAACAGGTCAATGATACGGTCCAGGTTCTAGATTTAACCAGATTTCCACTTGGCGCTATGAGCGGCCATGTTGACACGCTTAACTCGGGGTTGAAGAGAGCTTTATGACTTAGAGGAACTTTCTAAATGTTTTGTTTGGTTGGTTCTTCCTAGTTTTAGGTTGGAAATTCCTTTGAACCGGAATGCAGCATTCTCAGGCGAGAAGAGATCTCCGCTGATGGCAGGAGAAAGAAAAAAAAAAAAAAAAGTATAGAGAGGTAATAGTGATAATGAGACCAATGACCGAGTTAAATGAAATGTTGGCCAGGAGCTAAAGCAGGAATGAAGGTTCTGCTAAAGACGGCCAGAGCAGCACTCGCGTAAAGAGCTCAATGCCCAGCCCCTGCAGCAACTTCACTTTTAATACACTTAATCGGCTTGCTTTGCCCTGGCACTTGCACAGCTCTCAAAGTACCACGACTTCACGTCGGCGTGAAAGTGAGAGGTTTGGGTTATACAGCAGCACGGGAGCAACACTAGAGAGGAGGTCTGGTGCGGGGGGGAATGAACTTGAACGGCTTTTCATCTCGCTCTCCGGCTCAGCATGACAATTCACTGACTTGTCAGCTTTCTGGCAAAACACTGGAGTCAAGGCAGAAAAACAAGCCACTTATTTGGCTGGCGCTCTTGACATCTGAACTTCAATCTTCCCCGGTGCCAAAGTAATCAGAAGTGTTTCTGCGCCAAGATCGTGTAAAACACTCGGACTGGCGAGGAAGGAAAATACAAAAAACCCCAACAACCCTAAGCTTCTTTGATCGCGCCAAAAAAACCAGCGTGCTTATTTTCTGGGCTCTTTGGGAATAATGATGCGCGTTACTCTTTATTGGGTTATTAAATATTTGAACAAGCCGCTGGAGATCTGGCGTACTGTCCTTTCGGTTTGGCTCTTCGATATCTACTTACTTTAACGACAAGCAAGTCTGGTGACCTTTTCCACGGTACCCGAGGATACTTTCGCTCTTCGGCGCTATTTACACACAACATTTAGCTCAGAAATCAAGGTCAAGGTCTGAAGAACTCATTTCATCATACGTAGCAGAACCCTGTATCCAGAACCTTGTAGGTCAGAAGATCCTTCAAACCGGATGGAACTCAAATCAACATGCTTGTTCTAATACCATCGCACGAGGTCACTCAGAGCTACTCGAAAAGCAAACGGCGTAATCTATACCTATTAAAAGAAATGCGTCGTTATTTAACAAAGAAAAAAAAAAAAAAAATTATAATATGGTACGAGGTACTTCCGGTAAAATCATGCGCTCCGATTGGTTCCTTGATGGGAAGAATTTTCCTGGAACGCCCGTAGACGATTATGGACGTTCTTTCTGAGGTGCTGGCTTTCGATGGAGAAAAAGATGAACTGGGAAACAAAAACGGCCGAAACACAAGACCTCGGTCTGATATTTTCCCGTAAAGACCGAGCAAGCGAGGTTAAAGAGTTAGCAACATAATGAGCAGCATATTTGTCTTATTAACTTGCAAAGGAGAAAAACAAAACAAAAAAAACCCCCGGAAAAGCCAACACTATGTTTTCACAACTTATCCATCAGACGTCCCACAACATTAACATGCTGCATCATGGATTATTTCCCCCCAGCAGCGCCCTTCACCTTTTTTGATTCTCTACTCAAATTATAAAATCTCTCCTTCTCCGCCAAACGTAAACAAATACAGAGATTTGACACACCGATCTCAAATATCATATCTGCAGACAAAACGAGAACAGGACAAAAAGGCAGCAGCTTTACCGGGAAAACAAGCCGCCACAGCGCCCGCCAATAAATAACCTCAGGGTAGCTCAGCAGCGTCCCATTTACGACGGACAACTCATTCGAGATCTAATAGCACGGCGCAAATAAAAAACAAGTCCGAACAAGTCACTGAATAAAGACTTCAGCAGCTCGGGGGGGGGAACGGTGCAAAGCTATTATACACTTATCAGCGAGGACGACGGCAGGGTGAAACAGAGGGCATGTATATAATAATGAAAGGATTCTGAATGAACTGGGGTTCTTAAATGTGAAAATGTTATTAAAATTAAAATTCCCCCCCTTTACTGTTCTGCATCTTGTGTGTGAAAACCCCAGGAGGGCAGATCAGCGGTTTCTGAAACAACCCACCGGTCCATCTGTCTCAAACCAACACCCATACTACAGCGATAAAAAAAAGATCACGTTTTGAGATGGCGATTTTCCCCCTGTTCTGATGTTTGAACATCGTGAACGTTAACTAAAAGCTCTTGATTTATTGCATCGTGCTGCTGTCGAGAGATTGGCCAATTAGAGAACTGCATCGAACAGCAGGTGGACGTCCGGATGTTCCTTCTATAGTGGCCGGTGAGTGTCGTCACATTTAATGAAACCATGGTTCTTTGATTTTTGTGACAGGAACAAAATTTCTAAGACGTTCCGACGTGCGCCAACTGCGATATCTAATTTGCATAAAGTCGAAAATCTTTCGACTCGCATCACGCTGTCGCTTGTTGCGATCGTGAAAATCTGGGTTCACTACAATGCCTACGCTGCTTTGTCACTTGCGAATGTGAATGTGATACGTACAGTACCTCACGTAACAAGCAATATTTTACAACAAACAGCCACCAGTCTGTTGAACGTATTGTTCGATGCCCGGATTTATCAAATGATACGATCTGCTCCGTCGTTACACCCCTGCCATGAACGGCAATCGATACCCCGTTACATAACTGAATTTCATTAACCACGCCTAGTATTTCCAGTCCCCCTTTCAGGACATGATGTGTTGGCCAGGCGTCTGAACAGAAACGTTTCTGAGACTTGATTCAAACAAGGCGTGTCTCCTGGAACCTCCACGACTGACTGCATCCTCATGAAATGTGCATGTATGAGAAATGCACAAAGTCGACTCATATTTTATTTCAGCTGTGAAATATCAGTAATGCTTGCAGCATAGCAGCCTTCGAGGCACGGAGGCATTTTCCTTGCCGAGATACAGAAGACAAATTGAATTTTAACACCCCGTTCTGTCAGACAGCCAAGATCAGTGGTATCTCCATGACAAATCACATACAGCTGATGGAAGTCTGGTACGCCGATCTTAGTTGAATGTTGTTTCTGGTCCGAGTGCCCATGGGTTACTTAGACAGCACATTTTTTTTTTAAAGAACCAAATACACAACCAGTTTACAGTTATTTTGATGCGGAGTTTTCTTCCTGCCCATCCGGAAACGTAAGGGGCAAATTTAACGCAATGCAGATCAAACCAGGTCCGAAAGACAACAAATCCAAGCTGTGCCTCTTAAGAGCGTGCAAGAATCAAGAGGAAAGAAACCTGATGACCAGATGGCATCGTTTGGACAACGTGAAGAAGAGGGAGGGGATGGAAGGATTCAGCCAGGATTCAGGAGCACCCCCACAACGAAGACAAACAGTTATGCAGTCCGTCACTCTGGCATACTCCTCTTGAAGATTAATTACTCTTTCCACTTGCTCGACAGAATGTGAGCTTGGCGTAGAGGTAGCGCTGCCGGCCATGGGCGCTCGCCGACAATGACCCTGAACTCCTGCAAGCGGGCACCTGGGGACCAGGAAGTTAAGCAGGTGCGCTTGAAGATTAACACGGCAGCACAGGATACAGAAAGTGCTTTGGAACGAACGGCATGTGGATATTCAAGAAGGTGGTTTAGTCATGGTGTATGATCGGACAGATACCTTAACGTTGACTGAAGGAAAAAAAAAGAAAAAGCATCTCTGTCTATTAACATCTACATGTTCAATTTTCTTAACACCCAATCGAGTTCCATATTCCAGTGGCCGTCAGCCATTTTGTGTCCAACCGCGAAGAACTTTCTCAACCCTCTCCATTTGGGACGAGCCAAAATCATCCTGATCTCCTTTGACTTTCTGACAACACAATCTCTAGAGCTTACGTCGAAAAAAGGAGGTGCAAAAAAGGAAAAACACATCCAGCGAGCAGCAGTTCTGCAGGAACAAACTCCACCAGCCACTCTCTGCAACCATGGTAAACAGAAAAGCATCTGAGAATGCACATCAAGAGGACGGATGACAAAAGCAGAGGACCATGTCAGGTTCTAGTCCTGTCAGCCAAAATACATGAATCTGAGGAAACGCTGGGCCCAAGATAACTGAAACTGGACAGTTAAAGACTGGAGATATCAGTCTTGCAATAGAAGGCCTCATTTTCAACGATCTCTCAGTAGTCCGGGTAAACAAGAGATGCGTTTTGAGAGACCAGGAACGAATAGAAAGAATACTGGGTTCTTGAGATGTTCATCAAGACCGCAGTCCTTGAGTCCAACCACTATCTCGTTTGTATTTAAAAAAAAAAAAAAAAGTCACGCAATAGTTGTTGAAATTCAGAAAATGGACAGGATGGTATCACACCACTCCATCATGTCATGTTTTGTGCTGCGTTCCGTTTATCTCAGAAGTCAGAGCTGGGAATGCCGTCATACCCGAGCTGGCAGTGGATGGAGGCCAACGTTGGCCATTGGATCAATACCAGTTCTATCCATCGTCAGCAATACCAGTTTATAACGTCTTAGTTAGTATTTTGCACGTACAAACAACACAGCAACATGTCCACAGATAGAAGTTGGGACAGTCCTGTGTGTACGACTTATTTAACGAGACACAAATAAGACAGAATTGCTAATAAACCCTATTTTTATGACTGATCCATGGAGAAACCATTTTGGATTTTGAGGTCGGAGTTGGCAAGGTTCTTCTGACTAGTTTTCAAATTTTCAACTGGGAACTCAGAAACAGACCTCCTCGGACTCAAGGTCACGTGATCCAAAACCCGTAAACGCAAATCCAAAATGGCGGTCGCTAATAACTACTAGTGTGGCCAGTGATAAAATTCCGACCAAAAAAAAAAAAACCTTGATAAAGTGACAAGTGTCCACGATTACTCTCATAAATCATCTTTCAACATGTGGCAAACCAAAGTTTCAACCAGAAAGTTTACACAGCGACCAAACAAATCCTAATTAATTTGTAAATTTAATAATTTCTTACCTCCTGAAGTCGGTCGGAAAAGAATGAAATGGACTACGACGAGTTGACTCGTTATTGCAGCTGCGCAATAAAGTCCCATTTTGAACTACACGAATACAGAATCCATACAAATGCACGAGGCATGTCGGTATTCGTTTACCCGTTTCAAACCACACAACCGCAGAACGTCGCCAACGGACCCAAGGAGGTCTATTCCGACTTCCTGGTTCAAATGGAATGCCCTATTACTCCTTAAAACATCAGCTCCCCCTTTTAGAACCTGGTCAGAATGGATTCTAGGTGACCATCACATGGGAATGACAGCATGTCTGCACTTTCAAATATCTCCCAATACTATTAAGCCAAGCTTAATAGACGAACGCAATGGAGAAAAGTCTTTAGGCTTCAGTCGAGTGCTAAGTGCTTTACCATACGCACAAAAGACCAACGTTTAAAAGATCAGATGTACTTTCTTGAATTGAGGTCATAAAGGCAGAAAAATGTGTTCAGGAGCAGCAGTAATTCCTTTCAAGCATGCAAAAAGAATCTGTATTGATCCTTAAAAAAAAAAAAGATTAACAGTTAATGAAAAAATTTTCTGCAGGGAATATTAAACCCCTCAGATGGTTTGGATGTAAAAGCAATTGTTCTACAAATCAGAGCCCGTTCCATTCATTAGTCTGCTTGAGTGAGACTTCAGATCTCAGCTCGGCTGAAAGTCCCTGCTCATACAAAGATGCTTTTAATCACTGATGAGCAATTAAATCATGTCAGCATTCTGCCACAACTAATCAGAATGCCAGCAAAAAGGGAACATTAATTAGAGAAGAAAGCGCTACATTATGCGATGGGACAACATGGGTTTTAATTATGCAGAAGGAAAAGAAACCAGCAAGAACGTGCTCGTCTGCCTATGTCAGAAGAGACCGGATGGCCAGAATGTTCAGGAAACCAAAGATGGTTCTTACACAATGATCTCACAACTAACCTATTTTAGTTCAGCTTCGTGGATGGAGATAAAACCATGCCAGTGCGCCAACGCATCCCTGGCTGTACAGCAGTGCTGTTTTGAAGGCCAACACTATTATCATGGAAGCGCTTCATTAATTAGAAACAACCAATACTAAGAAGAGCATTATTAAGTCTCGTTTCAGTTTACTGGACTTGTACATCTCCTTGAAATATGGTGTTTAATCGATTACACTAAAACACATTAGCTGCGTTGTATTGTAAAGTAGGACTGTAAAAGGGGAAGAGAAATCCAGTTCAACATTCTTCACTCTGGAGCATCAGTTTACAAGCCTAGATCTGGGTCACATGGAACCCATAGTGCCACTGAAAATTGAAAAGTGCTTACATAGTAAGCAGGACTCGACATTAAGGGCTGCCCGATTGCCCAGGGTAAGTGGGATATGTCCTCGGCATAGCCGACCGGGCAGGATGAAATGAGCATATATTACAAACTAGCACCACAAAAATGAGGCTTTTTGATCCTTTATTTCAGTTCCTAAAAGTGTCCCGCACTACATATCTGCCATTATGTCTTGGCTGTTTATTTAGTTGCGGTTTCATTGACTGCTCTGCAGGTTATTTTATATCCCCCCGCTGTTGTAGTATGGTACGCATACTGTTTATAGACCCCTTGTGCATGACGTCACGCATCACATGATAATTACAGCTGGGGTCAGATAGACCGTCTTTCATGCAAGCAAGGCTTAATCTGTCTTCAGTATGGTTAATTTTTGCGCCTTTTTTGCTTCTTCAAACAGAGAAATAGATAAAAGGCATTACTGTCTCCCCGCTATCAAGAAAAATGTTAATAAATAGAAGCAAATGCTTCAAGAACAATGAGGAAATAAGCGGTTAAAGAATACGAGGAGAGGAGCTCAGCCTGAAAACTCCAGAGAAATTCGCGATTGTATTTAAAATGTATTTTACAAAAACAGAAAGTCGGAAGTGAGGATGGAAGAGTTTGCTTAAGAATCTGGTTTTATTTGTTTTTCTCCTCGCATTCGAGTTAGTGCCTTCATGAAAGTGTTTGATTTTCTTCAAGGTGAAGCCGCTTCCTTATTCAACACAGAAAACCCAAATTGGCTTCAAACAACTCAGGCATTAAAAAAAAAAAAACTCCTCAACAAAGAGTGACATGCGTGATAAATCCTGAAAGAAATCATGACAGACCAGCTGCACTGATTCAGTTACAGATTGCCAGGTCTGTAAAAAACACCCACAACCTACTTACTAGGTTTTTAACTCAAACATTATCCTGTCTGTCATGATGCAACACGTTTTGTTTTTTTTTAACCTAGAGGTAAATGATAAAAAACCCACAATATATAAATATTCTCAAATACAGTACTGTTCAAAAGTCTTGGCACCCTATTGTTTTTTTTTTTCATAGAAAAACTTTGCTATAGATTTCTATTTTATGATTTCTACATTATCGAGTAATGAGCCTACAGTCTGAGAGAGTTCTACACAAAACACACTGGACTTTACAACAGCTGCATGCATGCGAAATGGAAATAAATCAACTAAGACAGGAAAAACTACTTTGGATAAAATTGTTATTGTCCGTTACAAGTAAAAGGTAACCCATAACCAAACTTCAACTCAATGTGTGATCTTCATTTTATGTTGCAATTCACAACTATTTTATGGTTTTCCTAAAAAAATTAAAAAATATTAGTATTCGCAAAATAAGGGGCAAGTGATAATATTGGGGGGCAAGTGGAAATTAACCCCCACTTCCCCCCAGGGCAAATGGGTTTAAAAGTTAATGTCAAGCCCTGGTAAGTACGACTGGTATAACAGTTTCAGTACAGGACTTTCGGTATGATGCAGATGTGTACCAAATACAATCAAGGCCAGCCTTAAAAAAATAAATAAAAGGTTGGCGGTAGCCCAGCCAGGCATTTAAAAAAAATTTTTTTTAAATATGAGTGTGAAACATATGTAGATTACAAAAAAACCCAAAAAACCTTTTAGGCCTGCCGAATGGCCCCTATCGTACACTGTGCCCATATTAACTGTTGCCAAAACCAATACGTGTAGCGCCTAGCAATTGGTCCAATTGACACGTTGACAAGAAAGCCACCGTCTCATTGGTTGTTCAACGTGTTTGCTAAAACGGTGTCTAACGACCATGCCGACTCCAGGCTGTTTTTAATATCTATAGCAGTGAATAACGACACTAAAATGGTGCAAGTTGATTGTTCAAAAACTCTTTTTTAAAAAAAGTGTGTTCATAGAAAATGTAGACAAATATCGGATGTGTGTATAGACGAGAATGCTGATCTAAGTCACGTACGTGTCTTTGTTCGTAGACATGGTACAAGGGGGAAACGTGAAACATATTGTCCGTACTGATGAACTTGACTTCTTAAAGGAGAACTGAAGGCAAACTTTTTGTCAAAATTCTACTCCTCATTTTATTTAATATCAGAATGCATTTTTGATCGCTATTTTGTTGCTGCTATAGGAAGTTATGAGTGTTTGAAATATGCTGTAATATATATCAGTCCATATGTCAAAGCGATGGCCGTAAACGAGATTCGTTGAGACCTGTGCGAGACATCGTAGGACGGAAGTAAAACATACAGCGGAAATCAAAGTGACCGACATCTGCCAACGTTGTCAAAAGACGCGCGCGCCCTCTTTCGAACACTGATGTAATCAAGCCGGAAGTTTTGTTTGTTTTGAAAGCAGTCAGGAAAGTTCGAAAAAAGTAGGTAGTAATCGTCATTTAAACTCGTTTTTGTGCAGGATTTCCTGTGTCTGAAATTGCTCACTTCTCCCTATATAGGGAATTACCATATAGAGGACTATATAGTGAACTCATTCGTAAAATGAAAAAAGAAAAAAAAAACCTGCTTTGACACTACTCCGTCACGCTGGTATTTAAGTCATCACCGTCGCACAATTAAAACATGCCAGATCAGTCAGCTGGTGGGTTTTCAGAATAATAAATCCATATTATACTGAGCGTATTTCCCAGATTAAATCAATACAAAGTCCCTGCATCTTTCAGTTCTTTTAAATCAAGGCTGAATACTTTCTTCCTTCCCGCTGCTTTTTATTAAATCACATTTGAGCCTTTTAATTTGATTCCTTTCAGCACGACCACAATGCATGATGGGATATATTGCTTTGGTTAGTGACCATCGGTCGTACACCACTTTTCATGATGCATTGAGGGATACTTGGAGTGCACTACATAGGGTGTAAATAATCCTCACTAAGGTTTCGGATAGCACTACAAAATGGCGTCCTCACTATATAGTGAGTAGAGAGCGATTTCGGACACACGGTTCATTTGGAAAACAGTTTTCAAAATGGCGGCACTGACACCTGGCTGACACTTCACGATTCGAAGTCTTATGAAGATCGCGTGGATAAGCGACGCCTTCCGTGGACCAAACGAACTAAATTCAACACGGCTAAAAACCGAACAGGCCGATAAGTATAATATTTAATTGCAATTAG
>JANZLB010000004.1:49156919-49167400 GCA_026167865.1 Notarius quadriscutis | reverse complement strand
GTGTGGAGTTTGCATGTTCTCCCCGTGTCTGTGTGGGTTTCCTCCGGGTGCTCCGGTTTCCCCCACAGTCCAAAGACGTGTAGGTTAGGATAACTGGTGACTCTAAATTGACTGTAGGTCTGAGTGAATGGTGGTTTGTCAGCTGGGATAGGCTTCAGCTTGCCTGCGACCCTCTAGAACAGGGTAAGCGGCTATGGATGAATGTTTTAGTTAAATGGGAAACTCCATTAAAAGCTCAATGGTGTGACATTCCCATGTCAGAAAACTTAGTTTTACGTCTGACACCGGAGACTAACTAGTAGCTTACTAGTATTGGCTTTCTGCTGTGCACAAGCCAGTTTGTTGTCCGTGAGCCTTATAAATGGTGCAAGATCATAATCAAGCACAAGGTGTTGGCGAACTAGCCAGCTAACCTTAGCGCCTCTAGCTATAAGACAAAAATTTGTTAAAGCAGAGAGGTTTTGTTTTTTCACTTGGTATTCTTTAGTCTCAAAATACTTTTGTGACGCCTTACTAGGCGTTGTCACGGCCTTATGAGTGATCTGCCATTTTGTCAGGGTTACCCAGATGCCTAGTCAGATAGCCAGCCTAGTTTTTATTCAAACTGAGTGAAGAAAAGCCCTACAATGGACATCTGTCATCAGATCAATGATTACACCCATTTATCAAGCATCTGCAATACACGTTTCTATGTAACTTATTCTAGAAATAACATTCGAGTTAGAACATTAATAGAAACGTGTGACTTGAATTCTCGTAACTATTGTCAGAGTTACTGTTATTAAAAATGAACGAACACCTTCTGACCAATCAGACTTGAGCAGCCAACTGCACTGTGGTATAACCTATTTATAATTATAAATCAATTCTTCATTTAAATGTAGATACTTGGTGACCTCTTTGGATTATTTTCAAAATCCATCTGTAATGTTTTATTATTTCATATATATATTCAGTCTTTCAGATGTATTTGCTATGGCTCATGCTTGCTGCTGATGGCAGCACACTACAGGAAACAAACTGTCTGAACTTTCCAATCCTGACTGCAACCACATACTGTGTTTCCCTCAATTTTCTTTAAAACTGCTGGACCAAGTTATGCAAATTCTATCAAGCAAAAATACTTTTTGGTTGACGGAGAGATTATACATATCCCATCCAATCATTCTGCTCTGTATGTCATCAGATGTGGCCATAATATCTACTAAAAGGTACACAATACCAGTGTAGTGCATGTTCTCATATATGTTACCTCTGAAATTGTGCTTCCTATGTTTATATAGTCCATCGTAGAGTTTTTCTTCACTCAGTTTGAATAAAAACTTATCTGACTAGACGTCTGGGTAACCCTGACAAAATGGCAGATCACTCATAAGGTCGTGGCAATACCTATTAAGGCGTTACAAAAGTATTTTGAGACTAAGAGTACTAAGTGAAAAAACAAAACCTCTCTGCTTTAACAAATTCTTGTCTTATAGCGAGAGGCGCTAAGGTTAGCTGGCTAGTTCGCCAACACCTTGTGGTTGATTGCGATCTCGCGCCATTTATAAGGCTTGTGCACAGCAGAAAGCCAATACTAGTTAGCTAAAACTAGTCCATGAGCTAAGATATACAGCTTGGTGAAGGAAAAGGTTTCCCTGTTCTGATGTTTGCAGCTCCGGGGTTAAGTCATACCAGGAATTTAGGGTTGTACTATTTTCAGTCAAGCAGCTCTGACTGTGAATTAATATGACTTGCTGTTCCAGGATTCCCAGGGAGACTCAGGAACAAAATGTTTTCGAGTATATTTTCTTCCCTGACTCAATGTGTTTCAATGTTTGAGTTTCGTTTCATTTTAGACCATGGGTAGGTTTAATGCTATCTATTCTTTCTTAGATGAACAACTCTGAGCAACAGCATTAATGCATACAAGGTATGGAATATGATTTCATATAACGACCAGTTTTTTTTTTTTTTTGTTCTAGAACAGGTCAATTAATTTTTAATATCGTTGAATGCTAACCTGTTGAAGCATCTGTAGTTAGCAGGGACGAGTTTGGGAGGAGGTTCGGGCAGGCCAGAGTTGATAGCAGCCAGCAAGCTTTCACTGTTCCTCTGTTCTTCCCATGGTGAGCAGTAGGACTTGGGGATTACAGTGATATTGAACTTCTCAGGAGGAATCTCTTTCAGCGGTCCAGAATATCCTGAGGCAGCAAGATTGTGTGAGCCTCATTATTACTTTTTGTTTTCATGCACAGACTGAAATTTGGGGCAGTCACCTGGTGCCAAAACGCTTGGACTTCCCTTTTTGGCTACGGTGTGATGGAGTGTAGCCAGCAGGTTGCTTCTCTCTGGTGGGCTGACATTTGTGCTGCAATGAGCTCTATCTGTCAGCGTTTCGGTAGCCTGTGGACGTAGTGTCTCGCTTTCCTAAAGAAGATAGAGATCATAGTCATGTATTTGATATCCTTCAATTCATTCAGCTGTCTACAATCATGAGTATGAAGCATGATTGGGGCAGCCATGACCTAAAGGTTAGAGAAGCAGTCTTGGGCCCTAAGGGTCACCGGTTTGATTCCTTGGATTGGCAGGAAAATCCATGGCTGAAGTGTCCTTGAGCAAAGCACCGAATCCTCAATTTCTCCCCAGGCGTTGTGTGTGTACTCTGGACAAGAGCGTCTGCTAAATGCCTGTGATGTAATGAAGTGACGAACGAAATCTGACCTCTATGGTCTGCATTTGTTATTCAGATTCAAATCTGTGTGCAACGAAGGTAGTGACGAACCATATAATTTAACTAAATGCATGGGGTTTCATTTTTTTGTTTGTGTTATATAAATGTATGTAATAATGGTACTGTACAATAGCACAGCACTATGACATTGGCTTACATTGTCTGCTTGCTTTCCGACACCTTCTCGCGTGAACTTCTCCACTCTCTTTTGTCTCTCTTGGAACATTCTGGACCCCCTGTTTGAGAGCAGGTTCAACTCCTCCATCATTACATCCTGAGGAATGCTGATCTTCTTTCCCAGGTCCAGACGCACTGGCTCACACACACATGCATTGATGATCTGATGAGTACACTGTGATCATTCTGTTGGCATTCATATATAATTATATGGGTGCAGTCTTTCTGTATTCAACTTGTGCCAAGGTTGAACAAAGACAGCTCTTTGTTCAGGCACGTCCACAAACCAGGATGACTGAATACTGGATAGATTTTTTTTATACTGATATATCAATTATAGACATCTCCTTGTCTGATTGGTTGGAAGTTGGTGGGCCACATCATTTTTTTTCTCTCCCATTTTCAGAGCCTGTGGCAGCCACAGAGATTGAAAATCAGTATATACCGTGGATATCAAAAGTGTACATACCCCGTTGGCTGATGATGTTCGTCCTTCGCAGGTGAATAGGACCATGCTGCTTCATCGATGGTGGGTGCGAAGGTGGCTGGCTGATGAGGCCGATCCTCACACGGAATGTGCGATGGCAATGTGGACATGAGTGTGGGGTGATTTGGTGATGACAATGTGGTGCTGCGTGCTTGGCTTGGGCATCTTGGACCTGCTGTTCTTCGTAAGCGTCGACCCCTTGGGTGATGGCAGCTCTTCAGTGGCTTCTGTTGTCAGCCTCTCTTTCCCAAGTCCCTGGGCAGATGTTGCAGCACTTCAGGTTGACTTTGAGAGCATCCTTGTATCTCTTTCTCTGATTGCCTTGCGAGCGTCTCCCAGCTCAGAGCTCTCCATAGAACAGGCGTTTGGGAAGTCGGTCATCATGCATGCGGCGAACATGTCCAGACCACCGGAGTTGAGTGCTTCAGGATGGCAAAGATGCTTAGAAGGCCAGCTCTGTTCAGGATCACAGTGTCGGGGACTACAGTAGGTCTTAACATGCATAATTCTTCTTAGGCAGCGCATGGTAGACCTTTATCTTGGTTTTGAGCAAGATTCCCTGGCGGTCCCACACAGACAAGTGCAGTCTGCCAAATGCAGTGCTAGCCTTGGAAATCCAATAGTCAACTTCTTGGTCGATGCGCACACTGCACGAGAGGGTACTCCCAAGGTAAACAAACTTTGTCGCATGTAGTGAGCACTTCACCTCAGACAGTAATCTGAGGCTCGATGTACGGCTGACCTGGTCCAGGTTGGTGCAGCACCTCTGTCTTTTTGGTATTGATGGTCAGTCCAAAGCCTGTGCATGCGGCCGCGAAGTGGTCCATGCTCTCTTGCATCTCCAACTCAGTCAAGGCGTTGAGGGTGCAGTCGTCTGCAAAGAGGAATTTACGGATGGTGGTGGTGTGAACTTTTGTTTTGGCCTGAAGTCTGCGGAGATTGAAGATGCCCCCGTCCATTCAGTAGCGGATGCTGATTCTGGTGTCTCTTTTGTGGAAGGCGTCAGAAAGCATGGCTGAAAATATCATGCTAAATAGTGTAGGCGCGAGGATGCACCCTTGCTTCACACTATTGGTCACGGCCAAAGGCTCACTGTGGGCTCTATTGTCTTGGACGCATGCATGCATTCTGTCGTGAAACTGGCAGATCATGGAGATGAAGTGGTCTGGGCAGCCGAATTTGGACATGATCTTCCACAGTCCTTCCATGGTGTCTCCTTTTTTTTTTTTTTACACATCAGAAAGACCTATCATTTTAACGGGGTGTGTACACTTTTTTTATACCCACTGTACTTGATTGACAGATGTAGGATTGTAAGGAGATTGTTAGTAAATATTACAGAATTTGTGCTGGCTTCAAGATCACTGAGCCCACCTTTAATGTTGAGTGTCAGTAGTTAACACTAGCTGGAATTTACAGTGAAGGGAAATGTATATTATTTACCAGCTGGGGAGGTCTATATCGTGAAATACTGTGACCGAGGTCTTGAAAATACTGACCGAGGCCTCTGGGCCGAGGTCAGAATTTTCAAGGCCGAGGTCATGGTATTTCATGATACAGACCGACCTTAAGCTGGTAAATAATATATTAATTTTTTTCTTTACCAAATTCTAACAGAAAACGAGGGCGCCCAAAAGGGAAACCATATTTAGAACAAACCTGCTACAAGCTCGTTTTCGGCTTTCTCTTGAAATATTTTTTTATTTCGTCTTCATCAGGGTAGTCAAACTCGCTTTCGCTGTGAACTGTCGTTATCGCTATTAATGCTATTATACTGAGAAATGTGAAAATAAATGTTGACAAAAAATTGCTACCATGTTTGTTGTTGTGAATGAGCAAGTCCCTAAAGGTCCATAACCGGGGTCTGGATCACAGGATTCTGGACTGCTCGCGAGCCAATCAGAGTGCATGATTTGATGGAAACTGGACCGTGGGGGGAAATATGGACACTACTGTTTTCTGATTGAATACATTAAATGTATTTCCAATGAATGTATCCACTTCAAATGTACATATCTTTTGAGGTTGTACTTATAAATCCATCCATCATCGATACCACTTATCCGTCAGGGTTGCAGGGAAAGCTGGTGCCAGTCCTGGGTGAGAGGGAGGGTACACCCTGGGCAGGTCATCAATTTAGAGTACCCAGTTGATCTAACCCTCATGTCTGTGGACTGTGGGAGGAAACCCACAGAGACACTGGGAGACAAGAGGTCTTGAGATGTTGCACAGGGTTCTTTTCTTAACAAGGCTTTTACAAATGTCAGACCCTTCATATGTATTATGTATCAGCTGTGCGAAGCTAATGAAGGTCAGGGAAGCATTAATCATTTTTGGCCTTGTGTTCCATGCTTTATTGTCAGCCTTCTTGTTTATGTAGCATCACATCTTTATCAGTGAGTCAGAGATTTTATTGTCCATCCTTCCTGAGGCAGACTTTGAATAATTCTGTTCAAATATCAGACACTGTCATTGTTATTTCCCTGCAAATTGGCCACAAAATAGCTGTCCTCTTTCACAGTCTGTCTGTTGCTTTGAATTGCACAGGAAGCTTTTTTTTTTCTGAGCAGAACACCATAAGTCAACTGATATTTACTGTTTTATCTATGCTGCATTTCGTCTTCAATATGGAAGGTGTTATTGCAATGTTCATTAGAACTTATTAGATTATCATCAACTGATAAATACTCCTGAATGTATGCTTAAGTTTATAATGTGGAGTAAATCACCATAAATTACTTGGCACTCTCAGATCAGTTATGGTTGATATCTTGGGAACTACTGATTTAACTGAGCAATCAAATCACTGAATCATTAAATTTGACACCGGGGATTGGATAAAATTGATTGCCAAACTGTCCAGGGTGTACTCTACCTCTTGCCTGAAGTCAGCTAGGATTGGCTCCAGCTTCCCCTGTGACCCTGACAGATCAGCGGTATAGATAATGGATGGGTTTGGATAAATTCTGATGAACTGATAAATCGAATCACTGAATCATTACGTTTGTAAATTTGACACTGGAGTTTAAATAAATTCCAATAAACTAAGCAACTGATTCACTAAATCATTAAATTTGACACTAATTCACTGAATTGTTACACTTGACATTGAGGTCTGGATGAATTCCGTTAAACCGAGCACCTGATTTGCTGAATCATTAAAATTGACACTAATTCACTAAATCATTAAATTTGACAGAGATTCATTGAATTGTTAAATTTGACACTGGGGTCTTGATGAATTCCAATAAACTGAGCAATCGAATCACTGAATCATTAAATTTGAACACAGAGATCTTAATGAATTCCGTTAAACTGGGCGCCTGATTCACTGAGTCATTAAATTTAACACTGATTCACTGAATTGTTCAGTTTGACACTGGGGTCCAGATGAATTCCAATGAACTGAGCAATCAAATCACTGAATCATTAAATTTGAACACTCCGATCTTGATGCATGCCGTTAAACAGAGCACCTGATTCAGTGAATCATTAAAGTTGACATTGATTCACTGAATCATTAAAGTTGACACTGAGGTCTGGATGAATTCTTTTAAACTGAGCACCTGATTCACTGAATCATTACATTTGACACTGATTCACTGAATTGTTAAATTTGACACCGGGGTCCAGATGAATTCCAGTGAACTGAGCAATCGAATCACTGAATCATTAAATTTGACACTCAGATCTTGATGAATTCTGTGAAACAGAGCACCTGATTCAGTGAATTATTAAAGTTGATACTGATTCACTAAATTCTTAAATTTGACACTGTGGTTCAGACGATTTCCAATGAACTGAGCAGTTGATTCACTGAATCGTTAAATTTGACATTGGGCTCAAGATGAATTCCAATGAACTGAGCAATCAAATCACTGAATCATTAAATTTGATCACTGAGATCTTGATGAATTCTGTGAAACAGAGCACCTGATTCACTGAATCGTTAAATTTGACACGGAGGTCTGGATGAATTCTGTTAAACCGAGCACCTGATTCACTGGATCGTTAAATTTGACACTGAGGTCTGGATGAATTCCGTTCAACTCAGCACCTGATTCACTGAATTATTAAAGTTGATACTGATTCACTAAATTCTTAAATTTGACACTGTGGTCCAGATGAATTCCAATGAACTGAGCAATCGATTCACTGAATCATTACATTTGACACTGAGGTCTGGATGAATTCCATTAAACCGAGCACCTGATTCACTGCATCATTAAAGTTGACACTGAGATCTGGATGAATTCCAAGCCTGCTCTAGATATCAGTACATGTTTCTGAGTGTTCTTGCTGTCACCCAGTTGATCATGCGTGATGAAGTCGAAAGCTTTTAGACTCTTGCTGTGATATTGTATTGCAGATAGCTATCCTGCTTCAGTCATCAACTCCCACATGACTGAACACTTTGAATAATAAATGTTTTCATGGAGTTTTAGTGAAAGGAACTAACCAGAATTAAACTAGATTTTGTAAACAGGTTTCTGGTTAATCATAATGGTTTCCATCTGTTACTGGAAAAACTGTTCCTAATGTTTTCCAATTATTTTGAGTTGACCCCGTGTATGTCTTACCTCCTTGTGCCTCTAAGCACAGTACCACAGGCTGCTGTTGTCTCTCTTTAGCGAGGTTGACAGGCATGATGATCTGAACTGTCTAGACACAGAGTACAGCTTAATGTTTGTCCTCTGACGACATGAATCGCTTGAATTCATGATGCATGCAAACACTTCGAGAACCTCTTCTAAAGCTGCTTCTAAAGAATGTAAGGTTAACATGCTATACCAAGCTCTCACAGGCTTACCAATTTATGAAGAAAAAGTCTTTCCTATATACAAGAGGGACTGAATCAAGCTGACCCTAAGTCCAAAGTAGCAAACTCTTATATTTGCCAGGGTTCGAAATGGACCCTGAAGTTTCTCCACAATTAGATCATAAGCTTATTATAGAGGAGAGGGAGTGAGCACTAATGAACTAGGATTAGCACGACTGTTTTCCTGTATCCACACTAATAAAAACATGATCCTTAGACACGCTCACAGATGGTCCAGTAAATATGAGAGGCATCTCTGTTCTCTGAGTCATCCCTAAGTCTGTCATTCAGAGCTTATAATCGAGCCTGAGGAGGGTGTATGTGGAAATAAATGCAAGAAACCCAAATCCTAGAAGCCAAAACCTTTTACCTTGGCTTCTTTAACTTTCTGACAAAAAAAAGCATAGCTTCCAAAATATTATCAAATCTAGACAAGTTTAAACCAGAAATGAAGCTGGACCTGTTAGCTACCTGTCATCCTAGCTTAAATATCACATTTTGCTGCCAGTAGCTACTTGAATAAAAATTATAAATGCAAATTATAACCAAGTTTCCACTGAAACTTGAAGTTAGATGCTTTGACATGTAACGAGCCAGAATCTCAGTATAAATGCTAACAGCTAATAGGTGAGCTAATGTTAAAATAGCTAGCAACCTAGCTTCTTGGAAAAGCTACTGAAATTACAGGATTGCTTTAATAAATATATTATTTTCTGAATATATTTGACTCAACTTTCAAATTCTGTATTTGATGTGTATACAGTATCTGGCAGTGAAGGAGTAAAAATGGCAGGAGATATATTTCTAACTATAGCAGTGGTTTTATATTAATATATTGAAGTTTCTGTAAAAACAGATTTGCACTCTATTTAAAAATACACGACACTATGCCATTACTGTAAAGAAACATGACGCAGTGAAAACTGCAAATATGAATTACATTAATTCTGATGTGTAAATTTATTGGGTCATTTTTTTATTTTTGGAAAAAATAAGAGGTGATTAGTGAGGCAAACTCTCAATCATACAGTTTATACTGATGTTCTGTTTGAGACAAAATTTCTATTACATTTTTAAAGTGACAAGATAAATAAATAGATTGATTGATGGCTTGATTAATTAATTTATATGGACACGTGTTTTATTGGGAAATGCGCCACTCGTATTTTTCATCCGAGCTACATCCAGGACACGGAGAACCAAAACCGTGACATTAATCTCTATATGTCACTCATGAGGAAATCGATGAATTGTTTTGGGTACTTTTTTTTTTGAATGTGTCTATATAATAAAAAGAACATCACATGTTGGCTTGAAGATATGAAGTTTATCTTCTCGTGTTGAAAAACTCACATTTTTTGTACAAAACACATCGTGGATCTGAGTGATATATTTCCCGATATTTCACTCCGATGATGTCACTCGCAGTGTTTTTCCGCTGACTTGACGCACATTGTCAAAATGGTGAAAATTAAAATTCTTTTGAATAACTTGCTTTTTTTTGTGTGTGTGTGTGGATGTGTCCATATGATATAAAGAACATTACATGGTGGTATGAAGTTTATCTTATGTTGAAAATATTTTCACTTGTTCACTTCGCTCACTTGTGAATATTACCGCTTGGAGATAATCTTCATATCTTTGCACAACCATGTAATATCCTATATATTTCATTCACCAGCCACTTTATAGCAGCAGCATAACATATAAAAATTATGCAGATGCAGGTCAAGAGCCTCAGTTAATGCTCACAACAACCATCAGAAAGGGGAACTTGAGTATTTTTGAACTTTCTGATCTCCTGGGATTTTCATGCACAACAGACTCTAGTGTTTACATACAATGGTGTGCAAAACAACCATCCAGTGAGCTTTAATTCTGCGGGTGGAACCATGAAGTCAGAGGAAAATAGTTCAAGCTGGTAGAAAGGCTATGTTAAATCGTTGCACTCTTTACAACCATGGTGAGCAGAAAAGCATCACAAAATATACAATACACCAAACCTTGAGGTGGATGGGCTACAACAGCAGAAGACCACATGTTTTTCCAATAACATTTTCCCTATTCTGATGTTTAACGTGACCCGTATCTTCATGAATTTATGCCTTGCTTCTTCTGCATGATTGGTTGACTGGATAACTGCATGAATGAGCAGGTGTACAGATGTGTCTGATGAGTGTGTGTGTATATACACAGTGCCTTGCAAAATATTCATCCCCCTTGGTGTTTGTCCTGTTTTGTTGCATTACAAGCTTGAATTAAAATGGATTTTTGGAGGGTTAGCA
>JANZLB010000004.1:49137299-49148551 GCA_026167865.1 Notarius quadriscutis | reverse complement strand
TGCAAACTCCACACAGAAAGGCCCTCGCCGGCTGCTGGGCTCGAACCCAGGACCTTCTTGCTGTGAGGCGACAGTGCCAACCACTACACCGCCGTGCTGCCTGCCTATGATCAACTGTACTTTATATTCAGCGCCTTTTTAACTTTCTTGGCCATTGTATCTAACTGGAAGAACAAAAGATCCTTCTCAGTACCAATCTCACTGACATCGTTAAAGGCGTTTTGTGATGTCTAGGAAATGTGCTGCCTTCATGTTCTCTACAGGTAGCAATTAGCTTCATCCATCCATTGGATTCCCAATGAAAAGCTCTTTTGAATTGAATACATTAATGTAATTCCTGTCGTATGTGTAAGGTCTTTCTAGTCAAGGTAACATTTGGCTTGCTCTTTTAAGAGCTTGTTGTCATTTCACTGTGGCAGAACTTGACTTGCTTTAAGCTAATGTACTGTTTCTTCTACCATTGTGACCGGAATGGTTGGCAGCTGAACTTCAATCTAACGTTGTAATATGAGCAGTTTGTGTTAGTGAAGTCATAAACCCAGAATGTACTTTATGCAGTATGCCCCAAGATACTGAAACTGTAACAGCGTATAAAAATGATGTGATAAACTGAAAATTTCTCGAATATCGGCAATATTTCTGATGATTAAATTATTACAGTATAAATCAAATAGAAGATTATTCAGCTTGTTTTTAGATTCTTTTATTCATTTCAAGCTTTAATTTTTTTCTTATTCTATCGGTAGATAATTTTGCTTCTTTTGAGAAATAAATGCTTCAAATGCAGAAAAAATTATCTGCCAAAACAACAAGACTATTTCATGGATGAAATTAGTAAAAAAAAACATCTTGCATTTGAAGGCAGAGCTTGGACAACTTTTTGATAAACCACAATTTACCTGAGTTGGTGTGATCATGTTCACATCTTCTGAGGCGAGCTGTTTCAGTAAGGTGGTTTTCCCAGCATTATCCAGACCAAGAAGAACGATCCGGAGCTCCTGCTCTGTCGTGCCTTTTAGTTTCTCAATGACTGAAAATAAACCCTGGAACAAACAGTGCAGTCGAAGCATTTAAAAGATGGATAAGGGAGAAGAACATTTACTTAAAATATCCAGAATGAGAAATGTTGATCTTGACAATTTGAATTTAAAATGTAGAGTATAAATTACAATTTTAATGCCGTTATTTGAATTTGTAAAGGAAAATATATCTAATACTGTATATCTCCTTATGAGATTTTTCTATTTTAAAAAATAAGACCATTAAAGCTATCTCTAGACATATGGACTAATTTCAAGCTTAAACTTGTCTTATTCTATGGGCTGATAATAAATAATAATAAAAAACACTTAAAATAAGCAAAAATATGGATCCACAAATAGAATGTCCATTTGATGCTTGAAATCTGAATATGTATCTAAAAATAGGCTTAATATTCTTCTTATCATATTTGACTTAAAACAAATTATCCAAAGTAACAACATACATGCATATTAAAACAAAATAGACTCCAGATATTTTTACTTGCAAAGATATTTTTTGCAATGTATGCAAGATTTCAAATTCAATTCAGATTCAAAAGCTCACACCATGAAAAACAAAACAAAACATCTTAGCAAATGAAATTAACTTGAATCTTGGAAATTTCAGCTACAGTAGCTACAGTATTTCTTATTATAAGGTTCCAGTAAACCAAATACAAAATTATTAAGCCTGTTTCTAGCCATATTTACTAATTTAAAGCTTGACATAGTCTAGTTCTACTGGCAGATTTTTTTTTTTGCGAATTTTTAGCATTTATTTCAGGAAAGAAGCAAATTCTTTGCCAATAAAATGACAATTTCAAGCTTAAAATTCGTAAAAAAAAGTTTAGAAATAGGTTTACTTTTCTTATATTTGGTAATATAACCTTATCATAAGAAAAGCAAGATCATTTTGACTGTATTCACTTGCTTAGACCTCATTTTTCTTTTTCTTTTGTACTACTTTACTGGATCATTGATTCAGCTGAAATGAATGTTGGCGAGTGAATCTGCACTCCTTTGCTTCAGACGTCTCCAGATGTAGTGTCTGAAAATGTGAATCTGAATTTAAAATAGACTTTGCCACACACAAAAAAAATGCATTTTCTACGCCTGAATTTAAAACCTTGCACACGAACTTGATCCACTGAATACAATTTCAACTACAAAAGTTCAGTTACAAATTCAACTAAACATATAAAACTCAGTTTTGTAAATTCAGATTTGTAATGGCAAAGTTCTCATCCATACAAAGCCCCAGATAAAACAATATACACTTACTGAACAATGCAAAATGTAAACCTTCATGCTGACCATGGAAATGATTCTTCACACCAAAGAACCGAGTCAATATACAGTGCTGTAATCAGTAAATTCGTTATATCCACCCATCTATGAACGTAATTATGGACTCCTTATCACTGCCTTGGTCCCAGTGGATTAGCACTTACTGAAGCATGGTGGTGCCTGTATAAGAGCAGACCCTGAGATTTGAGCATGCATACCTTTTGGATTTCACCCATGATGATGTGACTGTGCAGGCAGGAAAGAAAGAAGGAGGAAGAAGAAGAACTCAGCTACATGCTATGGACCATATATCCAGGTGAGTCCAAGTGGATGGGGTCAGATGTGGATCCTCACTGTCCTCAATTCCTCACTTCTAATGCTTGTTCGAGACAAACTTATCAATGTGGAGTCATTACCTGGCTTGCTTCTCTTCTTCTTCAGAAGAAGCATAGGAGAGAGGGGGTCACAGATTGGATTAGTAGTCCACAATTAGCAACCTCTCTGCCTTGCTCTGTTCCTTTCACCTCCCCCAGACTTCTCTGCTGCATTAACGTCTTACCTGGATTATCTCTCCCTGCCACCTGCTTCACTACAGCCTTGAGACTCCTTTCTCTCAGTCTTGCTCTCTGTTTCTATCTCTGGCTTTCACCTGCAAGCCAGGTGATATCTAATTTAGTATATCTGTATATCTGTACAAAACACAAATGCAATCAAATGCATTTAAAAAATGAATCTATTCTGAATTGTTTCAACGCCCCTGAAACAATTTGTGACATCTGACTTTCCTTAACACAACCCTCTGTTTTCTGAGACTGGAAATATTTCCAGACGATACATTTCCAGACATTATATGGAGATGAGTATTTTACTGGGAAATACGCCACTCACATTTTTCATACGAGTTACGTCCAAGACATGGAGAACCATAACCGTGACATAAATCTCTGTATGTCACTCATGAAGAAACTGATGAATTGTTTTGATAAATTTGGGTACTTTTTGCTTGTAAATGTGTTGATATAATAAAGAAAATCACATGTTGGCTTGAAGATGTGAAATTTATCTTCTCGTGTTGAGTGACATGTTTAAGTGATATTGGCTGGCTTTTTTTCATGGTCTATCAGATCCTCATCTTCGACTCGTTCAATATCATGCTAGCTGAATGGAATATATCTGATAGACCACGGAAAAAAACCCAGCTAATACTATTATTATTATTATTATTATTATTATTATTATTATTATTATTATTATACATAGACACTCTCTTCATATCAGCATTCTCAAAGGCCAATGCTAGCTTCCCCATGACTCGGTGCTGTTAGTGCAGCAGTCCAGTCACCTTCCAGCCAGTGTAACATTCATCACTAGCATTAGCAAAGGCCAACGCTAGCTTACCTGCGACTCTGTGCTGTTAGCACGGCAGTCCAGTCACCTTCCAGCTGGTGTAGCATTCATCACTAGTGTTAGCGGAGGCCAATGCTAGCTTACCCGTGGCTCGGTGCTGTTAGCGCGGCAGTCTAGTTACTTTCCAGACGATATAGCATTGAGCAATAGTGTTAACGAAGGCCAACACAAGCTTACCCGCGGCTCGGTGCTGTTTGCATGGCAGTCCAGTCACCTTCCAGCCGGTGTATCATTCATCACTAGTGTTAGCAGAGGCCAACGCTAGCTTACCCGCGACTCAGTGCTGTTAGTGTGGCAGTCCAGTTACCTTCCAGATGGTATAGCATTGAGCAGTAGTGTTAGCGAAGGCCAACACTAGCTTACCCGCAACTCGGTGCTGTTAGAGAGGCAGTCCAGTTACCTTCCAGCCAGTGTTCATCAATAGTGTTAACGAAGGCCAACGCTAGCGCAGTCAAGCCAGTGCTACTGAGAACTACTAGCACAGACTAATGACTGAGAAACTAAGGTTTCTGTCTCCAGACTCTTCTTCCACACGTTTGCCACAGTATTTTTCACTCATACTTATATTTATACATACTTATATCTATATTTAATGAAGCAAACCTGGCAGCCATGTTTGTTTACAAATTGTCCCAGTTGCTCGTTAGCGCAGAAGTTTTACATCTCTGATGTGTAACGTTATGTTGTCTTGACAACCATGCAATATTGTAAACCATATTCAACGCTCATTCTCCATTGGGTAGAGTGACGTAATACACGTAGGATAAGCGATATGCTAACAATTCTGCATGCTATCGAACCAAATGAATGAAACCCGCTAGAAGGGAATGTTTTTATTCCATCAAAAAAGTGTCCTGTAGGGATAATAATTCCTGATCTTTCACTCCGATGACATTATTTAATCAAATTATTTTGATTAACTTGCGTTTTTTTTGTTTTGTTTTGTGGATGTGTCCATATAATATAAAGAACATTACACGGTGGTGTATTTCATTATTTTCTCTTTATATAATGAAAAATATATCGCTTGTTCACTTTGTTCACTCGTGAATATATTCACCACTCGAAGATAAACTTCGCGCAACCATCGAATATCGATTTTCACATTCTTTTGATACATTTAACATTATTAAAACAAAATTTAAATTATGAGGATTTATTATTTTTCTATCCTTTTAAGCATAAAATAAAAATAGTATCAAGCTTGTATTTTTTGCATGTTTTATATTTGCTTCACTAGAAGTTTGATATCAAACCTAAATATGACAGTACATATCGTGTATCTTGGAAATGTCTCTCGAGTATTGCGATATAAATTTTTGTCGTATCGCCCGCCCCTACTTTCCATCACACAGATTAACGATGCAGTCAGTGATTTTTAATTCTGAGCACTAATATAAAATATGAAAAGAATCTTCTAAAAATATTAAAAGTGTTTAGAAATAAAAATCTCTGACTGCGTCTTTAATCTGACAGTTTGTTTGGGTAACTTCTGCCAAAATCACTCACTGTACCTTTCATGGAATTTGTTTAGTGTCTGAAACAATACAGAGAAAGGATTTATTTTTAGAAAAAGACACATCTGTTTTCTTCATCATTTTGGTCATGGAATGCTGTGTGCTCTGTATTTTATTCCGTGTTGCTTTCTGATGTGAATTGAAGGAGGAGTGTGTTGTGCTTCTGAAATGACTTGTGGCTCTGAGTTCAGGAGAAAGTTCAGCAGCGTTCTTGAGGCTGAAGCTACTGGGCACAAATACACACACACACCAGGTGGAGTTTATGACTCTCGTATGTAATGTAAAGTGTGTGTGTGTGTGTGTGTGTGTGTGTGTGTGTGTGTGTGTGTGTGTGTGTGTGTGTGTGTGTGAGGCAGGTGCACACCTGGTGTTTGTGATGAGTCAGTATATAGAACAGGTCTTATCTGCACCCACATAAACCTACAATGTGTGTGTGTGTTAGAGACCCCACATCTCGACTACACTGAGGTCACGTCTGTCTGTGTTTACATCCTGTAACCCAACAACACGTCTATGGTGTTATTCACGTCTACTGTTAAAACATGTGTTTTAAATTTGTACAGATTCTAAAGTAGGAATTAAGGGTGTGTATGTGTGTGTGATGCATATATTGATGTATGGTTAATGAGAGAGTGTAAGTTCAATTTAAAGCAGCTGTTATTCTGTCTGAAATGATTTCAGGCTCTTTTGATAAACTACAATATAATCAATAATAGAAATGATTACATTTGCTTAAAGATTTGATATTTATTGTATAGAAAGTGTGAGCATTGATCAGTGGTGGCCACGCCTACTTCACTGAAACTAACACACACAAGCCACGCCTCCTTCACTGCTGGATGATGCGTATCTTGATCTCCCCATCATAAATACTGTATACCATACTGATGGAACGGTGTGTGTGTGTGTGTTTAACAGGTCTTCCCGGCTCCCCCTCCATCTCCGAGTCCAGGAGGAGCAGTAGTCCTGGTGAAGACTCTCCGAAAGTCTCGTCTCACTCTGTGTCTCTGTCAGCTCTTCCTCCTGTAGCTCCTCCTTCTTCTTTAGCTCCTCCTCCTGCAGCGCCCCCCACAGCCTGTTCCACGCCCCTGCCCTTATTACTCACACATCTCAACACCGAGCTGCTCACCTCCGGAGCCGTCTCTCTGCCCGGTGAGTGATGGAAAGAGAGAGAGAGAGACTTGTCCGTCTCACTCCTCTCATTTTACCTCCACGCTGTGGGTCTCAGCTTACCGCCATTACTGAAGGACTTCATGTTATAATGAAACTAATTATTACATTTCAGATAATTCAGATTACATTTAAGATAAATGTTCTACTGAACATGATGAATATCATAATTAAAATATTATAATAATAATAGTTATTATTATAATTGTTAATAGTTATAAGATATCATATCATTATAATTGTTAATTATGTAAATACTACAACTGCTGATACTACTGCTACTACTAATAATAATAATAATATAAATTAATGTTCACATTGTGTGTGTGTTTCTCTCTCTCTCTCTCTCTCTCTCAGGTAATCGAGACCGCAGTGGGCATTCCGTTCTCCAGGTGTGTATGAGGAACCGAGTGTGGACAGACGAGCGCTTCACATCCAAAGAGCTCACCAGCCTGCTGGGCTACTACTGCGCCACACTACGGTGAGACACACACATCCAGACAGGAGCTTCACCTACACACACACACACACACACACACACACACACACTTAGATCGCCATGAAGCTTCCTGTGATGACGTCAGGGTATTTTTCAACATTACTTCTTTGGGATCTGAACTCACACCCTTCAGGTGACTAATACGGACCACCTCAGCCATTAAATATAGTCAATCAGTTGCCACATGGTTGGTGAATGATGTGAGTTTCTTTACTTTTGCAGAGGAAGTTACATGGTTAATAAGGTGAGCGTTACACTTAGCGATAAAGAATAAAAGCCATAGGATTGAGAAACACAGATCTGAAGTCAGCATGAGCCAGAGGGTCTGTGCTGAAGGAAAAATGAGTATCATGTACATGCGTATGTGTGTGTGCGTGCGTGTGTGTGTGTGCGGGATAGACAGTGTATGATTAGTAACATACTTTCATGTTATCAGGAAGGAGAAAAGGGATGTGGGTCTGACTGTGCTGGTGGACTCACGGAGACAGCAGGCCAGTCCTGTGCTCTTCTCAGCTCTGTCTCAGCTTCAGGTGAAAACACACACACACACACACATTGCCTGAGGTGCACAACAACGTTAAACACACTGACGAGCCCTGTCGCTCTTTTAAAACTTTCCGCCGTTGTCGTGATTGTCGTCATGAGCTTCATCTCAAAATCTAATTCTCTGACCTTACATTTACTAATCTAGAAAATCCATAAGATTATTGTACAAAAAACAGACCATGAAAAAGAATAAAATGATGGATGAAATAAAAGAGATTGACAAATCGAGCACAAGCCAAATATATTTTATGCAGGAACGTTAGAGATCATAATCCGAAACATTGTGCAGCTTTGTTCGAAGAGGAAAATAATCATGAATTTGTTTGTTTCTTTTAGTCTGTATTAACGCATTTAACTAGAAAATGTGCTTGTGAGACGTAATTAGATTATGTTAGCGACTAATTTTTTTTCTGAGTCTTTTATGCTAGTATTACTCACTTTGTGATTTATAAACCTTGGACCTTAAGAATCTGCTAAGCAATTTGAAACAGTGGGCCACACCTTAGAAATGTGTATCGCTTCGCCGAATTTTAACGATGCACCTATTCCTACAGTTCTTATTACAGTGTCCCGTCACGCCCCTATTTTCAAGTAGGTAGGGCGTCGTCTGTGTTTTTGGCTCACACCCATCAGCCCTGAGTGTATATCTTTTCTTCTCTATTTGTCACATATTTTCCAAGAAGTCTGTCCTGCGGCGTCTGAGATCAGGCTTGTCCTCGCTTGTCCTCGGATCAGAGACACGTATCAGTGATCAGACAAGCATACAGCCAGCTGTCAAATCCAGAGCGTTGACAAACCTCAATGCGTTTTTTTTTTTTTTTCATAGCCCTCAGTAATCTTGTCTAATCAGCATCATACTGGCTCATACAGGCATCAGACGGCGTTACCGTGACGCTCTCTCATAATGCGTTAAGCAATAACAGTTCATTCACACGTATCGTGTTTTAATCATTGATTTTTTTTCCCTTCATGCAGGCTTCTCTGCCAAACGCACTTTACTCAGTTTTGTTGCTCTCAGACAAAGAGGCGTCTGTCAGGCTCGAGAGAGATTTCTCCATTCCAGTGAGTATATTTTTGTGCATTCATGTAGCTGATGCTTTTATAGAACTCTTTCTTCCTGTTTGCTGAGGAAGACATGAACAAAATCTCCATTTCTCCGACATAGCGATGAGAAGAACAACAAAACAAGCCAGGATGAAATTCTACAATTCACCAAAATAAAAAAAATAATAAATTAACATCGTATTGTACGGATGTTATTAAAGCACTAACAACCTTTCGCTACCTTTTTCTTTCTTGTTTTTTTTATTATTAAACGTAATCATTTAAGTAGGCTGAGAAACAAAACAAAAAACAACATTAATTAATAATTTTCTTCTTAATTCACTGCTTTATCAGTGTGTATGATACTACAGTTTGTATGACATAGTACTCATGCTACTAGCCACACCCACAAGACAAGTACGATTACGTCACACGTTAAACCTATATAGCGAGAACCTTTGGTACTAGACTTGTAGCTTAAAAGGAAGAAAAAGCACAGACCAGCTTTTGGATCCTGGGAATGTTCCTGTTCCAAAGACAGAGATTAGGTGTTGAGGGCCTTCATCAAAGTTCCCTTAGAGTCCTGAGAGACATAAAAGCAAAAAGATGGAGAGATTTTTAAAAAGAGAGAGAGAGAGAGAAAGATGTAATTAAAGAAAAAAGAGAAAATGTGAGACAGAGAGAGATAAAGAGAGAAAAGACAGGGATCAAAATCAGAAAGAGAGATTAAAAGGGAGAAAGACAGATAGAAAAAACAGAATGACTATAGAGGAAGATAAATGAAGGAGAGACAGACAGAAAGGAAAGATATAGAGATTAAAACAAATAGAGATAAAAAGATGAAATTGAGTGGTAACACGAGTGTGTGTGTGTGTGTGTTTGTTTATAAGTGTGAAGTGTTGACTTCTCTGAAAGCCCTACTGAAGCACATCGATTTGTCTCAGCTCACACGAGACCTGGACGGCACTTTCCCCTACGACCATCACCACTACATCCAGTTCAGACAGGTATACACACACACACACACACACACAGAGAAATGATAAATCCTGCTAAACATGTATCTGTTGTGTAGAAAATAGAGCAGTTTTGCAGCAGCTGTAGCGTCGCCATCTCGTCTCTGCGGAGGTCAATCGACGTCCTGAACAGCAGCAGCAGCCTGGACACTGTCAAGGTCAGACTCAGTTTGGACTATACGGTCACGTTTATACAGAAACTGGATAGTAGTGAACAGTATACGTGTACAAGTGCACATTATGTTTATTTAGGATTCAAAAGAAGGCACCAGTTATTGCAAGTCGTGTGTGTGTGTGCATGTAGGACGTGTCAGAGACGATCAGCCAGCAGAAGAACCTGATGAAGTGTGTGTTGGAAGACTCGCAGCTGAACCGCCTCAGGCTGGAGGGAGGAACGTTCCTCGCACGTGTCAGGAAAGAGGAGGCAAGCGAAACCGAGAGCTACAGGTACAACACACACACACACACTGCATCTCTCATATACACATTATACCTCACACACACTCATATACACACACCCGTACACACAGTACACCTCACACACATTCATCTAAAATCACCGTGAAGTTTATTCCAACTCTCCCGCTTGTACATTAACGCAGGGACGCAGTGGACACAGCATGCATGCTCTATAACCAGATGGACGAGGAGGTTCATAAACTCGTCATCCTGTCCAACAAATCCCTCCATCAGCTGGAGACCCTTCTGGAGCTGCGCACCTTTCAGGAGGAGACTGAGCGGGTGAGACGGCTGGATTCAAGACATAACTCTTTAAGTTCACGTATTTGTGAGTGATATTCTAGTGAGGAATAATGTAGCGCTAAACTGGATTTTAAAAGGCTGAAGACAGATAAAGACCCTCTTGGATGCAGAATCGTTCTGTTAATCCAGTCCCAGTGTTAATTTGTGTTTGATGTGTTTGGACAGATTAAGCGCTGGTTCAGCATGGAGGCAGAGAAACACCTGGCTCCACTGGACTCTCTCAGTTTTACCCTCAGCTCTCTGCAGGAATTGAGGCGGAGCCTGGAGCAGTTCACCGAGGAGGCAGCGGTAAGAGATCTTCATATCGTGTTTATCAGCAGGATAGAGAGATACACAGTGATGCAGCTGTTTTGTAGAGATGGTACATCTTGTCTTTAACCTCAGCGTCACCGTGTGTGTTTTTACGTATTTGTGCTCAGCTCCAGCAGAAGCAGGCCATGGCGCTGACGCAGGACCCCAGACGAGTGTCCAGTTCCACATTACTGGAGCTCAAACAACACATGAGCTCCGTCCTCCAGCGAGCACACACACGTAGAAACGAGCTGGACATCCTCATCAACCTCTACGAGTTCTACGACTCGGTAAACACACTCACAGCCTGTGGACAGACACGTACACCTGTACAATTACTCACTGTAGTTATGTGCCAAAATGTTTTGGCACCAATCCACCACCACAGGACCACCACTGAATACAAATGATTTTTTTGTCAGAAAGCAAACAGGTCCATATATATATATATATATATACCAGCTGGGAGGTCCGTATCGTGAAATACCATGACCGAGGGCCTCGGTCAGTATTCAAGGCCGAGGTCATGCAGACCGACCTTAAGCTGGTAAATAATATATTTAATTTTTTCTTTACCAAATTCTAACAGAAAACGAAAGCGCCCAAAAGGGAAGACCAAGCCGAGCCGCCATTTTGAATCCTCATTCACGGCTGTAATGCAAATGGCTTCCTCCTCAGTATACAAGTGCAC
>JANZLB010000004.1:48900023-48910154 GCA_026167865.1 Notarius quadriscutis | reverse complement strand
GTACACCCTGGACAAGTCGCCAGGTCATCACAGGGCTGACACATCGACACAGACAACCATTCACACTCACATTCACATTCACACCTACAGCCAATTTAGAGTCACCAGTTAACTTAACCTGCATGTTTTTGGACTGTAGGGGAAATCGGAGCACCTGAAGAAGAGAACATGCAAACTCTGCACAAAAAGGCTCTGCGCTCGAACCCAGAACCTTCTTGCTGTGAGATGACAGTGCTACTTGTTTTCAATGAATCCTGCATACATTTTTGCCCCTCACTCATATGTAATTTGATTCATTTTTTGTCTCATTTGTTCCACTGAGTCTTCTTTATCTACTTTTAGGACTTGTATGAAGACCAGGTGATGTTTTAACTCCACAAACACATCAGATCCTTCAGGGTTCACAAACTTTCAAGCACCACTGGAGTGCACATATCAACATCCGCAAATTGACCCAAATTTTCCTGCTTCGTCTCTGGCGTAAACACCGTGGAGGCGTGGCGTGAATTAAGCAGCCAATCACAGCGCGCCTCTCAGAATCAGCCAATCAGAAGGCGTGTTGTTATCTCAGGCCAAAACTCTCACGGCCGCCATGATTCTTGTTTGCTTTCAGTGAGAAACAGCGGATACAAAGTGGAGCAGAAACAAAGGAAACGCGCAGTCGGCTTCGTCAACTGGTATGGTCTTACAGGTAAACCTGGACCCTCCTGAGCAACACATTCACTTCATTTTAGGACTAGAACACCGTTTAGGGTTTACTATCTTCTTTATAGTTCGCGTTTAAGTCCATTTTATTGTTTGTTTTTAGTTTCCACAGATAAAGTCGCGCGTTAGCTAGCAGGCTAAGTCGCGAGCTCTCTGGCGAACTAACCAAATCTTAACCATGTCACAGCTAGTTAAAAATAATCCCTGTATTTTCGTTTATTTTTAAAAAAATATACACATACAGTCGGCTGTGCTTTTATAAAAAAAAACATGTTTGTCGCTGGGAAAACAAATAATCCACAAATTACTTAAATACAGAAAGAGGTGTTATTTTATTATCATTTAAATCTACTTCAGTAAAGCCTAGCTAGGAAGATTTAAGCTACTAACTAGTAACCTATCTACCTGGTTAATATCCTAAGTAAGTAAGTCATGTGTGACTTGTATGTTTCATATCTCTTTCTCTCTGTTTTGTTTTGTTCATTTATTACCTAAAATTAAAGCTTGACTTGTCTAGTCAAGCGTTTGACATATTTGTCAATTTAACCAGCTAACTGATTAACCAGTCTGCTACAGTACATGTTCACTCCAACTCTTAGGTATCTATTATTAGAAAGCACTCCTCCATGTGGACATGCACACATTACATTAACTAACTAACTAACTTACATGAGTACTGGTTTAACTAGTTAGCCAACACGTTTTTGCTGACCACGAGGTCTTGGCTTCTTTTGGCAGCTGATGAAATGATCTTCAACTGCTAAAGAAATCATTTGCAAGTTTGCTGACTTTCTCTTTTTGGTCATTTGTAGATTTAAAAACGATCTGGCTGTCTTAAAGTCATCACTCACTCACGCACCAGACCCCACCGAATTCGTTAAACTGGTTTTGTCCAAGTTCCTCTTCGGACATTGAGTAGCAATAGCTCTATGAACGTTTATGAATAATGGAAAATGAGCCCCGGTTATTGATCCTCTAAAGTGCTACCATGTGTTCTGTGTATCCTGATATCCATTCAGGCTCCTGTGTGCCTCACTCGGCTCTCCGAGCTACTCTTAGGTCTCCGCCTGTGCCTTTTTCCTCACACGCTTTAATACCTCACCAAAAGCTTAGATTGTGTGTATCCAATTTGTTTCTAGGACGCTTGTGTAAGAGCCCTGTGTGTGATGTACACATTGCCAAGATCGGTTGTACGGCTTGCGTTATACAGTAGATTACGTCATGTCATTACACTTTGGGCTGCATTCTCCTACATCCTGTAATCTAGCAATGGAAATAACTTTTTCTTTTTCTTCTTTTCAGTATTACAGGGATGCCCAAGGAAAAATATGATCCGCCAGACCCAAGGCGGATGTATACTATAATGTCAAGCGAGGAGGCAGCTAGTGGGAAGAAGTCGTACTGGGCGGAACTGGAGATCAGTGGTAATTTCGAGACGCTTCTATTTTTTTTTTTTTTTTTTTTTTTTAATTTATTATATCATCTCTAATGTGTTTTCATTCACCACCTGCATGACCAAAAGTATTCAGACACCTAACCAACACTCTGATATGTTGGCCTTCTCCAAACGGTTGCTTCCCTTCGCTGGAATTAAGAGGCCCAAAGCTGTTCCTGCGTGACCAAGTGAGCTCCATGAAGAAATGTTTTGCCGAGGGTGGAGTGGATGGAAGAACTCGAGTGGCCTGCACAGAGCTCTGATTTCAACCCTACTGAACATCTTTGGTTTTCCAGTTCATCCCGAATGCACTCCGGACTTCCTCGGATGACATCTCGCTGATACTGTAGTGGCTGAATGTGCAAATCACTACAGCCACAGTTGAAAATCATAATAGATGTTACTGTCATGGGGAAAAAGTGGACTATATCTGGAATGGGATATTCAACAGGCACATACAGGTGTCAGTGTTTTTTCCCCAGGGAAAAAAATTTAAAGCCCTAAATTCTGGCATGATAATAGACAATTGAGCGCCAAAGGCGCAAAGCGAAACTAGGGGGGTCCGGGGACATGCCCCTCCCCGGAAAATTTTTTGAAAATGGATGCTCTCGGGTGCATTTTCAAGGTCTCGGAGAGGTTTTAGTCAACCAGTCTTAGATCAAAGCCATAATGATAATAGACTAGGTCAAACTTTTGTGGTTAAAATCAGTCGGCTTTGTCCGTCTGGTGGGGGACATCGGCGGCCAATGAGCTCGCTTGTAATGAATCGGAAAATTCCAGGATGTCTGATGTTTTCTTTCGATATTTTTATTGGACGGTTTGAACACATGATCTTGACATAGCCAACAGATTAGTTTGTTTACATCATACCACGCGGACATATTACTTTGACAGTCAACACAAACATTGGAAAAAAAGACCACTTGTTTAACACAAATATTGATCAGTATGTAAATGGATCTGTTATTTGTCCTCCTATGTATCTAGTTACTTGTGGGTAGGAAATTTAACGTATCGGTATAAATCTAAGCCTGTCGGATTTTAACTAAAGCGACTAAGCGTATCGGCAGGCAGAGCAAGTGTATCGGGTCCGGTACGCTAAAACGCTTTGGGGAAAACCATGGGTGTGATGGCCAGGTGTCCGCATACTTTTGGACATGCAGTGTTTTAGACTTGCTTGACTTCCAGCTTCCTTCACAAACACCTGATGTTTAGTAGCAGTAGTAGTATTTTTAGTCGTGTTCATTTGACTTGCTTATGAGATGTGGACTTGTTTCATTTTGGATGGAGGAATCCTTCCGAACCTATTACGGTAACCCGAAACGAAACTCCTCATTAAGACATGAAACTTTATCCTCGCTGTCTGTTTTGCCTTTAGGCAAAGTGAGGAGCCTGAGCACAGCATTGTGGTCTCTTACCCATCTGACTGCTTTACACATCAGTGACAACTCCCTCTCGCGCATCCCTCCGGACATTGCCAAACTACACAACCTGGTGTACTTGGACCTCTCTTCCAATAAGATCAGGAGCTTGCCTGCCGAGCTAGGCAACATGGTATCTCTCAGGTCAGTGACTACAACGTTCTGTAACGTCAAGAAACTCATCTTGTGTTTGGATTTTTGCAGAATGCTTTTTTATTTCCCCCCCAGGAGCAATGATTAGCGTCAGCGTTTTAGCCAAGAACTATGATGATGACCGCTCTCAATGTTCACTAATATGTAGCTGCCACAGGGCTTTACTTGAACGGAGCAATTCCATTAATGTCACTGGATATAATATATACACACACCCTCATCTATATTCTACTGTGATTATTGCTGCACTGGGTGCATATAGATCATTTTTCCATGGAGAGCTGAAAAGCCAGTTTGTTCAGTTGAATGGTTGAGGTCTACTGTTAAAGCTTTTGCATATGGTATAGCTATTATGCAAATGTTATTGTTTTGGAGCGCATGAGGATGTGCAAATATCACTTCTCTCGTCCATCTTGTAAATCACTGAGGAGGATGTTTTGTAATCTGTTCTCTGAATTTTTATTTATTTATTTTTTTTCTTTCCGTAGGGAACTGCTTTTAAATAACAACCAGTTGCGAGTCCTGCCTTTCGAGCTCGGAAAGTTGTTTCAGTTACAAACCTTGGGTTTAAAAGGTGAGGCTGAATGCATGAACACATTTTAAGAACTATGTTCAGAATGGTGTTTTGAGTCAAATGCAAATTTGTTCTTCCAGGAAACCCACTTGCACAAGACATCATGAACCTCTACCAGGAACCCGATGGTACGCGCCGGCTCCTGAGCTACCTGCTGGACAATCTGGCAGGCACCAAGCGTGGTACGTCACACCCTGCAAATGCCTCAAATGGACCTTTATTCTGTGGGAAAAGACTGACTGACTGATTTTATAACTTTTATTTATTTATTTTTATTTGAATTATATGAAAATGAGAGGTGAAGTCTTGTTTTGTATCCAGTGTATGTGCGTATGCGTTTTAATCGGCCGTCTTCTGCTGTAGTGTCCACAGAACAGCCCCCTCCTCGCTCGTGGGTGCATCTGAAAGAACCTGACAGGACACGACCAGCAGGTGAGAACCTTTCATGCTTGAACATTCTCCTGGTTATGTGAGTATCCGTGACCGGAAGTTAAGATCTGTCGTATCTTTTGCACACTATTTTGTAGGAACAAAGGAGTTTAAAACATGAACCAGGTTTGAGTTTAATTGTACGAACATTGCTGATTGGTCAGACACAAGCTTTGTATGATGGCTAACTCCTATAGTTTAGCCAGCAAGTGCATACTAAAGTCCAAGAACAGCACTGGCTCAACCTCTACCGTATTGTTTTTGTGTTCCTGTCGTATTTGTTGTTGGTCTGTATTCAGTATTATGATATAGTACGAGCTACTTCTGGTAAAATCACGCGCTCTGATTGGTTCCTTGGCAGGCAGAATTTTCCCGTAACGCCCGTGGGTGATCGGACTTTCTTTCCAAGGCACCAGCTTTCAGTGCTGCAAAAAAACAAAAAAAGTCCGAAAGACAAACAGGAGTCACGGAGTTATTCAAGAAATAAGCACCAAAAAGCATTCATAAACCGCTAACAGAAACTCAGTTTTTTGAAACCGCTAGCTGTTTATCCTGCATGCGTGACTCAGCTACGTTACAAATATGACATGACTGAAAGCAGCGTCACGTCTTGTTATAATGACTGTCTATTTTAATCTTAGAAATAATAATAAATATATAATAAACTCCTCTTTATTAACCTCGCTCGCTCGGTCTTTACGGAAGGTCTGATATTTTCCCATAAAGACCTCGCGCTTATTTAATAAGCGGTTAGTGATATTCCCTGCAGTATGACGGAAACGCATAGAAGGAATCGGAAAGTTCTCAACTAGAAGAGTGCCACACCATGATTGATTTTGATTTTCAAGCTCTTGAATCATTTAATAAATGACTCGGTTGCTCTGAACTGAGTCGGAGATTTCTAACCAGGATTTTAAATGCAACGAACACCAACAGGACAGATCTGATGCTCGGATCAAAGTGCAGTGTGTTATGTTTAACTCCTGGACACAACAGTAATGCAGTACTTTGGTTAGTTAGGGATGAGATTCATGGATGTAAAACAATAATCGGTTACTAAGCTTTGCGTGTTTGTTCGTCATTCAGCCGCTGCTGAGATTTTATTTTTTTTTTTTTTAAAGTATTTATGCACTGATGTCTTGGTGATAGTCTGCAGTCAGTGTTCATTGAGAGCTTCTTGTCCTGAAGTAAATGCATTAAAACCCTCTTCGTGTATAATAGATCGTGCCTGGTAGTGTGTTTCAGTGCTTTATCAGATTTACTGTACAGGACCACCTTCTGTAGAAATAAGAAGAGAATTAATTGCAAATTAACATCACGCTTCCATTTAGACGGACTATGTCGGAATGACGCTGCTAAATATAATCTTTTTCCACACACGTTGCGTGCACACAACTTCCGCTGCAATAAATGGAGCAGTCTTTTGGTTATTATTTAATGTTTCTTGGATCAATACACGAATCAGTTCTTTAAACTAAAATAGGCTTTGCAGTTCCAAATAAATCAAACGATAATTCTTTCATCTAAATCCTACGAGCTGTTAAAATTCTGTTATTAGGGGGCGTCGTGGCTCAGGTGGATAAGACGCCATATCATAAATCCGGGGACCCGGGTTCGATTCCGACCAGAGGTCATTTCCCGATCCCTCCCTGTCTCTTTCTCTCCCACTCATTTCCTGTCTCTACACTGTCCTATCCAGTAATAAAGGTGAAAAAAGCCCAAAAAATATCTTTAAAAAAAAAAAAATTCTGCTATTAGCTCATTTCCAGGTGTTTCAATAGTGCAGTCACAAAAACAAGACGTGCCAGCCTGTTTTTGTTTTTGTCATATTTGTTAGGATTGCATGCTGTTTTGTCTTCATACACGAGAACAATGTTCACCTCAAACTGACTTTCGATACACGGTGACTCACAGCGTACAAGTTTTTTAAATATTTTTAAAACCTTTTCCTCACTAACAAGTGTTCAAAGTAATTTCTAAATGTCCGAATTTGGTTCTACACTGTTGTTCACTGCGAAACGTTTTGCAATTTTTAGCGTCAATGTGGCTTTTCTTAGAACTTGTAGATGCCACTGAGCTTAAAATCATCTTGGTGGGAATAGTTAGGCTTGGAACATACAGTGATGCTATGACTGTTTTGTCCCTGTTGCAGCGTTGTTCTCTGTGATGTGCTACAATGTACTGTGCGATAAGTACGCCACACGCCAGCTCTACGGTTACTGCCCTTCCTGGGCTCTGAACTGGGAGTACAGGAAAAAGTCCATCATGCAAGAGATCCTCAGCTGTAGTGCAGATATCATCAGCCTGCAGGTCTGGCACACATGACATTCGTTTATACTGAGCTCATTAGGTTGTGAGAATGATGGAAGAAGAATGTACCGATTGTAGGACTTCTGTTATGGGTCTTGTTTTTTTTTTTGTCGCTCTGAATTGAAATGCTTCAGAATTATGTCCAGGAGTAGACATGCTTAGATTATGATTTTGTGGCAGGAAGTGGAGACGGAGCAGTACTACAACTTTTTCCTAGTGGAGCTCAAAGAGCACGGATATGAGGGTTTCTTCAGCCCCAAGTCTCGAGCAAGGACCATGTCTGAGTCTGACCGCAAACACGTGGACGGCTGTGCCATCTTCTATAAGACCGAGAAGTGAGTGGGCAGACGTCTCGTTAAAAATAGCAGCCGGCGAGTAAGGCTGTTAAAATAACTGACGGCTGGCCCGTACACCTGACCCTTCATGTGTGCGTCTTGGAAACAGGTTCAGCCTCGTGCAGAAACACACAGTGGAGTTTAACCAGCTGGCCATGGCTAACTCGGAGGGCTCTGAGGTCATGTTGAACAGGGTGATGACCAAGGATAACATTGGGGTTGCTGTGCTCCTGGAGCTTCGCAAAGAGATGATTGAGCAATCTGGTTTGTATCTGATATCTTGATGCTTTTAATCCATGTCCCCTTTGCCTGCCTGCTGTTTACTCCTAATGAGTAACAGTACTCATTACGTGTCTAGTTTGATTATCTACATTTCTGCTGTGTAGCAGGAAAGCACTTGCCTAGTATGGAGAAGCAGCTGCTGTTGATGGCTAACGCTCACATGCACTGGGACCCGGAGTACTCGGACGTAAAGCTCGTCCAGACCATGATGTTCCTATCAGAAGTGAAGAACATCGTGGACAAGGCCACACGCAGCCTCAAGCTCTCCTCTGTGTCGGGGGAGACCAACGCCATCCCTCTTGTCCTGTGTGCTGACCTCAACTCGCTGCCTGACTCGGGTCAGATGCTTGTGTGTATGTGTTCTTTCATCACTTCATGTTTGAAATGCATGTGTTTATTCAGACTGTACTTCTTGTGTAGGTGTGGTGGAGTACCTGAGCACAGGGGGTGTGGACAGCACTCATAAGGACTTCAAGGAGCTGCGCTATATCGACTGCCTGACCAACTTTAACTGTAACGGCAAGAACGGCACATCCAGCAGCAGGATCACGCACGGCTTCAAGCTAAAGAGTGCCTACGAGAACGGCCTGATGCCTTATACCAACTACACCTTCGACTTCAAGGTCTCGTTGACTTTGCCCTTTACTTCTGCGTGTAATATAATTGTGTTCAGGATGTCATGGGGTGGTGGTGTTATTATTATTTCTGTATCTAAAAGTGACGTTGGATTTATGGGACAGCATGTAGTTCAGGGCTTTCCCGAGGGGGGGGGGGAAATATAATATATTGTATCAGAGCAGTGCTACTGATGCGGAGCCCAGCCTGTAAGACCTTGCCCAGTCCAGAGGGCCTTGAAGGCTGCTTGGTTGGTCTGGGGGCATGCGCACCTGGAAAATTTTTAAATTAGAGACTTCAAATGGTGCAATCTGGTGGCATCTAGTGCTGATTTAGGCACAATTCAACATTATTAAATTTCTTGATTTCTACCTTGTCAAATATGCAAGGGGCAAAGTTTAAACCTTTTTTTTTTATTTGCACGTAGTTTAAAAAAAAAAAAACACGCACAATGTACCTTTACTTGTAAAGTATGTGCTCGGGGAGGGGAGGAAACCTAAATGGTTTATAACTGGCCCTCCCCCATCTTTTTATGCCTCCGCCACCGTAAAGTGCAGGAGGCATTATGTTTTCGGGTTGTCTGTGCATCCATCCGTCCCAAAACCTTGTGAATGCAATATCTCAAAGGCGGAAGAAAGGAATTTCACCAAACTTTCACCATTTGTGTGCTTTGGGACAAACATGAACTGATTAGATGTTGAGGTCTAAGGTCAAGGTCACTGTGAGGTCAAATGTCTGTCTGAAAACCTTGTGAATGCGATATCTCAAAGGCTAATGAAAGGAATTTCACCAAACTTTCACCATTTGTGCATTTGGGGACAAAGATAAACTGATTAGACCTTTTTGATCTCAAAATCTAAGGTCAAGGTCACTGTGAGGTCAAATGTCTGTCCGAAAACCTTGTGAACACTGTCTCCAAGGCTAATACAAGTAATTTCACCAGGTCAAGATTACTGTGAGGTTAAATTTCCATCCCCAAATCACAACTTAATAAGGTGTGTGGTCTACCGGGCGGAGGCATCCCCATCGACATCGAGTTCTATCTAGTTTTAAATTCTTTTTTTTTTTTTTTTCTTTACTTTACTTTATTTGCACATAGTTTAAAAAAAAAAAAAACACGCACAATGCAAGTAAACGTACAAAGTACGTGCTGGGGAGGGGAGGAAACCCAAATGGCTTGTAATTGGCCCTCCCCCATCTTTTTATTTATATATGTGTGCCACAAACACACACACACACACACACACACACACACACACACACCCCACAATATTAAAAACAAATTTACAAGCAGTAGAGTAAACATGTACTAACTAAACATAATATCTGAGTAAATAATTAAGTTAATTGGTACTTGGACAATACAGCAAGTAGGTGTGGGTTTTTTTTTTTTTTAAATAGTTAACACATTTTAAAGCCAACAAATGATGTGGTGGCTCTGATTGCGGAATCAAGACCTCCATACATTAACGCTTTTATATTGCACACTGGATTGGGCTAAAGATGTTCTAAAGAGAGGAACACGAAGTTGACTCCTTTGGCGGGTAGAGTAATTGTGAACCAGTGAGTTAGGTAATTTTAAACCTACCTTTCGATTTCATAAAATTGGTGAAATTTAGTTCCTTCTGAAATGTGGTTATTGTGATGAATGTTTATTTCTGTAATATCTCACAAAATATCAGGCCATTCTGTTCTGTGCCTGGGAAGTTATTTAATTTGATGGGATTAAAGCAAATAATGTGCATGAAATCGCTCGCTTCGCGCAGACAGAGGAAGTCCGTGTGTGTGCGCATGCGCAGGTTTACCTTTGACCGTGCACTGACAGTTCCATCATTCTGTCGCTAAACGAACAGCTGATCACACCGAGGTGCT
>JANZLB010000004.1:48537526-48547880 GCA_026167865.1 Notarius quadriscutis | reverse complement strand
AAGGGAATGCGATGTAGTCAACCATTTATCATGTCCCAGATCAAGCCGCCATTTTTCCACAAATTTGCAGAATTTTTTGCCAAATTCTGAAGAGTATTCACATCAAAGATTTAGTTTTATCTGTTATTACTTTCATCATATTATTTCAAATTAAAACCATCACCATTCAAAACCGTATAGTTTATTGACTGTGAGGTATGTTTAGTGGGGTACCCCCACAGTACCCAGTTTCTGAGACAGACCCATATAGTAATTCCCTATATAGGGAGTAGTGAATGAGTGAGCAATTTCAAACACAGGGATGGATACCAGAAAAACTTACGGAAAGCAACCGGTGTTGGAACTGTGCATAAAACCTACATAAGCACAGATTTGTGTTATGGTTGTAAAGGTTGACACGAATCACCACAGAGATTTGCCTTTTCCTTTCCTGCCTCTCAGGACCTGAAGCCGAGTAACATAGTGGTGAAATCAGACTGCACTTTAAAAATCCTAGACTTTGGCCTGGCCAGGACCGCCTGCACAAACTTCATGATGACTCCATACGTGGTGACCAGATACTACAGAGCGCCGGAGGTCATTTTAGGCATGAAGTACAAGGAGAACGGTAATGTTCTGCTCACGTTTCTGAAATGTCGTCTGTGGTTAACTTGGAAGTTTGAGTTTTGAATATCATTTGTTTGTGTGTTTGCCTTTGCAGTGGATATTTGGTCAGTGGGCTGCATCATGGGGGAGATGGTGAAAGGCAGTGTTATATTCCAAGGCACTGATCGTATCCTATCATATCGACTCGCTCCAAAATCTCAGATCTGTCACATTAACACTCTCAGTAGTGTTTAACATAGCAATTCTGAAGCTAGTCTAGAAGATCCAGAGTTTTGCTGCGTCTTGTCTTTTTTTGAGGTGGCATTGAGTTGAGTAAGGTGACAGGATTCCTTCTTTGCCCATAGTCAGCGTTAGCAGCTTTCTTTGATTAGGTTCTTGCGTTGCTGCTCAACTCTTTGGTGGACACAAAGGTGGCAGCAGAATGCATCTGCAAGGCCTCGAGTCTCCTGGGAAGCTGGAGACTGTTCTTTGGACTATTAGGCATATTATGCGATGATGAATCATGATAGAAATTTATGACAAATTCAAATCGATGAAATAAAAAATGATTTGTGATTTATTATCAGGCTGCATAATCTCTTAATATTTCCTAGCAGTAATTGCATTGTTGAGACAGCAGAGGGCTAAATAATCAAGTTATTCCATGAAATCAAGCCGTACATGAGTTGATCGCGGCTATAAACCATGTACGACGAGAGTGAGTGGAATAATTGTTTTATTCTACCGATTTTTGAGAAACGGAGCGTTTTTATTTGTATTTTTTGCAAATTTGATAAATAACTTTATACAAAACTTCCGACAAAATCATTTCCGCTTTGGTGGACTTCTTAACCTATCAATGGCTGCGCGAATTGACTTTAGTGTTGTTTTTTGTGGAAAGTGCCGTCTTGCTGTTGTGCCGAGGTATTGAATCGCTTTAGACGTTTATTTAATTCTTCCTTGGACATTTCAGTTCTGTAATTTTCAAACTCCTTTGAGCTTTTGAACCAGTCTAAAAAAAAAATCATCAAATTTTAATGCTTAAAGGTTAAGAATGTAAACAGTCTGACGAAATGACGGGAGCAGTTTGTGAAAAATGCGATGATAATTCTTGAAAAAATGTAACAAAAAAAGATACGTTCTTACCATAATACTTTTATTCCATATTTTGTTGCCCCTTTTGTATTTTTTAGGTTTTGTTTTCAAGTAGCTTTTATTTCCTTGGTTGGTTCAGCAAAACGCTCTGCCGTTTGTTTTCCTCTACTCACGGCATATGAACTTATAGCCTAGTAGTAAAGTAGCCAGTCAGAGCATGTGATTGCTCATATTCAGTGAATGTGGATTTAATCACATACAATAGCAGGAATACACATTACTTCACCCTAGGTGGAAGTAACCCAGCTCTTACATGGCAAGAAGATACAAAAAAAAAAAGATCTAAAATGGGAAAGAGCTGTTGTGTGATTGATTGATTGTACTAATAGATTTATTTAAAAAAAAATCGGAGCTCTCTTTATGCAGACTGCTGAAAGATAAAGAAAAGAGAAGCAAATGAAGGTAGTATAAACGTTTATTAAGAAAAGGACTGTTATTAACTTTCAGTTTTAATAAAAGGAATATTTTTGTTAATAGGCGATTTATATTTTACTGCAGCATTTACAAATATGGGAGAGTAAATAATTATTGTTGGTTATTAAGAAAATGAAACAAAGGTTTTTTTTGTTTTTTTTAATTAAAAAAAGAAATATTTAAGTTGATAAAGAATAAGAAAATTAATATTGATCTTTTTTGTCAATAAAATTTTTCATTTAATATTTTTTCAAAAATATAATGGGGAAAAATCAAATCATGAACCCGATGCTGTGAATCTAATCTAATCTAATCGTTACATGCCAGCAGTTAAATATTTTTGTCTTGATAACATTAAACAGACTGTATGTAGTACAGAAACCTGAAGCTGAACACAATGACTGCAAGGAATTTCGTTTAATTTGTCTGCCCTGTATGTCCACTATGTGCTCAGCATGTTTAATTAATGCCAGGGATTAATTATAATGAGAAAGCGAAGATTAATGTGGCTGTAAATAACACGTCGTATTAGGACAGCACAGTAATAATCATGGTCCGTTTTGGCTTCCCTGATTGATGCAGTGTGTATTATTTTGTGACTCTGGGGCATTACATCATTAGCGCCAAGATCTTTGTGTTGTATTTGTTTGTATGGTCGTGCACTGTGCTGGCAGATTTCTTTTCAAATCAGCTAAATGCCTACCAGCCAGTCTTTTTTTTTTTTTAAATTGCTAATCCTGCAGTTTTACATTTAGTCCAGTGTTAAAATCTAATGGTCTGTGCATGAGCCTCCTTGGCTTTTAAATGATTAAATAACTTTTCCTACCCCAATGTCGCAATGTTGTGTGTAAATTTGCAGCCGGATCAACAGCAGACTTTAGACAGATGATTTGTTTGGATTATTTAAAAAAAAAAAAAAAAAGAGAGAGAGAGAAAAACAAGGCAAGCTGCTGTTTGCTTTTCACCAGCTGGCTGTTAGTCGACATTGCTGCATGCGTTCGTGCACTCACTTCCTTTTTTTTTTTTTTTCATTCAGTTTTGCAAGTAACAGTGAGGATTTAATCATTACACATCTAACAGCAATCTAGTGGAAAACGGATCTGCATACAGTTTATGATTTCAAGATGTTGCTGTTTTAACCTTAAATTAACTGCTGCTAGACATTGACCAGTGGAATAAGGTTATCGAGGTGCTGGGAACGCCTTCTCTAGAATTCATGAACCGTTTAATGGAGACAGTGAGGAACTATGTGATGAACAAGCCACATTTCCCTGGAGTCAGCTTCAGTGAGCTCTTCCCAGACTGGGCTTTCCCGTCAGAGACCGAGCACGACAAACTTAAGAGTAAGACGAGTGTTTTTGACCCCCCCCCTTCCTGGTTTTTGCTTTCTGTCCTTATTTTTTAATTCTTTCTGCAGTCACAACACAACTCTCTCGAATGTATTCTTCCATTGTCTCTCGTACAGCTAGTCAAGCTCGGGACCTGTTGTCAAAGATGCTGGTTATCGATCCAGAGTCTCGGATCTCTGTTCAGGAAGCCCTGAATCATCCCTATATCCATGTGTGGTACGACCCAGCTGAGGCCGATGCGGTGTGTAAACACACACACACACCTTCCGTTTACAGTGGCAAATAAAGTCTGTATCATCCAAAATACATACTAAAAAAAAAAAACCCATAAATCTCCGTATATTTCCTGATCAGAGTCATGGTATATCCAGAGCCTATCCCAGGAACTTTGCGTGTTTTTTTTTTTTTTTGCGAATGCATCCTGAATGTTAGATCAGTCCATACACTTACTTAATCTCATTTATAAATGAGCAATTTTTTAAAATTTGATAGTTGACTGAGGTTCAGAGTAGAACTATTGAATCATTCAGGTACAGAAACATTCAGATTTTCACTAGAATTCTGAACTAGGCACGAAATGATACCAAATTATGCTTGGAGGACGATTCCAGTTGTCGAACATTTGCATACATTCACCCCGTAGTCTACCGCTTTTGACAGGTGAATCCCATCGACCACTTTTCGTTCTGATCGATCAGTGTATATCCTTTATTTAACCAGGTAAAAGACTCATTGAGATGAAAATCTCTTTTCCAAGAATGACCTGGCCAAAAGGGCAAAATAAACAATATTACAATAAAAATACATCCGTACAAACAGACAAAATACACAGAGGGCAAAATTACAGATAAAATAGTGTTCAGTTAAAATGTCATAAAAGTTCAAGGTTAAGAATTAGATTAAAAACGAGAGGTATTTTGTCCGTCTTTTAAAACGGATTCAAATTCACCCAGGGTTATCAGCTTTGACACTTCCAAGTCCTTTTGTAAATTGTTCCAGGAAGAAGGAGCAATTCTAAAAATGAGACAGTCAGTGACGGCGTAGCTTACTCCGGCCCCGTCTAGTCCAGAAGGAACGATCTAAAGTGGGCCGTCTTGTGCGATAAATGTTACAAGCTGTATATAGAAGCTCTATATACATCCTAGGAATACCGACCTGTTTGCCAGAAAGAATCCGAAATGGTGAGGAATTGACCGAGAAGAAGCGATTTTTGTTGAACTGTTAATTATTAAGGCTTAATTAGGCCATAACTTAATTAATAATTGTAATGAAGTAAATCTGTGTAAAAGTTATACATATGCACCCTAGGTACCCCTACCTTCATGCCAGAAAGAATCAAAATCAGTGAAGAAGTGATTTGTGTGGAAATTGTTTGTTAGGGATTAATTACTCCATATATTCATTATTAATTGCAATTATGCAAATTTGGGTAGAGGCTATGTATGTGCATCCCAGGCAGACCTTACCTTCCTGCTAAAAAAAAAAATTGTAATCACTGAACACTGTTGGATTCGTTCTTCTCACTTCACTTCAGCTGTTTTCTGCACAGGAGATACAAGTATATAACATCAAATAGTCATATAAAGCCAAGAGCCAATGGAATGGCGTGATAATGATGTTGAATCTAAATTGTATCGTGCTATCGCTCCGTTCCATTGGTTCTTGTTATATTTCTAGCTAATCGGCAATGAGCTTACATTTTACAACAAATTACGCCAGGATTTGAAAAACCAAACACACACTGGTGATTACGAATGATGAAAACTCGGAGGGGAAGATTTGCTATGACAATAAGTTCAAGGTGACTTGATCATCTGTGCATCGAGGCAAGATGAGAAGCGTGCAATTTGTGAAGTACAGTATGCTGGTCCGATTTCCCGATCAATTTTCTTCAGATATGGCACTCAGAATGCAGAACGCATTATTTTACACTTATTTCCCCTTCCTTCAAAATTTTCCGGGGAGCATGCCCCCCCGACCTCCTTAGAAGGGTGCGGCTGCGGCGCGCAATCTGATCTACCGCTTTTCATTCTCTGGGGGTCGGCAAGTATGATATCGCGGCGTTCATGAACCAGAAGTTGGTTACATCATGAAGATCCGGTTACTGTGTTCCAGGTCACATCTGCAACCTTCATTTCTTGAGCGACGTTACTGAAGAAGTGGAGGTGGTTTGAGAGATTTGAGGCAAATATTTACTGGAAAGATTTTCCTGATTTTGACTTATTAGCCTTGTAAGCAATCATTGAACACCAAAGACACCTTATCTTTTATATATCTCACTCACAGTTCTCACACACACACTTACTAAGAGAACCAGTTGTAAAAATTAGTTTTTTTTATTGGCTTAACTCTTCCCTTTTATACCCAGATGGTCCGTCTTGGGTTGAGGTCCAGATTTGTAACAGCTGGGTTTTCTTTTTCTCTTCTCTATTTGCAGCCCCCACCTCAAATCTCAGACAAACAGCTGGAGGAGAGGGAACACAGCATAGAACAGTGGAAAGGTAGAAGTCCTTGCCAGAAAAATAGCCTATAAGAGAGATTAGTAATAATGTGTTTTGATGGTAAGATGATTAATTTTCTCTGTGTGCCTTTTACTAGAGCTGATCTATAAAGAGGTGATGGACTGGGAAGAGAGGAACAAAAATGGTGTTCTGAAGGAGGAGTGCTTAGGTGAGCGAGTTGGACCAAATATCAGCTGTATTTGTTTTATGGCTGCATTGACTTGTGATTGACTGCGTGTGTGTGTGTGCTTGCTATTCTGTCCTCTGCAGTCGACGGTGTGGTGAACAGCAGTGCTACAGCCTCTCAGTCCTCGTCCATTAACGACATCTCGTCTATGTCCACTGAGCAGACGCTGGCCTCAGATACAGATAGTTCTTGCATTGACACCGTCGCTGGGGGATTAGAGGAGTGACTGTGAGCCTCTGCACTCCGTAGCGGTTTTCTCTCTCTCTCTCTCTCTCTCTCTCTCTCTCTCTCTCTCTCTCTCTCTCTCTCTCTCTCCTGCCCCCTCTTTCTCACTCTCTTTTCCTCCTCCACACATTTTTCCAGATGGCAGTGTGGGCCCTGACTTGTTCCAGACAGACAGGCTGTGACTCTCTCGGGCTCTTCGCTCACACAATCCCTTTTCGCCGAGTTTCTTTGCATTCAGTTACGTTTCCTAGCCTGATCATTTGAGAAGTAAGTCTAGTTTGCTGTAATAAGATTTTACAGCAGGAACTGAGAAGCTTCCTGTAGCTGTGGCCTATGAACTAAATTTGGTCTTGAATGGAAATCTGCTTAAAGCTTTGCGTTCCTTCAAAGGTTCCTGCACTGACGATGTTCTTATTAGTTAAGTTTAGTAAAGAGTTGGAAAAATCAGATTTGCTAAATTTTAGCTTTCGTGTTAAAATTGTCTTTTAGCTTATCGTTTTTATGTAGGCATGTGGCAACACGTTTTATCCCTACTTCAGTTTAAAATCTCCTGCTAATGGATTAGAAGAAACTTTTCATGATTACTACTACTACTACTGTAATCACTTCTCTTCCTCTCTCTCTCCGTTCCACGTAGCTGATATTAGCGCTCATATTCTCACTCGAGAAGCACAGACACCCCTGGAACAAGCTAAATGATAGCAAGTTCCTTCTTCTGGAAATGTAAAAGTTCTCAACGCTCTGTATTGCATGCCACTCATGTTGAACTCTTAAGAAAGAATGTTTACAGCGCCGCCTCCCCCTCCCCCCCATTATGCCTGAATACACTCACGAAATGGTAGTGCCTGGCTCTGTATATAGACACGATACAACCATGTTTTCAATCAGAGAACTTGATGATGCATCTCACTCATATAGGGTGTAGCTGTGCGTGTGTATGTATGTATATACGTATATGGATTGTATACTTTTTTTTTTAAGTGTGTTGTGGAAACCTGATTTTACAGCTTGTTTTAGGAAAAGTACTGTATGCCATACACCTTTATTTTGAAAAAGGATCCATTGTCGGAAATTGGATTTGTTGCAAATGAAAAGAAAGCTGCGGTAAATAGAAGCAGTTATATCGTTGATGAGAACCGATAAAACTAGAAACGACGTGCACGTTTTTTCCTTCCTGTATCATTCCCAAAAGAATTCTGCGCAACCTGCAGCATCGTGAATAATTTGTGAGAATTGTACATATAAGCTCAAAAGCAGATTGCTTTTTTTTTAATCACTTATTGGAAAAAATGCCCTTTTACTGAATGAAAGAAAGAAAATTAGCTTTATTTTATAGTAAACTCTTCAGAACAAGATTATATCGCTTCCCCTGTGTATGCGATCTACATTTTCACTGCGTTTTTTTTTTTTTTACTAGTTGGCATGCTGTGGCTGAGCACAGCACGTAGCACTGTGTTATAAATCTCTGTCCTGTTAACACAATAGCATGTGCTTCACATTTGAGCAGCTCATTGTTACTTGTTGATCCAATTTTTCTTTTTTTTGCTCTGGAAAAGGAACCAACACTTAACATTGTCTGTGCTGAGACTTGAAAATAAAATTGTATAATATAGCTGTGATACAAATGAAATGCATGAAAGCCGTTGTTCAGTACGAATCTTACTTATAGGTGCACGCCAGGGAACGTTTCTTTGAAATACGTCTTTGAAGAGCGTTTCTTCGGTTATATAAACGACTCTAAGCCTCGTTATTGACTCCTCTGGAGGCGAACATGGCCGGATTCATCTTCATGTGGAGTGTGTGTACACTTCAGGCTTCCTCGGATGGACTTTCAGAACCGGACCTTCATCGAGTGGTGCACACAGAAGTGCAGCCTCAGCATCACGAATGTTCCTCATGCCTTAATATCCTCGCTGTTTCTTTTCCAGTCTGATCTGACGGTTATTAAGAAGCTTTATGTGGCTGGACGGGATGATCGAAGACGTTATCTGTCACCAGGCAGCATTATTTGCTCTTGCACAATTGCTTTCTTTCTCATTCATACATATCAAAGTGCTGTAAAGACAAGTCTGACAAGGTGCAGGTGTGTGAGAGACGTCACGCAGTTCTTCTTTTCATAATTATAGCACGGTAATAATGTACGTTATGTATTGCAATAGTCAGAGGCGATTCTAGAGTCTGTTGTGGCCCTAAGTAAAAATTTCCAGGGGGCCCTTCTGACCAGTGTTCATCACCAATATGTTATAAATAATCTGACACCAACGAAAAATGTATGAAAGCTAAGTTTTGTGAAAATACAATGGTAAAAAACAAAATAAATAAGCCCTCGGGCCCCGACTCTCAGGGGGCCCCAAGCAGTTGCCTGTTCACAAGCTGCACGTCTGTCAATGGTGCACCGTTGGTGTTTTTCCCCTGTAAACTTTCACAAGTGAGCTTGATTTGCTAACGAGCATGATTTTGTGAACAAAAGAAGCACGCTTTGTGGTATTAAATCCGAGTACAAGCTGGACATTAACTCTCTTAAGGGCTTACTGGTGATTCAGAGGGTATGTCTCGGACATTGTCACTTTGACAATCTGTATTGCAAGAAATGGGACCAGAATTTTTTTTTTTTTCCCCTAACACTTTTTTACCATAATTTCATCATCACTCAAACATTTCTGCAAAAGAAAACTATAAAGTATCTTAACTGCTATGTATGAATAACGCTCTTCCTGCTTCTTTGTGGTTTCTGTTGTCGTATCCCGTATGGATGTGTTCTTTGTGGGTTGTCGCGAACGAAGACTCTTAACGAGTTTCCGTCATTCAACCCTGTCTGAAACATTATGCAAAATCTCAAACAGGATTATAGGTCTGCTGCAACTGAGTGTCCAATCCATTAATTTCTATGTGAGGAGGGGGGGGCAAAAAGAAATAATCTGTAACAAATTGCCAAATAAAACACTTTAAATGAAGTGCTCTTCGACATTTCTTACACATTTTATTTTAATACAAATGCAGGGTTTTTTTTTAAAGCAGTTTATTTTCTTTACAGATCTGCTTGACTGTTGATTAAATTTATAAATACACTTGTTCTTAATTTGAGTTTAATTTCACTTCAGTCACTCGTACAGAAAAGTTTAAACAGTCTCTTAAGATGTTACACTCAATAACGTCATAAGAATTGACTTCTGTGTTTTATAATGCCATGCTTGCTAACACCTCCTAGCCTCCGCTTGTGGGTCATTTCATTGTCTTTGTAGTTATAACTGTGTAACAAAAGGCATTTTTCAGACATGCGTGAGTTCTTTTTCAATGCTTGAATCCTTTTTTGCACCCTGCTTGGTCCAGTAGGCTTTTAACATTTTGTACATGCCAGAGAGAAATGTTAGGTGTTACCAAAGTCAGTCTCAGAAGCTTTGAATGATGCGCTCTGTTTTCCGAGCCTCGGAGTTTAGCTCTCCAAAGGTGTCAAAGAACTGCTCCATTTCCTGTTGGAGTGCTGCGTTTCGCCGATCTGCGTCAGCCCGAGCTCGTTCCGTGTTCCGCATCTTGATTTCAGTAACGCTGACACATCGGCGCTGTTGCTCCAGAGTCGCACGCAGTCCTGCTACCTGCCCCTGGAGGGCCTCGTTACGCTGTTCCAACCTTCACAGATGGATTAAACATATGGTGAATGTTTTTTTTTATTATTATTATCTCCTAAAGTGCATCCAAGACTATTTCTGTGCTTAACAAAAAAGTTATGCTGCTCATCAGTCTGGGGATGTGAAACCTTCAAAGTGCTCTCAGTATGTACAGTGCTCAGCGTAAATGAGTACACCCCCATTTGAAAAGTAACATTTTAAACAATATCTCAATGAACACAATTTCCAAAATGTGGACAAGACAAAGTTTAATATAACATCTGTTTAACTTATAACGTGAAAGTAAGGTTAATAATATAACTTAGATTACAC
>JANZLB010000004.1:48525140-48535895 GCA_026167865.1 Notarius quadriscutis | reverse complement strand
CAACCATTCACACCTACGGTCAATTTAGAGTCACCAGTTAACCTAACCTGCATGTCTTTGGACTGTGGGGGAAACCATAGGAAACCCATGCAGACATGGGGAGAACATGCAAACTCCACACAGACTGGCACCCGTCAGCCACTGGGCTCAAACCCAAAACCTTTTGCCATGAGGCAACAGTGCTAACCACTACGCCACCGTGCTGCCTGTATATTATTATGGAGAGCTTAAAAACAGCACCAGAGTTTCATGTCCACTGTACTAGGAGTGTTGGAGCACTGATAAGGGTATTTTTACCTGTTGATCTTGGCTTCATACTCTGCTTTCTGCCTGGCCATTTGCTGCCGTAAGCCAACCACGAGGCACTGTATTGCTTGAGAGGCTGGAGGGTCTTGTGAATCTGAAGGACCATTTGGAAGAAAGACCTCGCTGCTACCTGTACTCAATGGGGCATCAGTGGGGGCAGTAGAAGAAGCAGGGGAGTTTGGGTACAAGTCACATTCCCCAAGGTCTGACCTGAAAGAAGGGAAACATACAGAGCTGTGGCAAGGGCTAGCAGTTCCACCACTACCGGAGCCCCCATCCCCAAGCAGGATTTCACAGGAGGACAAAGAACTGGTGCTGTCGGCCATTCTAGCAGTACCACCCTCCAAGTCTACTATCCCAGTGCCAGCTTCCCCATCTTCTACACGGTAATCCAGCTGCACCCCAGTTACCATGTTGTCGTACACAGATAATGTGCTCTCCTGGGCTTCACTACTCCTACCACTGTCCCCTAGAGCTCCCTCCGTCTCCCAGGTGCATTGCCCCAGACGAGGCCAGCTTGTAGACTCCAAACAGCCCTCGTGCCCAACTTCTGCCACTGTAATTGTTGAGGAGGAGGAGGCAGTAGGTGGTGTGGTAGGGGGAGGCACAAGTCCAGAGTGAGAAGACTCCTGTGCTGAGAGGGATGGACTGTGGTTTTCATAAAGAAGAGCTGAGCTTGCCTGAGAAGAGACTTCCATTTTTTGCTGCTGGATCTCGGGTAGGTGATGCGGCGTGTGAGAACTTTGGGAAGAAAATCTCCGTTCGTTCATAAGAGGTAGAGAGAATTTCCGGGAAAATGGCTTGATCGTCTGAGCTGGTTGGGGCACATGATCATTGTTCAGTCCTAGCTGAGGCTCTCTTCGAGGAGCAGTAGTCTTGGTATACACCCAGTCTACCTTGCTGCCTTGTCTATGTGTGGAAGCAAAAGCTGATACGGAGGTTCCTAGTGCCTTGCGATTGTTTTCTCTTGAGAAGAGCACACTGTGCTCTCTGATCAGCTCGGACATGAGATGTTGCACTACAGCTGCACCTAGAAAGAAGGGTTAGTCAAGAATGAGTGGTCTGACCTAAAGGTACTAGATTTTTTTTTTTTTAAACATTTATGCGACGGAGTACTAATGTTCTCTAAAGAATGGTTATCAAGCCAGAGTCTTGATATCAGTGTATATAAGCTTATGAGTTCTTATTCAGGGTCTTGTTCTCAGGTTATGGTCTCGGACAAGAGATCTTTGCCGCCGGCACCACCACAGGCAATCCACTACTCTCAAATCCATTTTAAACAAAAAATATCTAGCAGAATGCAATAATTAATGAAGCATGATGTAGTGCAAGTCAAGCCATTTTATTTCGCTAATTTGGTCAACTTGCTAACCCTGGGGACCTGCTAATTAAGATTCTAAGGCTAAAGTACTTCAAAAAAGACGTCAGATCTCTGATAGTTGAGGTCTAAGGTGGGTCTAGTCAAGTTTGACTAGTATTTCCCCATCTTTTTCATAATTTATGTCTTGCTCTTTTTTTAAACATGCAGTTATTTAAGGGTCTTACCCCCAATTATGCTTTCAGGGTCTTCAGCCTTAGGTCGAAGAATGTTTGGCCCAAAAACAGTTGCTAGGTTTTGGATACTCATCTTATTGGTGCTAGAGAAGGACTGGACCTCATTTAAGAACCTGCAATAAGAGAACTTGTCCATCACTATCTATGTATATTTAACAGTTATTCCACAAAATCGAGTCGTACATGAGCTGATAGTCAACGAGGTGCATAGCGCCAAGTTGGCTATAAGCCATGTACAACGAGATTGAGTGGAATAACTGTTTTATTCTATCCACGTTCACTGGATTTTGAGAAAGGGAGCATTTTTATTTTCTGCAAATTCGATAAATAAAAACTTTTTTTATACAAAACATCCGACAATCATTTCCGCTTTAGAATGTAAACAAACTGGCGAAATGACAGCAATTTGTGAAAAATGCTATAATAATAATAATTCTTGAAAAAAAAAAACTTTCTTACCATCAGATACTTTTTATTCCATCTTTTATTTTTTTTTTCTTCTTCTTTAGGTTTTTTTTTTTTGTAGTTGGCAAACCACCTTAAAGGTGCTTTACCACCACCGACTGGGCTGGAGTGTGGAGCAGGTGATATTTGGTAGGGGGAGACAACGCTATATTCTTTTAACTATTTCTGTTTCTTTTAAATACATGATAATTTTGGGGATTTTGTTTTCGAGTAGTTTTTATTTCGTCCTCGGTCGGTTCAGCAACACGCGCCGCTGTTTTGTTTTGCTCTACTCACGGTATATGAGCTGATATCCTGGTAGTAGAATAGCCAATCAGAGCGCACAATTGCTTATATCCAGTGAATGTGGATAAAATAATCATGAATATTTGCCCATGGTAGAGATGCAGAAGTTTAATGAATTCATAGCACCTATTCTTACAATATGAAAATGAAGCACTTACTGACAGATGTACTTCAGCAGTTTAAAATTCGCTACCGGGAGTTCGTGAAGAAGGTTTCTTAATTCCAGCAATCCCTGAAGCCAGACCACAAGAAGGTTATACAAAATCGTATGTATTATCAAGAGACCTTAACTTCAGAGAAGAGAAGTGCTTCTATAGATGCAGCGTTGAACGGATCCTATTCAATATATTACGGTTTAACAGAATAGAAGATGAACGGATTACCTGTTCCCTGTCCGAGGGGATTTTTTTGCCACATATGAGAAACTCTTGATAACGAGAGAAGGGTACTAATGGTTCAGGCAACTCTCTGAGGTACAGTTTCAGCAGAGAGGCCACTGTGTGGACATCTGTGTTGCTGAGATAGGGGGGAAAAACCACACACACACAAAGAATACTGACATTTTGTGCTACGTCTTGTCGACATAGCTGCCTTTGTAGCTAAAAGACTTTGATCCTTTGGCATGCTGTGGTGTGAGTAATACAGCTGATATATCATATCACCAAAAGGGCATGTCCAAAAACCCGTAACAGATGTTCTTAGTGTTCTAACACTTACCTATCAAAGGACGGCTTTTCACCAGCATCAAAAGCCTCTTGTAGCTCTTTGACGAGCGTTGCCTGGCCAGGTTGCCTGAAGAGCCCGACTTCCATCAACCCCTGCTCCCTGATGAAGTCCACACACTGCTCCACCACAAGAGGAGCCATGTGGTCTCCATACCGACGCTCATACAGCACCGTCTCCTCCAACCGCTGCCCAAACACACCTTTTTTTTTGGGAGGGGGAGGCAAGGGTGTAATTGATCAGATCAAACCCTGGGTTCTGACCTGACCTTAAAACGATCTCAAAGGGTTATGATGCAGTCATCATTTCAGAAAATATGCTGTAGCATGCAAGATCAGCATGTGGTTCAGAGAAATCATAAATTGAATGTCATGTAAGATGCTGCAGCACTGCAGCAAAATGGTCTCTGGGAGAAAAAAAAAAAAAGCTTGAAATACTTACGCCTTCTAAAGCTCAGCACCCTTTTAATTTTTCTGTAAGCAGAGTTCGAGAGGTAGCTTCCTGTTCGGTGGACTGCCTGCTTGCTCTCGGGCATCTTTCTCTCTCCTACTTGCTTGTCTTCGTGTCTCAGATGCACACCCTCGCACAGTTTTAAAATCACAGCGTCTCCAAATTACTTAGTATCCCAGAATGGAGCAAAGGGGCTGCACAAAGGTAATTAAAAAATATGCCTCTTGCTCGTTTTTTCTGAGCAATTTGTTTTGTTTTTTATATAGTGAATGCTGCTTCTCTCTCACTCACTCCATTTACTTCCTCGTGTCCCTCTTTCTTGTGTGTGCAGGTAAATGGGTAAACCCCAGTGCTCTGTTAGCCTTGGAGCTGAGAAGAGGCAGTCCTTGTCTTGTCCTGTTTATGTGCAGTGACCCTCAGGCTCAAATATGCAGGCTAATCAGATATATCAACATTCCGATGGTGGTGACAAATCTCATCCTTTAAGAGCAAACATTGTTCCAGTGCATATAGGTTTTAATAAACTAGCTGAGCTGTTTCAATATAAATAAAAGTTGTCGAAGAAGAAGAATATGGAACCAAAATCCAAGTCTCGGATGAATGTTTCTGTTATGGAATAGAACAAAAGATATAAAGCTTCAGTTTCTGTTTCGGCTCTTTACGAATGTCCCACCAGCTCGGACTTGTCCAGTCCTCTCGGTCGGAGCGTCCAGCACCTCCTCTCTTCAGTGCATGTTCTCTGAACTCCAATCAGCTTTGGGGAAGGGGCCAGCCATCCATGTTTTTTTTTTTTTTTGATGTTTCAGTTGAGGTTTCCTTGAAACCACTTTCACACATCCAGGTCATGGAGCTTGGTCTGTAATAATCCTGTTTTTTTTTTCTTTGATGAGAAGTAGTATTAATTGTCTTAAGGAGTTTCCAGTGACGCAAACCAGCACCTCCTATTTATTCAAGGCTGCTCCTTCATAGAATACCTCTGGAATTTCTCAGCTCCCCCACATCATGTTCACAGCTTTCTGCTCTTTTTGTTTTGCCTTACCTGTCTTCATATAGTTTCCTTTTCCTTTGCTCTCTCTCTCTCGCTCTCTCTTCTATCTCTGTCCCTTCCTCACCCCCTATATCAAACTACCCCACTGAAGGCTCTTTGGAGCAAGGCCAAGTGGCGCAGACTCCCTCTTCCCTTATCCTTCTCGTCTCTCCATGAATCATTAACACTGAACACCACTGTCACAGATTGACTAAAATAAATGAACTAGAACATGTAGCTGCTTACCCACCCTCTCTCACTCTTTCTGCCAGGTATTTTTACCTCTCTCTTCTCTTCTCTGTTTGTCACCTTATCCCACGACCCCCATCCCTGCACCCATGCTTACTAACTTTACATAGTTATCCATCTCCAATCACTTTCCATTGGCCCACAGTGGGCACTCCCTCATCTCCTTTTAATGCTCGTATCTGGTTTGGGTAACTTGGCCCCTGATGATGAATCCAAAATGGCTCCTGAGACACTGACCTAGCATGTAAGGAACTCGAGTGTGAGTGTTGTTATCTTTTAGAGAAATCTTTCTCTGTGTAGGTGCCCCAGGCTGGTGAGTAGTTATGGCTAGGAGGTCATGTGGGGAATTCATTGGGAATGTTAATCTCTCCTGGGAAATGAGCGATGAGGACGCGGGAGTGTGAGATCAGCGCTTACAATCGCAGCACAGCAGTCTTTAAACAGCTCCCCCAGGCAATGCTCAATCTATGAATAGGACCAGACGAAATTGGCAAACCTTTGTGTTGGGGTTCATTCTGGACTGGTACATTGATACTACTGTTGTGTGCAACTCTTCCGTGGCGAACTGTGTAGTAGTACTGTGGTAGAGAACGATAGTAAGCTGATCGACCACTTGAGAGACGCAAGACGTGCTGTAACTATGGTGGAATTAGGCAGCTTGCCAAATTGAACTGCTTCCTGAAAGATCTCCCCCTCACCACCACCCCAAGCCAGGAGGTCAGACAAGGATTTTGTTCTCTGATCTGCCTGGATTGAGCTTGAGCCGAAATAGTTCATGAAGGGCATGCGGAGGAGCTGCAATCCAGAATCATCTGTTTATACCAGGAGGTTTATATCTGGCGAACACTGAGAGGCTTCAAGTGTGTGAAGTCTATATTCACCTAAGTGGCAATGCTCGGACTTTCCCTGCCTCTTCCAGTTCAGATACTTTTATGCTTGTTGCCGCAAATAAAGATGACCAGAATTCTGTTTTTGGAATTGTAAGAGTTTTGTGATAGGAAGTGGTAAACAAAGGACAGTCACTGAGTTGTGTAACGCGACAGAAATGTCTGGGAAACGGTTGTAATATGGTTATTGTGTCAGGAGATGAGTGTCTTTGTGTGGAATGTGTTATGACTTGAATCCTCTCACACTGAGTAGTGTGTGTGTGTGTGTGTGTGTGTGTGTGTGTGTGTGTTGGTCCTTATCATTGTTTTTATCAACTATGCATTCAGGGAACCTCCTGCGGGATTTTCCAGAGACATGTCCATGTCCGAATGTATACGATTACCTGTAAAAGGTATCCAGACTCCTTTGTTGAGACTCTTCAGCCATTCCTCTCCTTGACCACAGCTGTTAGACAGGAAGAAGTATGATCCTGGGCTTACTAACACGTCTCTGTTTCCTGTTAGAGAGAAAGGGAGGGTGGTCATCACCGACAGAAGACATATATAACAGTTTCTCATTAGGTGTATGAGACAATTTAACCTTTATTATCATGATCAGCAATTTGGCTTGACCAGATTGGAAATTAATCAAGAGGAAGCATCTTGAGGTTGATGTTTGAGCTCAAGGGGATCGAAGAAAGCACGAAAGGTTGAATGAGAGCTTTTGAACAGTCTCCAGTGAACTTCATCATGATGTTCAGTGGAGCTCAGCATAACATTTCAGACCACTTGAAACTTTGCACAAATCTTTTTTTTTTTAGTTTTGGACTTTGCCTGGGAAGTCTGTCAAGCATGAATAGATAATACACTCGGTTCAATCATTTCTATAGTAATAACTTTCCCAAGAGCTTGTTTGGGGGATGCGCTACCTAAACAGATTTCATAAACATGTAATAGTTTTCTGTGAGGAGAAGTTTATAGAGCATTTTTTTTAAAAATTTTAGGAGTCTTCAGTGTCAACATTATGGAACAGAGATACAGAGCTGTAACTTTAAGGTTTCTGACACTGGAATGTTCAGAATGGAGGACTTTGCGGTTTCTTGGTAACATAGCAAGCTGGGTTTTTTTTTTTAATCTTATTAATTTCAAGAGCAAAAGAAAAAAGAGGCTCTAAGCTTAGAACTTTCCCCCTGTCGTCACACCATACCAGCCCACCAGCCAGACATGACAAATCCACACACTCATAAATGTCTCGGCTTTCCACGCCTGAACTGTCCCAACCCTCCGTACGATGTAAGGACCACTATTCCTGTCGTCTGGGGGACATGAAAATAGACGTGATTTGTCAGTTTCAGTTCATTTATTTAAGTGAATATGACTACGACGGAAGGGAATCATGATTATAAATACAGTGGACATGGAGGCCTCCACAATTATTGGCACCCCTTGTGAAGCTTAGGGGGAAAAAATCCACCTACTGGTGAAGTCGCTTCATCTCACACTGAAAAAATGAGTAGAAATCCAACTTTTAATTGAAATAAATTTATTCAGAGAAAAACGACTCTCTCATCAAGAAGTAATTATGTTAAACAAAAACACGTGCCACTATCATTAGCACCCCTGGAAATTATCGTGAACACAATGTCACTGAAACAGGTTTCCTGTTTAAATTGTACAGTATTTTTGAGTTGATTGGAGTGTGTAGGAACTTTCAAGCTGTAATCCATGACTTCCTGATTAACCGGGGACAAAAATAAGGTGGCACAGAGGCCAAATTCCTTTTGTCATGCATCAACATGGGAAAGATAAGAGAACACACAAAGCAAATGAGGGAGAAGTGTGTGGACCTTCAAAAGTCAATAACTACTCACTTGAAATTGCCCATTTCTACTGTTAGGGCAATAATAAAAAAGTGGACACCAACTGGAACTGTTACAAACTTGTCTCAAGTTTATTTTGCCCCCATATACAGTGAGGAGGATGGTAAGAGAGGAAAAAAAACAACCATCCCCAAGGATCACTGCTGGTGAATTACAAGAAAAAGTAAACTCCTGGGGTTTCCAAGTCTCCAAAACCACCATCAGACTCCACCTCCATGCCAACAGATTATTTGGAAGATCTGTCCGAAAAAAAAAAAACTTTTCCGTCAGTTAACTACAAATGTAAGTGGCTGAAGTTTGCGAAACATTACGACAACTTGGACTGGAACCGTGTTCTATCATCTGATGTAACAAAAATGGAGCTTTTTGGTAATAAACACTCAAGGTGGGTTTGGTGTAAAGAGAAGGATGGCTATAATGAAAAGAACCCAATCCCAACTGTAAAATATGGTTGAAGTTCAGTGATGTTTTGGGGCTTGATGTTTTGAAACCTTGTTAAGGTACATGGCATCATGGACTCCATGAAATACCAGGACCTTTTAAATCAAAATCTGGCTGCTTCTGTCAGGAAACTAAAACTAGGTCACCACTAGATCTTCCAGCTGGAATGAAATTACGAAAAAAAAATTAACTTTTTCATAGGTGGCATAGTGGTTAGCACTGTTGCCTCACAGTAAGAAGGTTCTTGGTTTGAGCCCAGTGGCTGACGGGGCCTTTCTGTATGGAGTTTGCGTGTTCACCCTGCATCTGTGTGGGTTTCCTCTGGGTGCTCTGGTTTCCCCCACAGTCTAAAGACATGCAGGTTAGGTAAGTGGTGGTTTTAAAGTGACCATAAGCGTGAATGGATGGTTGTTTCTATGTGTCAGCCCTGCGATGATCTGGCGACTTGTCCAGGGTGTACCACGCCTCTCGCCCATTGTCAGCTGGGATAGACTCCAGCTTACCCATGACTCTGCACAGGATAAGTGGTTACGGATAATGGATGGATGAACTTTTTCATGGCATTCCAATATTTTGAGATGCACTCGTAGAAGGCATGCAGGTTAGGCTAATTGGTGGCTCTAAAATTGACTGTCAGAGTGAATAGTTGTCTGTGTCTATGTGTCAGCCCTGCGATGACCTGGTGACTTGTCCAGGGTGTACCCTGCTTCTCGCCCATAGTCAGCTGGGATAGGCTCCAGCTTGCCTGCGACCCTGTAGGACAGGATAAGCGGCTATAGATGATGGATGGATGGATAGTAGAGCCATAAAGAATCTGTTTTCCAAAGCTGAAAATCAGACGTGAACTCTCTCAGTTCAGGTTAAATGAGCTAAATTAAGAAGATCCTCTCGGAGTGATGGTCAAATTGTCCTTTCGCCCAGCCTCGTATCAAGATAATGGCCTGAGGACAATTGGGTGACCATTTCTTATACTTAAGTACGACGAGAGTTCAAAAGCGGAAGAGCACAGCATTGATTTTTATAATTTAATTTTTAAAAATCTTGCTTTTCTCTGCCCCTCCCCTTAGCATATGCTCCTTGGAGGAGGTTATTAATCACAGAATGGGTCTTGGCCACAATTACACCGCACTCTACATTCCACTCACATTTGCTGAGAGAGCGTGTTAATTAATTTGAGCGAGACTCTTTCCTTCACCTACAGAGAACGGTAAAAACCAGCTAAGTGGTTTATCAATACCTCTTTTGTTCCAAGCATGGATAGTAAGCCCTACCATAGCCTAATGATATTAAAAGGAGATAGAGAACATCCCTAAAGGCTGAAGGGAGTGACTGCTACACTGGGCAACAAGCTTAAATTGAGTTTAATAGAAGTGAACATTTGTAGCTCTCTCAGTGGCATTAGTTCCCCACCCACCCCACTCATTCTTTAAACAAGGTCCCAAATTCTTTATCAGTTGCTCTGCCAAGACAGCATAGACGTGCTGGTTAGGAGATCTAACTTGAATAGATTAGAGTAGTGGAAGAAAATTTGTCCAGACTACACTTTGAAAATGGATGGGTTAGATATAAAGGGCTTAATGAATTTGGGAGTAATAAGGAATACAAACTTAAGATAATTGACAGCAAATATATTGATCCATCCATCCATACAGCCATCGAAGCCATGGCCTAATGGTTAGAGAAGCAGCTTTGTGACCAAAAGGTTGCTGGTTTGATTCCCTGGCTGAAGTGCCCTTGAGCAAGGCACCTAACCCCCAACTGTTCTATGTTGCTCTGGATAAGAGTGTCTGCTAAAGGGAAGCTGAACATGATTCTTTCTCCCTCAAACATTAACGAGTCGAGATAATTAAGCTTGGAGAGGTTGTATTTAGTATAACTGCCATTGTACAGTATAAGACCCACATAATAATTTGTGAATTGAAATGCTAATGCACGGTAAAGAGAACGATTCGTAAAGTAACACCATCACAAGAATTCCCTTTGGAATCAAAGTTATTATATAATTTTTACAACTGTAGTACTATTTAACTTTTTTTTTTTAAATAATATATTAAAGTGGTGCTACTGATCTGGAGCGTAAGGGCTGGCCCGGCCTGGAGGGCTCTGAAGGCTGCTGGGGGGTCTGGGGGCATGTTTTCTTGGAAAATTTGAAATTCGAGACTTCAAAGGATGTATTCTGGTGGCATCTAGGGCTGATTTAGCCACTAGCCCTACATTTATTAAATTTGCTGGTTTTTACCTTGTCAAATATGCAAGGGGCAAAATTTAGATTTGAAATGAACAATTTGTAGCATGCCTCTTCATTTTCCAATTCCAGGATGCCAGGAACAGAATCGAGGTCAAATCATGCAACAGCGCCGTCTAGCAACCAGCACCTAGAATGTGGTTTTACAGTGGTGCTTGAAAGTTTGTGAGCCATTTAGAATGTTTTATATTTCTACATAAATATGACCTAAAACAACATCAGATTTTCACACAAGTCCTAAAAGTAGATAAAGAGAACCCAGTT